>OW799234.1:82431996-83031996 GCA_941918925.1 Phyto melanocephala | reverse complement strand
GGGTGTAAAATTTTGCCAGAACATTTCTTATACACAAGGTTTGTTTGGTATTGCAAATGGGCTAAATCCGAATATTTGGAAGAGAATTATAACTCGTAATGCAAGAGTAGGTCAAAAAAAAACATGTCGTTCCAACATCTAATAAAATGCAATTGTGTCTAAACGCATTAATGTAGAGCCATTAACTTTGGAATGTACATTTCCTGAGTAAAAGCCATAATTTTCCCAGTAAATTGGTCACATATATGTATTTGGAAAGGAGTTATAGATCAAAATGTACGAAAATTTATACCGCACAGTGTATTTTTCTGTATATTTTAAATTTAAAACCTAGTAAAACTGACCAAATTAAATGTACGATTCTGAATATTTTTAAACATTGCTTTTTGCTAAAAGACTTTGTACTAACGGAAAATAAATGTGTCACACCCACTTTTACGCCCACTTCCCATATTGCGGTTTATTTTAAATTCTTTTAATTTCTCTATGGAAACAGTTTTTGGAAGAATAAGGGACTCTATATTAATATATCTAAGTTAAATTTATAATCAGAAGCTACTTTAACACTCCTACTTTAACACGTCTACCTTAAAGCCCACTTTCATTGAAAGACTAAATTTACGAAAATATTTTAATAGCATATTAAAGTTATACAAAGAATGTAATACATATTTTAGTATAAAACAAGTAAGAGCGCTATATTCGGCCATGCCGAATCTTATATACCCTTCACAACGTGTAGTCATGCAATAACAGTAGTTTGTATCACCATTCATAAAAAAAATAAAAAAAATAAATTTAAAAAAAAAAATTTTTTAAAAAAATTAAAAAAAAAATTTAAATATAAATAATAAATATAAAACAAACAAAAAAATAAAAAAAATATTAAAAAAATTCTTTTTTTGGCTCAGCTGGGATTCGATGCCACGTTTACTCTAACCAATATACACATTTGTATGTATGTATGTTGTTGTTGTAATGTTGTTTTTGTGAAAAAAATCGAGGTGGTCGTGGGTTTTTGCTCATATCTCAGTTCTTTATGAACCGATGTTTCTGATTTTCAATACCGATCTACTCCCAAATATTTCTGATATTTTAATACCTCACCCGGGTCCAAGCGATTTCTGGGGGCTTCAAAAAGTTGATTTCAACATACACACGGACAGACGGTCAGACGGACAGACTGACAGAGCTTAATCGACTCCCCTATTAATAAGCTTTCAGAAAATATATACTTTATGGGGTCGGAAATGAAATTTGTAGAAATTTCACACGGAATGACAAACCTTTATATAACCTTTTTCACTGTGTGAAGGGTATAAAGAGACTTTTCCATAGCGATTACTGTTGATAACAAAATAATACATTTCGTGCTATTAAAGTAAACAAAATTGGTCGTGGGTATCAAAAATTCGGCACAGCCGAATATAGTGCTCTTACTTGTTTTATTTATTTTCGTTTTCCAATACTCAAATAAAATAAATATTATACACATACTATATTCTTCTTTTTTTTCACTGAAACGATTTTGAATCTTATATTTAAATACCACGTACTTGATAATGTTTTTCAAAAGTTCCAGATTCAATGCTGCAGGAATAAGACAACCCGATTACTAAAACTTATTTTGATTTTTTATCATATTGTCATCATTGTTCATCATTGTTTTAGGCATTTTGGTTTAATTAAACGTACTTTTTTAGTTCGAAAAGCCAATTTTATATAAATTAAAACAAGAGGTTATGAATATATAAGAAACATATTATTCCAACAGTATTAAGAAGGATGTATTTTAGTCACTTAGCATAAGGCATATGAATGTGATAAAAATATATGTATTTTTTAATTAAAATGCTTTAAAATTGTATAAAATTTTAAATAGTATTTCGGCACATATAAATCAAATTTGATTTTAGTGATGTCATTTGTGCTGTTATCTATATAGTTAATCAAAAATTACATTATCCTTGTTTCCAAAAAGATTATTTTCTTTTCATATTTCAACATTGATCTTAAAAAAATGCATGTTTTTGTATTTATATGTAGATATTTATTTCTGAAATATGTTCTATACTTAAGCGAAATTCCAAGGCGAATAATATGAAGTCAATGTTCGTTTTTTTTTTTTGTTTCAATGTTATTTTTTGCATATGTAATTTTTAGCTTAGATGTGTAACTTTGGAGCCGGCCATGTGTAACTTACAAGTATCATGCCGGCAACACTGTTAAAAACACACATACAGTGTATCACTTAAGTGAGTATGCAGCAATATAAATAATTGGAATGATTAGAAAAATGGTTTAGAAATTTAAATAAAAACATAAAAATTTATTTTTTCATTTATTTTTTATGGGAACTCAAGAAAAATAATAAAAAGTAAAAATATTTCTAATTCACTACTGATTAATAACAATATAATAAACAAAATGTTTGGAATTCAGATCACAAAAGTAAGTATGCAGTTCACAAAAATTTGCACTATGATTTAATTTCTTAAGTCAGACTTGTATTTAGTATTTTGTTGGATAGCCCTTGGCCTTTTTGACTAATTTCAATCTTGATGGCATAGATGCGATAAGAGTTTGTGTAACGGAAGGTGGAATTTTATTTCACTCCTCAAATAGTGCAGCTTTTAGGGTATCTTTGCTTGTAATGCTATGACTTCTAATTTTTTTTTTCGAGATAGTCCCACAGGTGTTCTATTGGGTTAAGGTCAGGTGACTGGGGCGGAGTTTTTAATTGTTTTGGTGTGTTGTACAAAAGCCATTCTCTTACAATATGGGCTGTATGTTTAGGATCATTGTCCTGTTGGAATACAAATGATCCTGTTAGTCCCAATTTAGCTGCACTGCGATGTAAATTATTTTTTAAAATGTTCAAATAAACCATCTTATCCATTATTTCTTCGATAATCACCATATTTCCAACACCTGATGCTGCAATACAGCCCCATACCATAACAGATCCACCACCATGTTTTACTGTGGCAGCCATATTTTTTGGATCGAGCTCAGTGTTCACTTTTCTCCATACTTTTTGACACCCATCTGAGCCAGAAATGTTATATTTGCTTTCATCGGAAAAAATAACTGATCTCCAGAAATTTTCATCTTTATTTTCATACTCCCCTACGAAGTCCAGCCGTTTTCTTCTATTGGTGCTGTTTACAAATGGCTTTTTGCGGATGTTACGGTAACTAGAATTATACAGCACCCTACGAATGGTTTGCGGGTTACAGGTTTTTCCACTCTCTTTTTCAATTTCTACCATTATTTTTGGAGCGCTCATCTTGGGATTCACTTCTATTTTTCTTGTGATAATTCGTTTCTCCCTGTCGTTAAAGATGTTTGGACGCCCACTTCGAGTCCTGTTACTAGTATTTCCCTCCTTATTATATTTTTCTATAATCTTTTGTATTGTGGAACTGCTCTTATTGACAAGCTTTGCAATTTCACGCTAACTTTTCTGCTATTTATATAGTTTAAAAATAACCTCTTTTAAATCTTGTGAAAGTTCTTTTCCATGTGGGGCCATAATTAGAATTTCGAAAATTCTCCAATAAAAAATCAATTTTGGCACTTAATAATAATTAAAAAAAGCAATTAGTGACTTTTTTCGAGATTAAATTGCGTTCAGCTTTAGTGGAAGTCAAAACTTTAATAAGTGCATACTTTCTTTTGTGATGTGATTTTTTCTATATTTTAAGAAATTAAAACTGGATATGATAACGGGATAATTTTTTTTTGTTATGTTTGTGTTTTTGTTTAAGGCTATACTAATTATAATTGCTAGTGTAAAAAACATTAATATTTTTGCACATTTTTTAAGGAAAAAATTTAAATGTTTTACTATTTTTATACTGCATACTCACTTAAGTGATACACTGTACATAACTATTTTTAAAAAAACATTGATGATTGTTTTCATGTACAAACTGCTAAATGAAAAAGTTAGAAATGTGCTTAGAAAACATATAACTGAGTGAGTGAGTTAATGAATGAATGAGTGAACAAATGGTACCACCACTGACTTTTATTTGCACTCCAAAAACATGCATCAAGCAAGTTAATTATGTAACTAAAAATTGTTTTTTTTTAATGATTGACATTAAGAATCTAATTTCGGTTAGCGTGTTTATCAAGAATAAAATGCGGAAATTGCTTAATTTAAAATTAAGTTTCAATTATGATTATAAAGGACTATTGAATAAATAACTTAATGGAGGACAAACATGAAATTAAATTTACTAAAAATGGCAGGTCTGCTTAAGATAAATAAAAAAATATTATTTAACAAAAAATATATAAAAAATTTATTGCATAGGGTCTTTTTTTATAGAGGTGTAGCAGTTTATATGGAATAAAATAAAGATCAATTTTTTAATTTGACATAAACTTTACTTTATCCGAAAATAATCTTCTGGTATTAAAATTTAAATATAACCACCACGTCTGGCTCAAACGCACAGTGTAGTGTTTTCATATAACGAGCGGTCATAAATAGAAGTCGTTATTGTAAAGAGTTGAAATTTGGCACAAATGTTTTAATTGATAAAAGATAACCAAATTTCAAATTTTTAAATTTTCGGAGAAAGGATTCATGTCCTTCCCATATATCCTGAAATTAAAAAATGTCATAAAAGATAGACAAATAGTTCAAACTTCATGAAATTTCTTATAGTCATTGAATTTGATACACTCAAAGAGTTGATGAAATTTTATCCAAATCCGAACAAGGACACGCCTAGCTGAAAAATGTCCTTTTTCAAAATATTCAAAAAAAGTAATAAAATAAAAATTTCTCAAATTAACTCCGTACACAAAAATTCTATTCCATTGTTTTTATTTTTTTCATATTCAGAATCACTTTCTTCTGACACATTCATTAAATTTTCTAAAAGTGAATCCTCCTGATATCCAGCATTTTCTTCAATAATGAAATTATTTATCTCATTGATCCTTTTATTATAACGTCCATTTTCTCTTGTGTGTATAGATAACTTTGGTTCAGATTGTAAAATCATTATTTCTATTATGTCTTTATTAGTATTCACAAAACTATTTTTTCGAGTATTGTTCAAACGAATTTGTCTTTATGAGTTAACCTTTTAGCATATTCGCACTATTTTACATTTTCCTTTGCATGCCGCACATTCACCTAAAACATTCAAATTTGATTAGCTCTAACTTTTGTATATCTTAACATATTTTAAAACTTATTTTGATTATTGTTATTTGAAATCTATATAATAAAACTGTTTCAATAAAATTCTAAAATTATAAAAAATATTATTTTCATTTTTGGCCTCCCACACCACACAGTGAGACGTAGTCTAATTTGGAGATAAAATTTTCCATAATGCATCAAATGTTGTCCAATCGTGGTCAATCGTTTCGAGCTTATCGGCGTAGACTAGCGACTTTAAACTGAAACTATGCAATTACCAAACATTTCCTTTAATAAATCAATTAGGGAACAGGCTGTGTTAAATGTTTCGTCTTGTTAAAACACATCGTGGTTGTTCAGTCAGTACTGATGGCCTATAGCTGTCACCACTAACTGTAACATAACGACCAGCATTATTTTTAAAGAAGTACGAAGCAATGATTCTACCAGCTTATAAAGTACACCAAACATTCAGTTTTTCTGAATGTAACGGTGACTGTCCAAACTCGGTTTGAACAAAACAAAAACTGTTTTTTTTATTATTAAAATATCATTATTAAAAATTTTAATATAATCATATTTTCTACTTTATATTATATTACTATACTTGAAATTTAACGTTGAATTAATTTTGTGTAATAACGTAAAGCATTGCCAATTGAAATGTTAAGTAAATTGTTATACTTAAAAAGAAAGAAAAATGTTATTAAAATAAAACGTAAGAAAAATGAAATTCAATTTGGAACTACAACCTACTTACATTTTAACCGCCAACCAATTCGTATGCCTCTGTGCTCAACAAACAAAAAAGGTTTTAATAAATATTTGCTCACTGGATTTAAATACACTCTTTTAAAGTTTATTTCCACTGGCTCAAGAAAAAAGGTGAGATATCCAATGCCTTAAATATCACTTAAAGAAAATATAGCAATCTGTTTGGTTTATTTTTTTTCCTTTACGCTACATTGAAACTACTCAATTACGAGTAATTTCAATTAAAATCTCCTTATAGATTGGACTTATTTGGCCAACGGTCCTCCTATAAAGGAGATTGTTAAGATACAACCAGTCAATTGTATTCAGTGACTCAATGTACGCTTGAGGATTATCATCATTCCAAATTCGGCAGTTTTGTATATTGACGTATCCATTCAAACAAAATTGAGCTTCATCGCAAACAAAATTCGCTTATGAAAATCAGGAACAACGGCAGTCTTGTTTTGTGCCCATTAACCGAACCTACGCCTTACTTTTCATGCGTCAGTATATTCCTGTTGAAATTCCTCACCAAACATAACATAAATCACTTGACAGCTGACAAAGTGCCCTACAATTCAAGAAGTGTTGCCAACTTAAAGTTCTATACCTTTAAAAACACACGGTAAGTAAGGCCTACATACTTCTGAACTTTATTACAGTAAACAAAATTGAATTTTTATGACCCAAAGCCAAACAAAAATCTACAACAAAATATATAAACAACAAAAAAAGGTCAACAATACTTATTTAACACTAAATAAAATTTTAAAAAATTTGACTTAAGTTTCTCAAAAACAACTTTAAATATATAATTTTTTTCTCTTAATTTACAATAATTCATAATAATTTATTGTATTTTTTTACTAACCTAAACTTTATTACACGAAGTCTGTTAAAAAGTTATACAGTTGTCAACGTCTACAGTTAAACAAGTAAGAGCACTATATTCGGCCGTGCCGAATCTTATATACCCTTCACAACGTGTAGTCATGCAATAACAGTAGTTTGTATCACCATTCATCCCATATGAAATACGTACATACATATAAAAAACATACATATATTAAAACATCCCATTGTAAAATTATAAATTTACGTATGTATGTTACAAAAAACAAAACTAAATAAAAAAAATAAAAAAAAAAAATTTAAATATTAAAAAAAAAATTAAAAAAAAAAATTTAAAAAAAAAATAATTAAAATATATATAAAAATATAAAAAAAAAAAAAAAAAAATTAATTATTTTGGCTCAGCTGGGATTCGATGCCACGTTTTCTCTAACCAGTATACACGTTTGTATGTATGTATGTATGTTGTTGTTGTAATGTTGTTTTTGTGAAAAAAAAAATCGAGGTGGTCGTGGGTTTTTGCTCATATCTCAGTTGTTTATGTACCGACGTTTCTGATAATATTTTTGATATTTTAGTACCTCACATGGGTCCAAGCGATATCGGGGGGCTTCAAAAAGTTGATTTCAACATACACACGGACAGACGGACAGACTGACAGAGCTTAATCGACTCCCATATTCATAAGCTTTCAGAAAATATATACTTTATGGGGTCGGAAATGGAAATTGTAGAAATTTCACACGGAATTACGAAGGGTATAATAAACATCTTTTGCTAAAGTTATTTGGATATTTTCTTGAGTTGTCAGAAAGAAAAAAACATTTGTCGCTTGGTTAATTTTAAATCCTTCTGTACATATAAATATGTACATGTAGGTAGATATTTATACTTTCTACATTAATTATCCACTTTCACATTAATTATCTTTGTAATAACGTATGCACGTACATTTTTTTTTTTTCTTTACAACCGGAATTTTTAAAACACAAAATCATATTTTTGCTTTTCGTTTCACAAAAGTGTTAATCTATTCTCAGAATGATTTTAGTGTACTTTTAGTACATCCTTAAATGTCATAATAAAATATTAAATGTTGCATAACCTCTGGCTGTACGGTAAAGAAATTTTACTGTCTCCCACTTTTGTTTTAAACATTCGGTTTAGATAATTAAAGTGATGTCTCGTAAAAAATATTTGTTTATCCTTTTTGTTTTTTTTTTTTATTTTATTAACACAAACAATATTTGAACGAGTATAATTCATAATTAATGCACAGTGGTTACGGACCATTAATTTAAGTTTAACTAACCATTGAGTTAGCCTGAAAACTTTATATTGTGGTAAAAGTAAATGTATCACTCCTAAACAATAGCAAATCGAACAAGAACAAAAAAAATACATTTTTAAATAAAAATAGGTATAAAAGTACAGCCGAATACAGCGGATCCACTTTTTTATGTTCAAAGTAATTGAATAATTTTCGTATGTATGTTTTTTATTTCCAGAGCACATAATTGTAACCAACGACGAATTTCGTTTGAAACACAATAACCACGAAGTTGTGTACTGTTTCTAATATAATCTAATAAAATTCTCGTGTTGCGGTGTTTGTGATTAAACTTCTCCGAAATGGCTCTACCGATGAAATTTTGTGTGAATTTTTCTCATAATATAACTAAGACTCTGGTGTGATTAATAGGATACCTATTTTTACCACGCCTACTTTAACGCTAACCTTTTTTTTCAACTGACAAAATTATTAGTAAAAATAGGAATAATTACACAGCCCGTCAAAATTAAAAAAAAATTTTGCTTCTTTGAATTTATTATGGAGTTGATCTTGGTGACCAAGATAAACGCTGGGCTCCACACATTGTGTGCAATACTTGCTGTGTAAATTTGCGACAGTGGACTCAAGGAAAACGAAATAAGCTTAAGTTTGGTGTGCCGATGGTTTGGAGAGAGCCCAGAAATCATTTGGACGACTGTTACTACTGTTTAGTGAGTACTGCTGGTATTGATAGGAAAAATCGAAATAAATGGCAGTATCCCGACTTACCGTCAGCGCGCCGTCCAATTCCCCATTCCGAAGATGTTCCCATTCCAAAACTGAATAATTCTTCAGAGCTGAGTTCGGAGTTTGAACATTATACCGCTAATAATCTAACTGATTGCGACAGTGTTTTTAAAGACACAGAAACTATTTCTCAACGTTTTAATCAATGCGAGTTTAATAACTTAATTCAAGATTTGGCCTTATCAAAAGAAGCGTCTGAAGTGTTAGCTTCGAGGTTAAATGATACAAATTTGTTAAAACGTGGAAAAAAATATATTATTACCGCTCTAGGGATAAATGTTCAATTAGTGGAGAATATGCTGGATAAGTTCAGAGACCTTGGCTGCAACATGAGTGTATTTAAATTCATTTTTTGTGCAGTCACTTGGACCGATTTCCCGAAAATTTGGGTAATTTAAGCGAAGAACAAGGAGAAAGGTTTCACCAAGATATCAAAATTATGGAGAATCGGTACCAGGGAAGGTGGGATACAGACTCTAATCCGGCTGTTCATTCCAGATTGTCTCTTAAAAGAAGTAACTTAACAGTAACTAGAATTATATTTATATTCTGTTTTTAATGCTTTTTGAGATTTTTTTTTATTTTAATAAATCTGTATGAAACAGTTTTACTTCTTTGTTTTTTTTTTTAATTCCTATGAAAAGGTTTTATTTTTTAAATACTTAAAATACTATCATGAAAACTGGAGCTGATAGAGACAAACTGATTACAGATTTGAATTCAGCGCACCCAAATTAACCAAAATTAAATTCAAAGAAGCAAATTGAGTGTTGGCCTGTGTAATCTAAAATAAAGCTCATTTAGCTTTAATTTTTAGCATAAGGTTTATGAATTATGCTCTAAACACATAGACGACAGCAGACTTCACAACTTCACGGCTTCAAATGCTGCCAACTTCAAATGCTGCTCTGAAGTCAGCTTCATAATTATTTTGAAGACAGCAACAACATAATAATCAGCTGATGTGTATTTTTGCAATACAAATTTCAGGGATGCCGCATATATGTTTTATAATGAATAAAATTAAAGTTATTGATAAAAAAAAATCAATAATATCACGAAAAACTATAAAAACACATAAATTGATTTCTTTATTGTATTTTTGTAATGTTCTTTTATGTTTAATATTAAAAATAAGTTTTTGTTCTTATTTTTCCAATTTAATATATATAATGGCAACACTATATTTATCTCTTGCTGCCCGTCAAAATAGAAAATAGCCTAAGTTGGCAGCAGCAGCAAATGCTGTTGTGCAGTCGTGCTACTGTGCTGCCGTCAAATAATCGTTTTCATTTAAACACATGGATTTTATTTTTGACACATTGCTGCTTGCTGTCTGCTGTGGTCTATGTGTTTAGAGCATTAAAGTATCAATTTTTTTTTTTTTGCTATATGTAACAAAATATGAAATCTACTTAAATTGTGAGTTATTGTATTAACCATGGCATATTATATATTTAATCGCAACAGCTGATCAGGAGCCATATCGTCAAAAACTTGATTTTATTTATGCAGGGATAAAAAATTACCCCAAGTTACTTTCTTGATAAAAAATGTACTATATTTATTTATATATTAAATGTACTAAATTTATTTAAATTTATTATTTCTACACCCTTTATCATTAGTTTCACAAATACATCAAGCTATCATAACAACTTTTCCATCCCTGATATACATATTCGCCTTAGCAGAAACATCCACTAAAAAGTTGCTTTATTGTTTCAATTGTCCGCACATAGGGATGAAAGCCAGTCATTTTAGTGATTAATTTAAATAGCCTAAAAGTTTGCGTAATTAAATCATATTTACCTCAAGTAGTTTTGAACAAATAATAAATCTAATCATACAGCCATCAAGAAAAAATATGGATTTTCTCAGTTAAGGTGGGTATAAACAGATTAATTGAGCTCAATTAAGTATAGTTTAATTTTATTTTAAAGGTTTAACTAATGAGCGTTATTTTAAAGAAGTTTATGGAGCGCTTAAGCGCGTAACTGGACCATTCTAGGGGTGTAAAGACCACCGAATTGTTTAAGAGTTGCAGTTATCAAATTTAGTGTGTCTCAATGCTGTAGTTTTGCAGATATACGAAAAATAATAATTACTTGGTATGGAGGCCTCCAAGTGCTATAACAGCAGTGCCACTACCACCCAGTGTTAGGTAGGTAGGTAAGGCTGGTGCAAAGTTACCCTCACACCTTCACTCGGAGACCATTACGGTCCATTGTGACGCCTTAATAGAGAGAAGAATAGAATAAGAATAGAAATATTTAGGATAGAAGAGAAAGAGAAGCAGACAATTCCAGAGTCTTCGGCGGGAATCGAACCCGCAACCCCCAAACAACTGACTTGTCCTTTACTGACTAGTCCACAGGGGCACTCACCACCCAGTGTTACAAATACAATTTTCACTAGAGCTGCAAAAACTTCGAATGTGCCAACTAAAATTGCCAACGCTACCGTCGTTACCACAAATGAAAATCCTATAAGTACGACAAAAATACAAAAGTCGACAAGTGTAAGCACTACAACAACAACAATAACTTCCACTCCAAAAGCTGCTACAACGCCAGCAAAACTTCAAACTACATGCACAGAAATTGCAAAAATATCCTGTATCGTTATCCAGTACAAGGCGAATTCAATCAGGTGATCTCTTTCCTTCACTACATGTATTTTAATGTTTTATTATGTTTAATGAATTTTTTCACTTTTTAAACTATTATTAAAATTTTTCGGCAAATGAATGTAAACAAACATAACAAAAACACAAATTTTGACATTTTGGTCTTAAACTACGTTCACAGCTGATGAACAGCTGGGCTAAAGAGTTCACCTGATGTGAATTCACCTTGATGTAGCACAACATCAAAAACTATAGTTGTATACAAAGTAGTTTCGCAGCTAAAAATTAAAAATTATTTACAACCTTACATATACAACAATTAAAAGGAAACCCCTTACAGTTAAGTTCAGAATAACGTTATCTACAGTCAATGAAATTTAAAAGCTCATAAAACCGCCAAAATTAGAGGTATGATGATAAAATTTGCTACGTATATCCCTCTAGGCAATGTCATTACTGTTCCAGAAAATTAAGGTGCCACGCCCACTTTTGCGCCCACCTCCCATATAACTAAAATTCATATAATTTCTCTATTAATAAAGATTTTGGAATAATAAAGGACTATACGGAAACATCTAACTTGTACTCATAAGCAAAAACAACTTTGACACGCCTACTATAATGCCCACTTTCCACGTTATCTACCGTTAATGAAATTTAAAAGCTCATAAAACCGACAAAATTAGAGGTATGATGATGAAATTTTCTACATATATCCATCTAATCAATGTAATTATTGTGCCAAAAAGTTTATGTGACACGTCCACTTTAACACCTACCTCCTATATAACGGTTTATCCTAAATTCATGTAATTTCTCTATTGACAAATTTTTGGGAAAATAAAGGACTATATTGAAATATCTAAGTTGTATTTATTAGCAGAAAGTTTATTGACACGCCCACTTTCACTAAAAGGTTAAATTTACGAAAACATTTTACTATCATTCGAAGTTATTAAGGGTGCTTAAATTTTAAGGACCGATGTTGATTTAAAATAAAACACAAATTATTTAACAAATTATTATCATTTCTTTCTCAAGTTATATTTTTAATTTTTAATTATTTTTGGTTCAATTTAAAAAAACTTGTATTTTTGATTAAATTTATTTAGAAAAGTAAAAAGTAGATTAAGCATATATTTTCTATCTGTAAGATTCATAAATTCAGAATTTGCAAAAATGACCCTAAAAATAATAAAAGTAACTTTTTGTCCTTCACTAAAGACTTCAACTTGGTTTATTATTACCTACATTCAGAATTATATGTATATAAAATATAAAAATACAAAAGAGAAAAATTAATTTTTAGATCGTCCATAATATTAGGAGTTAGACATAGGATCAATAATCACAAATTTTAAGAATCTATGTTCACAAAAGTAAAAATACAAAAAGTCCAATAAAAATGCCAAAAGGCATATTTTGTGTCCCCAATGTCATTTTCATTATCAAATTGAATCAATAATCCTTTATTTCATAATTTTAGCTTCATAAACGTAGAACATACAAAAAGTACCATAAAAATTCATAAAAGTACCCTTTCGGTCACCCATAACATTTTCAGGCTCAGCTCGGATCAATAGTTACTAATGTCGAAATTCTAGCTTCATAAACGTAAAAAAAACACAAAAAGTACCGAAAAAAACAGAAAAGTACCTTTTTCTGGGTTTTCCATATCGATGTATAAATTCCAAGTTTTACATGTCCTGTTGGATAATATTAAATAAGTTTCTTTTAAAAAAAGTACCAAAAATAGGACAATTTTTACCCCTTCTACATGCGAATTTAAAAAGAAGTGCCAAAATTGTAATAAAATTTTTTTGCGTATTAACTAATACAGTTTAAATTTTTTCCTAGCTACCTAGTACCAAATTATAGTTTTTACCCGTAGGGGTGGAAAATTAAAAAAAAAACGCAGACACCTGTCAGCTTATTTTTTGTGAAAATTACAATACTTTTTCAATTTAATTTATATCATTTTTAGTTTAGCAGATATAAGATTACTGATTTTACCCTTTTTTACTCTCTTAAATTTCCGAATTTCCAAGAATCCCTTTTTAGTGGATTTTCCAAATTTCATGTCTCCAGCTCTTTGCGTTTGGGCTGTGCGATGATAAATCAGTCAATCAGTCAGTCACGTTACTCTTAAAATATGTATGTATGTCAGCGTTGCCACTATTGGTCTTTTCCGACTAAAATGGTCAGACATTAATGGTCGTGGTCGGATGGTCGGCTAAACGTTATTTTGGTCTGTTTAAGAAAATGTACCATATTCATTTTAAGCCATTTGAAATACTGGTCGCTATTTAATTTTTCAGTTTTTGGCAATACTATTTTCTTCTCAGCAACGAAAAACAATCAAAAGCAAATGACAAACGTGTAAAAAAGACTATAAAAAATACGATGAGCCCATTTGTAAGGTGCTACTTCTACACAAAATGCATTGGCTGTGTATGCCATCATAATTGTAAAAGTTGATGTGTGTTAACTCGGTGAAAGCAAAGCGATTGTAACGGCTTTTTATTGATCTCGTGACAAAATAAAAACATAAAAATTTTAATCCTGTACATTTATATAAGAAATTCTTGTGGTTTTTAAGATCTAAAACTTAATTAAATTTTTTTTAAAAAATACATAGTATACATATATTTGTTATTTAATATTTTAAAAAATTAAATGGATTTTGGTCGGTTTTATAGACAATTTTGGTCGGATAGACAATTTTTGAGTGGTAACGCTGATGTACTTACATATGTATCTGTATAAAATAATTCTCTCTTTTCCCTCATTTGATGAATAAATATGCCTCGAATTCTATCATTAATTTTATAGTTGTTATATTGTACAGTTATTTTTGCGATGCAAGAATTTTTTTCTATTTAGTCCCAGCAAAAAAATCTATGACAAAGAAGAAGTGGATTTGCAGGGGTTCAACTGGTGACGAAGTGATTAAATTTAGGTGAAAACACTAATGATTTTAACATTAGCGTGTCATTGGAGATCATGTGTTTACATGAATATATTAATGAACTGCACTCCATTCTAAGTACATATTTAGAACTCATGCATATTTGATGAGAAGCATCGGATGTTTCATGAGTTGAATTTGTTTGTTTACATGAATTGTTTAAGATATTTAGCATGATGTTACATTCATTTTTAAACACATCAATAATGACAATTTTTTTCAGATTTAGGAAGTCATTTACAATGAATGCTTTTACACAATTGATTTAGAAGTCTTGAAAATGTAATTCGCTTTGCACTACTTGTAATTTTTTTTGCTGGGGTAGATTGCAAAAAGATTTTTGGTAATTATTTATTATTCAAAGAAAACTTTTGGTAAGATACAACCAACAAGAAAGAAACCATCACCGACTCAATAATAGGTGTTAACCATGCACTATTTATGCCATTACAGTTGTTGGCATTCGTAATTAGTGTTTATTGTTGTAGTTAGTACTTAAATTTTTCCTCTGTATTCCTGTATTTCGGGGAAAGTTTTGCATCATTGTTTTATAAATTTGTATGTGCACAACGTAATTAAAAAAGCATTTTATTCAGTCATGGCCGTAGAACTATTTTACTTAATTTTTACTTATTTTAGTTTGTCTTTGCCTTTAAAGTTTAATTAGTGAGAAAGTAATTTTTTACAGTGAAACTAATAGAGATTTTAACACATATTTTTTATAATTAAAATAATATTTAGTGATTCCACAATATCATAATTTATAAAAGTTTAATAATGTTTTAAAAAAATATTGTATTATTTATGCCGACATATGTATGTACCTAAGCAATTTTATTATTTTTTTTTTCAAACTACTGAACACAATCCATAGCTTGACAGAAAGAAAAATGAAGTTCTAAATCGAAGAATTCAACTCTTAGGCTTACCCGAAATTAAATTGATTAAATTCAAGAACGATTTTTCTGATTTTCTTAAAATAAGTACTACTTAACGGCCTTGTTTTACATGCTGTAAAACGACTATTAAAATTAGAACTAACTTCTTAAATTAAGTCTTATTTTTCTCAAATTCAAAAAAAAATATTTTTATTTTTTTTTTGTGCTTATATTAACACACTCTATACAATTTCAGGTATGTTTTAATAATTCTCATTTTGTTTATCTTTACTTTAGATATAAGTTTTAATGTTTATAGCAATAACGCTGTAGCAGTTTATGAGTTAACTAACGTTATATGGACAAACATTTTGAAAGAATAAGGAACTATTTACTGAAATATCTAAGTTGAATTTACCAGCATAGCTACTTTGACACGCCAACTTTAACGTGCAATTATCACATAAACTAATGTTAATGTAATTTAAAAGTGCATAAAACTCACAGAATTATAGTTATTAAATTATTAATTTCCGCATATACCGCTTTCTGGTAAATTTAATTTAATTTCTATAAAAGTACAGAAAATTGGTGGTGGAATTCGGAACTGCCAAATATATTGCTCATACGTATCGTATATTACAAAACAAATATTTTCCATAGACAATTGAGGTATTTTTATACCCTTCACACAGTGAAAAAGGGTATATATAGGTTTGTCATTCCGTGTGAAATTTCTACAATTTTCATTTCCGACCCCATAAAGTATATATTTTCTGAAAGCTTATGATTAGGGGAGTCGATTAAGCCCTGTCAGTCTGTCAGCCTGTCCGTCTGTCCGTGTGTATGTTGAAATCAACTTTTTGAAGCCCCCCGACATAGGTTGGACCCGGGTAAGGTATTAAAATATCAGAAATATTCGGGAGTAAATAGATCGGTATTGAAAATCAGAAACATCGGTACATAAACAACTGAGATATGAGCAAAAACCCACGACCACCTCGATTTTCTTTTCACAAAAATAACATTACAACAACAACATACATACATACAAACGTGTATACTGGTTAGGGAAAACGTGGCATCGAATCCCAGCTGAGCCAAAAAAATTTTTTTTTAAATTTTTTTTTAATTTTTTTTTTTAATTTTTTTTTAATTTTTATTTAATATATTATATATATTTTTATTATTTTTTTTTTAATTTTTTTTTTAATTTTTTTTTTTTTTTGTTTTATATATATTATATATATAATAATTTTTTTTTTAAATTTTTTAAAAAAAATTTTTTTTTTAATATTTTCTTTAAATTTTTTTTTTATTTTTTTTTTTTGTTTTTTTTAACATACATACGTGAATTTATAATTTTACAATGGGATGTTTTTATATATGTATGTTTTTATATGTATGTACGTATTTCATATGGGGTAAATGGTGACACAAACTACTGTTATTGCATGACTACACGTTGTGAAGGGTATATAAGATTCGGCACGGCCGAATATAGCGCTCTTACTTGTTTTCGTTTGTATTTTCTTTTTTCAAATTGACCTTTCTATTGAAGTTTTATTAAAAATATTTAAGAATACAACGATTTACACAATGTAAACAATAATGGAAACAATAATGGAAACTGATATAGTAGATATTGTTTAATGCACTATATTGTCAACTGGGTCTCCCACATGTTTGCCCTCTGATTCTTTAAAAATTTCCTGACTAAGCAATAAAATAAATCGAAATAAAAAATCCTCATAACCTAACATGCGATCATAATTCTGTTAATACAAGGTCATTTAATAACAACATTTTAACTCCTTATATAAACATTCAATCGTTTCAATACTGGCTTGAACAAAACCTTAATTTAAGTACTCGATTAAAATCTGACAGAGAGCTAGATGATGTGTAGAATAATGTACAAAACTCATCCACTTTGGTAACACCTATAAGTTTAGATATCAACAATAACTATGCAATTTATATCAAAAAAAAAAGACTTCGTAAAAATTTAACACTAAGTATAAATGCAAAATCAATAGAAGACATCAAAAAGTACTGACAGCATTTGACGCAGAACGAATAAGAAAAAATCATAAGTTTTTATTTCATCTAATATCTCTCAATCTCTTTAAATAGTAATGAAGAAAATAACGGGATACTTAAATTTTTAGATACTCACTGTCAAATGGATTTACCTGTTAAACATTTCACTCCCAATAAAGTAGAGCTTGAAATAAAAAAAAACTTGAATAAAAATAAATCGTAGTAAATAATTGAACTTGTAAAAGCATAATATTTCTCACTTTACTATACAATTCAATATTTAGATTAGAAGTATTTCCAATGCAATAGAAATGAGCAGAAATAATTGTGATTTCTGAATCTAACAAATACGAAAATATAAATAAATAATAAATATAAATATTTAGATAAAGCCAAAAGTATTACATGTGTATTAAAAATAAGAGACTGTTTATATAAAAGGAAAACACAATCAAATATCTAGGAATGACCAAAAATAGAAGACAGACTTTTAGGCCACATATAATATGTAAACAAACTAACTTAAGGATAACAAGTAAGAATGCCGTCCCTAATCTTATAAAATGATTCACCGTCGTGTATATAGGTATAGTCACCACATCGTACCTTAGCTTAGATGTTTTCTAATATGGGCATTTCCATGTCATTACGTGACATTTTTACTCCTATAAAGTGGAGTAATTTTTGTAAAAGTAAGAGTAACTGAAACAAAATTTGATCTTTAAGTTCCATTCAGAGGATACTTTATTTAAAAAAAAATTAATTATATTCGAATCATTGTTGTCTCCATCAAAATAAGAATATATCGTACGTGACATAAAACAGAAGTGATTTTAAGGTATACATGGAAATATGAAAAAATCTGTGAATCTTGGGAGGTATTTTTTTCTTTTTTTAATTTCTTACACTTAACCAAATATTTATCATTTAAAATCCATCATACTTAATTGAAAACAATATTAAAATAATTTTATTATTAATTCAATTTAATATCGTTCGTGACATATCGTAAGTGACAGATTTTTCTCTAATAGTATTCTTGGGTAATAAAATGTATATCATGTTAAGAAAAAAAGTTAAATTCTAAATTAGGCGCTCTTACGACTGTTCAAATACGAATGACGGAGACAAATAATGTTTTTGCACTACGTACGTGACATTAAAAAATAACATCCAAGGGAAATCAAAAAAAATACCGCTAATTAGACTTTTCTTTTTTCTTATGGATCTTGCTAGTTGTTGTTGTTACCCTAATTTTAAAGCATATTTACAATTACAATTTATTTTTACAATTTAGTCGATAAAAAAATAGTTGATTGCAATTCTTTAAAGTAAGTCAAATAGATAATCAGATTAAAGTCTTATTATTGCCCTTAAAATAATTTAATAAGCTCTAAATGACTGAGCATAGTAAAATTTGAGTGTTTTTTTATCATTTAACTTATATTGAAAATCTTTCAAGAGTTTGTATTTTACAGTCGTGGTTGACATATTCATGGAAATATCCATATGCCATTTTGCTTTATTATTTCCAATGCGATCTTCGATTTTAAATTTTTAAATACAAAGTTAGCTGTATTCTAGCAGTCAATCTCTTTCATTTGCTACCCATTTTGATAGCTTGAGGAAAAATTATCCGCCATTCTGTTTAAGACTTCATATTTTATTTTAACTTTTTCATAGCTTACTCTATTCCAAGCCCTTTCTTTTGATATCCTTATTGTGAGAGTTAAAGAAGTATAACCGTTATTATTATTTTTAACCCATATATCCGCCATTTATTTTGGACGTCATCTTGGATTTTAATTTTTTTTAATTATTTATTGCATTTCACTTATAAGATACCAATATTGAGAGGTAGATTGGTTGGTAAAATTTTTTGGTACAATAATTCAAGATTTTATGTACGCCATTTTGTAGCAGCGCCCATTTTGTATTTTAAATTTTATTTTATATTTATTTAAAAATTTTTTTTTTAAATTTTGTTCAGTGTTCTTTATTTTGCTAGTCAAGCTCTTTCTTTTGATACCCCTATAGCTCTTGTCCAAAAGCTGAAAAACCCCGATTTTCGCTTGTAAATTTTAGGAAAAAACCAAAGCTTTTGTATTTTTGTGTTTATATCTTAGTTAGTTTCAAATCGAATTTTCAGTTTTTCCCCTCAGTAATTTGCAAGGCTACGGCTTGTATTTTTGTGTCTCTAACATGTCCAAAAATTATTTAAAAGCTTTAATAACTTGAAATACTTAAAACTTTACTATAACTTTGTTGGATAGAAACCGATCTATCCAAAATTTTATAAGAATATTCCTAAAGGCATATTGTATCTAGACATCGTAACAAATAACCCTATAAATTAACCTAGCGCTGAAAAACTTTGACTTTTTTGGTAAAAAAAATGGGAAAAAACAAAGACAGTCACGTTTGTATGCTCATATCTCAGAAACTTAGAAGGTGATCGTGCTGGATTTCAAAAGCGATTCATTTCCGGATATTTACAAACGATGGATACCATATACAGATCTGACTAACATATGGGGGCTTCTTAAAGTTGATTTCAACCAACACATGTACAGATGGATAGATTGACAGACGGCTCAATCGACTCCCCTAGTCATAAGCTTTCAAAAAATATATACTTTGGGGGTTGGAAATCGATATTGTAGGAATTGCAAACTGAATGACAAAGCTTTATGCATATACCCTTGGCACCACAGGTGAAGGATATAACAAGCTTTGACGCTTGAGCTATTTAACAAAAGAACGATCTAGTTCAGTAAAGTGAGCTGAAAGAGCTCTCACTTAAATGAGCTTTTCAGCCTCACTTTACATTTACCCACCACCATTATTAAATTAATTTCTACTGTCTTACTAAATTACTTTTTCTTTATCTGCTTTGTGATTAATTTATTTATTCGACAGATTTTATACTTTAGTTGTATGTCTAAAATAGTTCATTTAAATTCGCGCATATTTGGGTCATTGAGTAAAACGTTGTGTTGTATATTTGTATAGTAGCGACACTGGACTCTTAATTATAATATCATCGGAATACTATGACTGTACAAAGTTTGATAAAAATCGGTTATTAAGAATTATTGAAAAAATAAAATTTACTTTGTATTTGCGAGACGCTCTCTACTTCCATTGGCCTAAAACTATCTTCGCAGTATTTTCCTTCTAATGATATCGATTTGGGCACATCAGTTGAATGGTTTTAAAGTCTGCTTTGCGCATAAGTATAAACATTCTTATACTATAATAAAAAGTATTTATTTAAATAGTAGGATGGTAATTTTCTAATCAACCAGCAATTTCTAACAGCCATGTTATTGTTATTGCCAATATTTAATATAATCCTATAGAATTTTTTGAAATGTTTTTTTTAATATTTTTTGATTTTGATATTTTCGATAGCAAACAGACCAAAACAAAATTTTCTTGTTATATAATTATAACAGATTTCGGTTTTCTGCCCCACTGTTCTCCGTTTCTGCTTTTTGTATAATTTCCAAATTTTGCCCTTTTGCTACTTATTTCTACAGCGAATTTGTTTGCGTTGATTTCTGTTCTTTATAACTTATTTTTTTGTAGAACATTTTAATGAAGTGGTTTTCATGATTTTTGAAAAAAAAACAAAATATTTATGTAATGGCTAAGCGCTTTAATTAACCCATTCAAAATACAGGGTGTCACGTTTTAAAAACTAAGTCAACAAATTAATTAAATATATTTGTATCGTATAGTTAATTTAATATTTCTACAGACTACAGGCTAAATTCAGAGACATAATATTATGGAAAATTATTTTCCCAACAACAGCCGAGTCGAATGCATTTTTGAAACAAGGTACAATTTATTAGCAGCACTTTTTTAGGAACTGCAAGTGTTGTAAGTAAACATAGTCTTTTTAACTCCATATTTTATAAATAAATTTAAAAAAACAGAATTTTCGTTCTATATGATTTCTTGTTCCTTTTATTATGTTTTTTTTTTATTATGCTTAATTGCATAAAATATGGATTACTTTAACGAGAATATTTTATTGATTGTTATTATTTATGACCAGTTGAATTTGTATAGATCTTTTTTAAAAAGAACTTAGAAATCCTAAGTATTAATACTTTTTTATTTATATTGTTAAATTATTTTACTTTTGGATTTAAATCACTGTACGGTACACATAATTTTAGTGTTCACTTTTTTAAGGTGCTTAGATAAATATCACTTTATCACATTAAGTTTTTTTTTACTTTACGGAAAGCTTATGTTTTTGAATGGGTTAAGGTAACACTGACTAAGAGATAAAGAAACAATACAGCGAAAAAGGCAAATGAGAAACTTAAAATGTAATAGTAAGCAAGGTAAGTTAAACAACGAAGTAATAATTAGAAAAAGGATATTTTTTTAAGTCAAAACAAAGGTACAAATACACAAAGGGAATGAGTATGACTGAATGAATGTATCTACTTATATACATACATATTTCGTTAGGCATTATTAAGCACAAACAAAACAGATAATACTATAAAACACATTCTGTTGCATACCTCAGGGCAAAATTTCATGAATGAAAATTTGGAATAAAAATTTTTAAATTTGTTTTCATAAAGACTTATAGTCTTTTTAGCGATGTCGAACGAATAACTTTTTTCGCATTCTAAGCGAAAGAAATCTGATTTGGGTTCAGCAATCTACACCTTATGCAAAGAGTTTTCATACAAAATTTAATTCATCTACTATCTCGAACGTAAGGTCGGCGGCAATGCAAACGCATATTTTAAAAACAGCCACTTGTTCTTTTACTTTCGAGTAGTCAAACTATCTATTTTGCAAAAAAAAAAAAACAGTCAATAAAACATTGTAACATTCATTTTTATTTAAGATTTAATTTTGTTAATATTTTATATTAAAATTACTGACTTTCGTCTATATTTTTTAATAATATCCTTTTTGCATACATTATTTGTAAACAAACAAAACACATACACTCGAACATTTTTACTAGTTTTTGTTTCTATTTTTCTTAAGACTGTTAGCGAAATATTTTTCAAAACAACTAAATTAAACTTGAAAATACTTGCTTCAACAAAATATTTTTCGATTAATATTTTTCAATATAATTTAATCTAATCAAATTATATTTTATCCTTATTTTAAACTTTTTTTTAAATTTTTAATTTTATTATTAACAAAACAATAAATGTGTAAACAGACACACACACACATAACTTTTATATTTGTTTTGTTTCTTTTTTTGCACTTCTCATTAACAACTGATCACTAAATGAGAGAGTTGTATTTTTGTTCAAACAAGTGTGTGACTAACTTTTTTTCGCTTAAGTTTTCTTTCGACATCATTAAACGAGCTATTTATTTTCGTTGAAATGTAACAAAAACCAATATAAAAATCAAACTACAATTTTTTGCCTTAAAACCTTTTTGTCTAACGTCAAAAAATTGTAAGGAAAAAATTAAATAATTAAATAAAAAACCATAAATGCTATTAAGGTAAAAATTTTACCATAGGTTTGGCGTTGTAATTAAATAATTAACAAGTAAGAGTGCTATATTCTGCCGTATCGAATCTAATAATACCGATTACCGCCATGTTAATATATAGATACATATATTCATCACATCGTAGCTTAGCTTAGATATTTCCTTATATGCCATTTTGCTTTATAATTTCCGATTTTAAATTGCTTTTTATTAACTTGTCTATAACTTCGTCGGTTACTAATCGATTTATCCAAAAAATAGGAATATCTCTAGAGACATATCTTACATATTACAAACATCTCTAAAAATTATTCTAGGGCTGGAAAATATTGATTTTTGTGGTAAAAAAAATACAGATATTTTCAAAAGATTGGTTCTACATACAGATCTTAGTTACGTGTAGGGGCTTATAAAATTTGATTTCAACCAACACACAGAAAGATAGACATGGCTCAATCTACTGCTCTAGTCATAAGCTTTTAGAAAATATTAATATATAGTTTGTGGGCTCGGAAATGAATTTTGTAAAAATTTCAAACAAGATGACAAAGCTACATACATATATATACTTACTCTTGGCACCACAGGTAAAGGGTATAAAAATTAGTCACCAAATTAACTCATATTCACGAATTAAATCTCAAATTTATTTATGTATACGTTTTTATATAAAAAAAACCACTATACCAACATTCATTTTTTGAAGATGATTATTAATACTGGTAGTATTAGACTAAGAAATTTTAAACTGTAGACAAATTATGTAGAATAAAAAGAATATTCATGCTAGTAAGATGTTCAAATTTTTTCAAATTTACGTTGATACAATCTTACTGTACAACAATAGATTTTAATACTGCAATATTGTAAATTTACAAAAGTAAATAAAATATTTATTTGAGGCGATAGATTGTTTCCTGCTATTTATTTTTTAAAAAATTAAAAATTCTTGGGCCCTTAATGTTCCATATACAAGCTCCAATATCGGCAACAATTTTTAACGTTATTTTTTCCCGATTCTCATCAATGGCAACTGACAAGTTATTTCTCAGAGCAGGAACTGTAGCTGGAATTGTGGCTGGCTTGTCTGGTTCGGTCAAATCGCATGATCTTGGCGGGTAACGGATTGCCTAATAACGAAATTTAATGATTTGCGGGCGTTGTACATTTTTTAGTATGTTTATGGTAAAATAGTAAGCCTTTCTGAGCATTGTTGGTATTGTAACATGTCAAAAATCTTTTTTTTTACGGCAAAAATTTTACTCTAAAAAGAAATAGCAAAAATATCAATACAATAATTTTACCCACTACCTGCAAATATACAGAAAACTCATAAAGAAAAATAAAATGTGTGTTTTTAGATGTATAAAACTTCCTATAGGCATAATTCTAAAACTAGCTGTACTACAAATGAAGTTTACTTGGATTTTTTTTAATATACCTTGACAAATCACCATCCAAAGTCTTACACAAAATCCTGGCGCTCTGTTCGTCAAACTTATCAAGCACTTCGCCAAGTTTATAGTTTACATAATTGTCTATCTGCTCATTTATTACGAAACACTATAGATCAATTCTTAAATACAAATGCTCTTTTGTAAAATATTTTTCTAATTCATGCCCGTACCGTGCAAAGCTATCACCGTTGTATGAATGTAATGTAACAGAAAACCTAAATTTATAGATTTATCAAAAATAACCTCAAGAAATTTGCCACCCCGTTCGTGTTATTTGACACCTTTGGACTACAATTTATGGGTTTGCCAACTCTCTGGTCTATGCTCATTAACCAGCAATGATTGATCATTTAGAAACCAACATTTGACGCACTATTGATGAAATAAGATCGAGTATCCTCGTAAAAGTGGTGCAAAATTGAACCAGGGTATAATAATAAGGCGAAAAGGCCATTTGCTATAATATGTTTAAGTATTTAATGTGAGGTAACAAAGCCAAATTATGGACATTCTATTAAATTTGTTGAGTTTTATTTAAAAAAAGTTCTATATGTCTATAAAAAAAACTTTCTATACAAGCACTTAGAAGACAGAACGAATTTACTTAATTAATATTATTAATATTACATTCGAACTTCCTATTTGTAGTATATCCTCCCATTCCCAAGTTTAGGCTATAGGTTCAATGCGATAATGACAAAATATCTAGGAAAAGTTAGTTATCCGATACTATATGAGTGGAATGCATTTTCGAAACCAGCTACGGTTTCATCATAAGCACTCTTTTGATCAAAAACAAAGTAAGATTCGCTAACATTCATCAAATAGAATAAAATCAAAAAAATCTTCTGTATATCACATACAAAAATAATAAAAGCTTGGCGGCCGCAGTTCAAAAATTTCATATAAAATATGATCAGAAACATTAATGGCTTTGTTGATCACCAAAATTGGTCCTTGTTGTTTTGAGAATCGGAAAACAAATGAATCCACTACGTCTCACTATTTGGTATGGATTTTGAGCTGGAGGCATAATTGAACCATACTTTTTTAAAAATAAGCTCGACATGTTGTTCGTGTAACGCTTTTACTAACCCTTAGCTGTTAGCTGTCTAATTGTCATTTTTAGGGTATTAAGTGTTGATTACACAAATGGTGAATAGTTCAAATCTTGCATAAATTTTTGGACACCCTTTATTTTAAAATGAATCTACAACAATAAATTAAATTTGTTTCACCAAGATTTTTACTATTGAAAATATAACTGTAAACACCTTCTTTAAAGAAGTGTTTAAAAATTACGAAAATAGTTAAGTTCTTAAGTCGATATTGCCCATAAAAAATTGCATTATTAATGTTTGTATACACAAAACAAGAAAAACAAAGGGCGAATGTTTGATAAATGGCTAAATAAAAACATGCAACATAAAAATTTATTTTATATTTTCTTTAGCACTCAGTTTCCTTAGAATTTGAAAAGGTATACAGTTTACTTCGCGTGCTTTCTGCGAATTTAAAGAAAAACTAATTTAAAAATTTAAATTATAATTATGGTCATTAAGAAAATGCTTAATTGAATTGACAGCTAAATGAACACAGGACACGAGATTTTGATTTTTTTTTTTTGTAATTTACAAGTTTTGAACATAAAGATAAAATTTTTTTTTTTTTTTTAATCCAATTCTTAGTGTCAATGTGTTTAAATGACTTAATTTTAAATGAAGGCTATTGGCTATTTGAAGGCTATAAGGCTATTTTCTAGACTTCAATTATTTTAAATAAAATTTGGCATTTGACTTAAGTAAAAGCTGCCCGAACAAAAATTTTTTCGAATCTTTTAAGCAGTGCAGGCAGACTCCATTCGCTTGCCATATTGCATACATTGAAATGTTAAAGTTGTTTACATACGAAAGCCCATTAAATGAATTAAGCTGCTTCTGGTAGAGATAAGATGATAAAGGGTCCGCCAAATAACTTTTTTTTTTTGTAATGCTATAAAAAAGGGTAGCTTCGGCTGTGTGGCACGTAGCGCCGTCCTGTTGAAACCAAATGTTGCCTATATTCTCCTCTTCAATTTTTGTGAACGAAAATTCGTTCAACATGGCCCGATAACGATCGCCATTGACTACGGCCACTCCTAGCTCATTTTCGAACAAAAATGGCCCTATTATGCCTCTGGATCAAAATCCGCACCAAACAGTAGTGACTCGTTTTGGGTGTATCGGCTTTTCAATGTATGCGTGCCGGTTTTCTGTGCCCCAAATGCGACAATTTTGTTTGTTTACATATCCGCCAAGATCAAAATGAGCTTCATTTGAAAATATGATTTTTTTGGCAAAATTGGCCACAGTAATGTCGCAATATTTCCCAGCGTTGTTCAAGGGTATACACAACCATATTCGTTCAGCAAAAGGATAAAACTAATTATCTGTCAAATCAGACATGAGCTAAGTGTTACCATTCACAAAATAAGCACTAGTTGAAAAAAAAAAACGTTAGATGGCGGACCCTTTATAAAGAGAAACCTACGAAGTGGGACATCACGCACAAAAGCAAGTACTTCTAAAGTAAGCGATATAATCACCGCTTTTGCTTATTTGCAGATTGTCACCATTTTTAGCAAAATAAAGATACTAATACACTAATATTTAAAATTTTCTAAAGTCTTAAAAAAAAATTTAAAATAGTAAGTATTTACCTTTTTAAAAAGAGTTTTTAAAAACAATAAAAAAATTTATTGAAAAACAAAATTTATTTTTTTCACTTAACGGTTTATAAATTTCCTATATCTTTTTATCATTTTACTTATACTGAATCGGCATTAAAGTATCTTTGTCTATAAAGTTTTCTTTAGATTAATTCAGTATTTGAAAACAATTAATTTTTAAAAGACTTCCTACATTTTTATTTAATATATAAAATTCTCGTGTCGCGGTGTTTGTGATTAAACTCCTCCGAAATGGCTCTACCGATTTTCATAAAATGTTTGTGTTCATATAGGGTAGGTCTGAGAATCGGCCAACATCTATTTTTCATACCCCTCAACGCCACGCCGTTTTTCACGGTCGCTCAGGTAGGTCAGACTACTGGACCGATCTTCTCGAAATTTTCCCATAATATAATTAAGACCCTGGTAAGATTAATACAATACTTTTTTTTGACCACGCCTACTTTAACGCCAACAGAAATTTTAAACTAAGACTAACTAACTAATGTACTCAGACTAAGTTAATTTATATGGCAAAACAACGTTTGCCGGGTCAGCTAGTATTTCTATATTTTAAAGCCTGTAAAACGATAAGATTTTACCCGATCAAGACAAGCAATGACTAACAATTTAAATACTGAAACGAAACACGTTTTTATACCCTTCACCAGTGGTGCACAAGGGTTTATATAGCTTTGTCATTCCGTTTGTAATTTCTACAATTTTCATTGCCGACTCCATAAGGTATATATTTTCTGAAAGCTTATGAATAGAGGAGTCGATTAAGCCCTGACCGTCTGTCCGTGTGTTGGTTGAAATCAACTTTTAGAAGCAACTATATGTTCCTCAGATCTGAGTATGGTATCAATCTTTTGGAAATATCCGGGAATGAATCGCTATTGATATTCAGCACAATCGCCCTATAACTTTCTTAGATATGAGCAAAAACGACCACCTCGTTTTTTTTCACAATTACAATAACAACATACATATATACTGGTAGAGTAAACGTGGTATCGAATCCCAGCTGAGCCAAAAAAAATTTTTTTTTATTTTATATACATATTATTTTTTCACAAAGTGAAAAAGGGTATATTTAGGTTTGTCATTCCGTGTGAAATTTCTACAATTTTTATTTCCGACCCCATAAAGTATGTATTATCTGACAGCTTATGAATAGGGGACCGTCTGTCCGTGTGTATGTTGAAATCAACATTTTGAAGCCCCCGTCCGGGTGAGGTATTAAAATATCAGAAATATTCGGGAGTAGAAACATCGGTACATAAGCAACTGAGATATAAGCAAAAACCCACGGCCACCTCATTTTTTAATTTTTTTTTTTAATTTTTTTTTATGTTTTATTTTATATTTATTATTTATATATATATTATTTTTTTTTTATTTTTTTTTTTTTTGTTTAATTTTTAAAAAAATTTTTTTTATTTTTTAAAATTTTTTTTTTTAATATTTTTTTTAACACATACGTAAATTTATAATTTGACAATGGGATGTTTTTATATATGTATGTTTTTTATATGTATGTACGTATTTCATATGAGATGAATGGTGATACAAACAATTGTTATTGCATGACTCCACGTTGTAAAGGGTATATAAGATTCGGCACGGCCGAATATAGCACTGTTACTTGTTTATTCTGAAGTTTATTCTTATTTATGTTCTAAAGTTTATTTAAAATCTCATTTGTGTATATATAATATTAAAATATGCATTATCGCATAATGAATTATAACATATTTAATAAAATTTATATTTTTTTCTTATCAAATAATATTTCCTAAAATTAGCCGATTAAAGCTACGTACAATATAATTCTATAAAATTACTTCGTAAGCTATAAGTAATTCGAAGAGGAATCGCAATAGCTTAATGCTGGTTAGCGTATCGAAGTGTTTTATCGCATTCCTAGTTAATTAATTAAAAAATACATGTACATTTAAGTTTTTAAAGCAAATATTTATCAGTAGACTTTATCTATTTATTAATAAAATCCTCATACTTTATAATATCTTTTATTGAATGTCACGGTCACAGGTCGAAAAAAATATCAATTAATTTTTAATGGTTAAAAAACTGATTATAATGTTAAGCATGTTTGTTTACGTTAACTGTATTGAAGGTGGCATTTAGGGATGCCAAGCTTGATTTATAATTATTTATGCCGGGAGATTTTTAAATTAATTTCTTTTATGTAATTTTTCTCATTAGAAGCGAAATAAACTTACCCATATGTAATACATTAAATACTAGCTATAATATTCATAATTGGAAATTTTGAATTTATTAAAAGCTATATTTAATAAGAAAAAATTCATACAAAATTCGTTTTATAACTTAAAGCTTAGTCTAAACGTTATGTTGAGCTAGGATAATTTTTAAAAAATTGTTCAACATAATTATGTTTAGCATAAATGCTATTTGTTAGCATCCAAACAAATGTATGTTGACGATTTAAGCATATCGTGTTGACATCACATTTTTTATGCTTTTACCATATTTCTACACAGAGAAAACAGATTCGTTGTGGCAACCAAATTTGTTGCCAATCGAATTCATTCGGTTCCACGTACTAACTCTCAATTCGTTTATAATAACTGAAAATTTTCTTTCTTAGCACTGTATTTTTTCTAAATATATGATTGATGCAACTGAAATAAAATATTTAATTAGTGTTACTAAAAGAATAATTAGTCATCATTATCAGTTCTTCATTTGACCCAGGTAATAAAAAAAAGAACACATTTTTTAATATTTTTATTTAATAATATAAAAACTTATTATACATATAAATATCTACATACACATACACATACATACATATATGAATACTTCCAAAATAAAACTAAAAATAGAAAATATTATTTTGATCATCGTTTTGGTCGTGGTTTTCAAGCATTGGATTCAAAGCATTTTGCATCCCCGGTGCAGCACCACTAAGGATGTTATCATGTATCTTGCAATTTTCCGCATTTTAAAATTCATTTTGTTTTTCTTCGGTTTCTTACCTTCATTAAAAAGTTGTTCAGCTTGCAGATTTCATTTTGCATCACAAAATAATAATTGATTTGTTTTTTATACCCGCCACCAAAAAAATGGTGGGGGTATATTCATTTTGTCATTCCGTTTGTAACACATCGAAATATCCATTTTAGACCCCATAAAGTATATATATTCTGAATCAGGGTTTGATTTGATGACGATCTAGCTATGTCCGTCCGTCTGTCCATCTGTCCGTGTGTTGAAAGCACGATAGAGGTCGCAACGAAAAAGCTAGGGGGCTCAAATTTTGCCAGAATCTCTCTTATAGACAAGGTTTGTTTGGTATTGAAAATGGGCCAAATCGTTATATTAGGAAGAGAGTTATAGCTCGAAAAGCAAGAGTAGGTCGAAAAAACCGTGTCCTTCGAACATCGAATAAAATGGAATTGTGTCCAAACGCATTAACATAGACTCATGAAACTCCGAATATATATTTCCTGAGTAAGAACAATATTTTTCCCCGAAAATTATCTAAATCTATGCATTACGAGAGGAGTTATCGATCAAAATGTACGAAAATTTATTTTTTTTATATATTTTTCGGTATATTTAAAAACAAAAACGTCATAAAAGCAACAAAATTGGATGTACGACTCTGAAATTTTGCACACTTTGCTTTTTGGTGAAGCGCTTTTTTGTAACGGAAAATAAACTTTTACGCCCACCTCCCATATAACGTTTTACCTAAAATTCTTATAATTTCTCTATTAATAAAGATTTTGGAATAACAAAGGGCTATGTTGAAACACCTGAGTTTTACTCATTCGAAAAAATAACCTTGACACGCCTACTATAACGCCCACTTTTCACGTCATCTACCGTTAATGAAATTTAAAAGCTCATAAAACCGCCATAAGTAGAGGTATGATGATCAAATTTGCCAGGTATATCCTTCTAATTGTTGTGCCAAAAAGTTTAGATGACACTCCCACTTTAACGCCTACCTCCCATATAACGGTTTATCTTAAATTCATGTAATTTCTCTATTGACAAAGTTTTTGGGAAAATAAAGCACTATATTGAAATATCTAACTTGTATTTATTAGCAGAAACTTTATTGACACGCCTACTTTTACGCCCACTTTCATTGAAAGACTACATTTAAAAAAGTATTTTAGTAGCATATCGAAGTTATAAAGGGTGGTTGCATTTTAAGGGCCGATGTTGAATTTAAATAAAACACAAATTATTTAGGATATTATAATTATTTATTTTTGTAATTATAATATTTGTATGGTTCAATTATGTATTTAACAAAATATCGGCCAAATGGCCCCCCCCCCCATCCTTGGCGCCACTCCTTTATCTGATGGTCCAAATTTTCAGTGACAATGTTGATGCTCAATTGTTGGGCATGATGATGAGTCGAGGTTGACTGCTCTTTTGCCACACTATCGCAAAAACCAGCAGTGGTTCCCGTTCAACGAACTAAGAAGGCATTCACAGATTTTCTAACATTTTATACAGACCTGTTTTGCAGAAATTTAAATATTTTTTACAATTCTCCCGATTGTGGACGAATTTGAACGATTATGTTGATCAAAAAAATTACGAAGTGCACAAATTGCATTTTGATTTGAACGCCCATTTTTTAAAAAACCTGAATAACTTAATCGTTGTGTATCTTTCCACGGATCAAATTGAGTAAGTTTGAGATTGAGAAATGTCAAATGAAATGCAGAAAACAAATTTAAAGACTAGGTGTAGTTCACCTTCAACATGGGCCGTTAAAATTTAACCAGCCTCTACAAAGAAAGTGATACATATTTTTTTATAAAGAGCGATTAACAAAATAATAAATATTGTGCTTTAAATGTACACAAAATTGGTGGTGGGTATAAAAGATTCGGCACAGCCGAATATAGTGCTCTTAGTTGTTTATATTTATTTATTTTAAAAATGTTTTTCACAATAAAATATGTATGTATATTAATTTTGGTTTTGATTTAAGTAAATTTGTCATAATTGACAGAAAAATTAATTTTGTTTGAAAGATAATAAAGGGTGTTTTTTTAAGCCCGATAGAACTTGAAATTGTAAAAAATAACACAAAAAATTAAATTGTAATCAAAATTTGTTTTTTATTCGAAAGATCAATACGTGACATATTAACATTTGAAAATGATTTCGGGCATATGGGCACCGCGGCTGTTCTTGACGAAGCGCATTCTGGACGTCCGTTGTTTTATCGCAAAATTGTGTTCAGCGATGAGGCGCATTTTTGGCTTAACGGGTTTGTTAATAAGCAAAATTGCCGCATATGGAGCGAGACCAATCCACAAGAGACCCTACAGACTCCATTACATCCAGAAAAATGCACCGTTTGGTGCGGTTTTCACGCTGGTGGCATCATCGGACCTTATTTCTTCAAAAATGAGGCCGGAGCTCGCGTTACGGTCAATGGAGATCGTTACCGCACCATAATCAATGATTTTTTGTTTGAAAATATGGATGACATTGATCCGGAGGAGATGTGGTTTCAACAGGATGGCGCTACGTGCCATACGGCGAACGCAACCATCGACTTATTGAAATCAAAATTTGGCGATAAGTTCATTTCGAGAAATGGACCTGTCAATTGGCCTCCAAGGTCGTGCGATTTGACACCTCTCGATTATTTCCTGTGGGGCTACTTGAAGTCACTGGTTTATACTGATAAACCAGCAACAATTGACGCCTTGGAGGCCAGCATTGTTCGTGTTATTCGTGACATACGGCCAGCAGTGCTCGAAAAAGTGGCCCAAAATTGGACGTCCAGAATGCGCTTCGTCAAGAACAGCCGCGGTGCCCATATGCCCGAAATCATTTTCAAATGTTAATGTCACGTATTGATCTTTCGAATAAAAAAAAATTTTAATTACAATTTAATTTTTTGTGTTATTTTTTACAATTTCAAGTTCTATCGGGCTTAAAAAAACACCCTTTATTATAATAATTATTTAGTTTTTTGACCTTTCTTAATTTAAATATTAACTAAAATTATTTAAGCTCGAGGTCTTTTAATTAATTTAAATAATATATTTAATTTTAATTAATTCTTCCAATATTTCGCTACTCCGTTGTGTAGCATCGTCAGGAAATATTTGTTTTTATTTTTTTGTAAAAATTTTGTGTGAAAAAATAAATTTGAAATAACAAACTTTTGAAAACATTTAACATATAAATTTCAACATTTTGTCATATGAAAAAAGTGTGTAAAAAAGTACTTACTTAAAAATTTATAATAATATTTATATAATAAGAAACTATGTGTGCATATATGTAATGTGTTATTTTTTATGTATTAAATGTCTGTAGCTCTGAGCAACATTATCAGTGTCTGTCTGCCTTATAGTTAATTCTAAGTGTTGATGGTACATTAATAATTTGTAACATTTCTAACATAAATCTACGCTTATAATTAACTTCTATGTTTAAAACTGAAACATTTTCAAAGTTTGGAAAGCGATTTAATTTAGAACAATGAGAGGATAATGCTTCTTTTGTGAATTTATATTATCCCTATGCCTTTGGTCAGACTTATGTCCAGAAATTCTTGTTTTCAGTTTATTTTTAGTCGTACCTATATACACTTTACTACATTTCTCACTATCATTACCACCACAAGGTATCTTATATACTAAATTCGATCTATCCCATTTTTGTATTCTGTCTTTGTCTTGCTAAATAAATTACCTATTGTATTAAACGTTTTATAGGCCATCCCATATCTATTTGTGTCAAAAACCTTAGATTTCCTTATCCTTTCCGATACTGCCGGTACATAAGTCAATGACTTGTAGATTTTTGGCTCAACAATATTCCCTGAATTACTATCATTTCTATAGTCAAATTTACCAATTAATTTATAAATTAATCTAATAGGAAAATCATTATCCTTAAGAATATTCATAACAATTTTTCGATTCCTCTTATGAATATACCCGTCACTTATCGTAAGTACTCTATCTATAAAGTTTTTCGCCGTATTAATAATAACTTTCTTACTATGCCTAGAAAAATAATTAATAAGTCTCCCTGAAGCAGTTGGTTTTTGATACCAATCTGTTATTAAATTTCCACCTCTTCTTATTACTAGTGTATCTAAATATGGGAGTTTAAAATCCTTCTCTCTCTCTCTCTATAGTAAATTTAATGCAAGAATTAAAACTATTCAAAGAATCTAACAATTCATCAACAGAAAATTTAAAGATGACACAAAATAAATCATCTACATATTTTGTCATTAATCTAGGTTCTATACTCAATTTACCAATACAATTGTCCAATAGTTTCTCCATAACTATATCAGCAACAATAGGAGAAGCTGGTGAACCCATTGGAAGTCCCTCTTGCTGTTGAAATATCTTTTCATTATATTGAAAGTATCTATTATCTTCTATACAAAATTTAAGAATACGTAAAAATAAAGTCTTTTCAATCCTAGTATATTTCCCAATAATATCCCATTTCTCTTCTATAATTTTCAATGCTAACTGAACAGGTATACTAGGAAAAAACGATACTACATCAAATGAAATCAATAACTCATCATCCTGTATTTTCCGATCTTTAATCCTATTCTTAAACTCTACTGAGTTTTTTACGTTATAATTCGAATTTTCAGTTATCCTATTCAAAATATTCGTTATATATTTACACAATCCATAACTAGGAGAATGTACAAAACAACAAATCGGTCTTAAAGGAAAATCATCCTTGTGAATTTTCGGAAGTCCATATATTCTAGGTGCATTTGCAACATTTGTCCTAAGTGTATTCCTTTCATTAATTGTGATAAACCTAAGTTCCTCAACTAAATCATTATTTATCTTTTGCAATCTACTCGTAGGATCCTTATTATTTAATCAATTTATATTTCTTATCATTCACAATATTTTCCATCCTAATGTCATAATCTTGTCTCTTTAAAGCTACAGTGGTGTTACCTTTATCAGCTCTTAAAATAAGTAAATCCTTATTCACTTTTAAAAATCTATTCGTTTCATCAACTCTGTTCAATATAAACTTATCCCTATTAGTCAAACTCGTTTTATTCAAATGGTTATCAATAATTGTCGTTAGTTTTGTTCTAGCTATTTCCTGTTCTTCTTTATCCTGTATAGTCTGTATAAAATCCTCCCCTTCAGTTATTATGTCTTCAAACTGTAAAAATTCTTCCATCTCATCTGAAGTAAAATAATATTTCAAATTTATTTTTATTATCGCTAACTCACATTTTGAAAATGCTTCAGTAATTCATGTTTTTCTCTTAACGTTAATCTTAAAATTTTGTTTTGGAAATCTGCCGTATATTTTTTGATATTCTGCTGAATTCCAGGTAGCCCCTTTGAACCAAAAATACTTGTTACATTTTTTGTTGAATTGGCAATAAATTTTGAAATTATCCCTGCGTTTCTGCATCTAATAAGGAAAGTAATTGTTGATTTTATCTTGATAATTTTATCCCTAGTAGTTTTGAATTTATTGATGATTATTATAACTTGTTGATTCTTCTTAAATTTATTGTAACCCATTCTTGATTTGCTTAAGTTTTTCGTGCTCACTTTATTTATAATAATTATTTAGTTTTTTTACCTTTTTTAATTTAAATATTAACTAAAATTATTTAAGCTCGAGGTTAATACATAAAAAATAACACATTACATACATATATGCACATATAATTTCTTATTATATACACTGTTTGTTAATTTTTAAGTTAGTACTTTTTTACACAATTTTTTCGTATGACAAAATGTTGAAATTTATATGTTAAATGTTTTCAAAAGTTTGTTATTTCAAATTTATTTTTTCACACAAAATTTTTACGAAAAAAATAAAAACAAATATTTCCTGACGATGCTACACAACGGAGTAGCGAAATATTGGTAGAATTAATAAAAATTAAATATATTTTAAATTAATTAAAAGACCTCGAGCTTAAATAATTTTAGTTAATATTTGAAAGAAAATATTTGTATTAATTGTAACAAATAATTATCACATGTAACAGTTTTTCGTTTGTAAACACCGACTAGAGCTTAACTCTAAGTATTAGTTTACTATAATCGAATTGTAATAACACAAGTAACCAATAATTATTTGCAATGACTAAAATTACATTTTTCTTTAAAATAAAACATTGGCATAAAGGATTTTTTATTGCATGAATTAAAATTTAGTTGTGAACCCTAATTCAGATGATTAAATTCGGTTGAGATAAAAGTGATTTAAATAAAAATCTTATTAATAAGGCTTTTTATTTGGGAGAACTAATATAAATGTTCTGAGCAATAAATTTCTAACACCGTTTTATTTTTTCGTTTATAAATGTGCAATATCTGTTCTTTTTATAAATTTTTAATATTTGCAACACTATTATTTATTGTTTTAACAGTTTTCCAACCAATCTTTTTCCTGCGTGTTCGTATTCTGACAGATATGTTATTTGTATTATTTTGCATACACTTTGCAAGCTCTTTAGTATATGGAAAATTTGACAGCAATAAGAATTGCCTCAGTGTTGTCTAATTTGCCATATTTTCCGTTATATTTAGCAAATTATGCGAAACTTCTGGTTAAAGCAAAACAGGTAATGTGATATTATTTCGTTTCTTAAGAAAAAAAAAACTATTACATTTTAAACAAGTAAGGTATTCTATATGCTATATTCTTCCGTGCCGAATCTGATAATACCCTTCACCATTATATACATATAAATAGTGAGAACAACCTAGCTTAGTCAAGATTTTAGATTTAATGTTAATGTTAATGCTTAATGATTATATTTGAAATTAAATATAATCAATTAAAAAAGATCAAGAAATTTAGACGATATATATTTAATGCTTAATGTCTTCTTAATTATTTCCGACGCCATCTTTAAATTTGTATTTTTACTTAGTAAGCTTTATTCGTCTAGACAAGTCCTTTGAAAAAATGCCATCTTGTATTTTAACTGTTTTATAGTTTACTGGTATTCAAATTAACCTTTTATTGTGAAGGTTTAAGGGGGCAAAGTCGTAATTACTTTATTTGACCCATATATCCGCCATTTTATTTCTGACGCTATCTTACATTGTAACTTCTTTATACAATCGGTAATAAATATTGTAGAAATTACAAATATGTATATACCCTTGGCGCCACAAGTGAAAGATTGAAATTTATACGCCTGTGTTCTGCATTATGAGTGAAATTAAATCACTCGGAATTGAAATTGTTGTTATAAACAAAAACATTACAATGGCAATTCCGAGTGAATTAACTTCACTCGGAATACAAAACACAGGCGATATTGGTTTTAGATAGTAAGCAAACGTTTGTTTGAAAGTATTTTGATAATTTTTTCTATGCTTATATTTTTATATTTATTTATTTTTTTTTTTACAAAAAAAGTCATTGATACTTTGCTTTTCCAATTTAAATTAAGTTCTAATCAGCATGTAATAGATATTTAATAAATTGGGATTTTTCGGGATTTTTTAAAAGATCCCTAGTAGTACTAGTACTACTAGTACTAGCTGTCAATTACATATGTATGTATGTGTGTGATATCAGCATTTATAAAATCACTTACTCAGTTCTTTTTAGTCATTGTTTGTGAAAAGTTGTTCAAAATGTTCTATTTTGCAAGTAAGAAACAGTTGTAAAGTTCTACGCTATACGCTAAACAATAACAAATTAAATTAATTAATTAACTTAAAATTATACACCTTATTAAAACTATAAATTATTTTAAATTTACTACTTTATAAAAAGAAATATTCAATAGTAATTTGGTGAATCAATATTTTATCAGAAAAAGAGTTCCGTTTTCTATTAACTTAAATGCCCAGTTCACAACCTATTGTAGAAGTTGTACTTCGTAGTTGTTTTACATATTTTGTTGGTAATTTCTCCATTAATTTTTAAGACAACACTTATAACAAATGTACCTATGTTTATAGAATTTCGTATAAATTCATCAAATATAAACAAACTAATCCCAACCCCGTTTTTCTTTAATAAGTAAAAGTGAATTTTTACAAACTACGACTCAAAACAACAGGTTGAGAATTGAGCAAATAAATTTGTTTTTAAATAAAAACTTAATTGAATCAGAAATTATTTAATAGAATGTTATACATTTTAAGAATTAACCACGAAATTTTATATTAATTTTATTTTAACAACATTTTGTAAATTAAAATATCTTATATAATAAAAGGCAAGTCAATTAAAATTTCCTGCAGATACAATATTAGTCTTATTAAAATTCATACACTATTTTAGGAATTATAAGCGACTAGCTGACCCGGTCCGCGTTGCTGGCCCTAAGCAAACATTAGTGTTGTGTTACCACACGATTTAAATTGCGCTTTTAATGAAATTTTCGGCTTTGAAATAAAAATCCATGGTTGTACCTTAGTAAGCGCGGAATATCTTGTGTTATCGAATGATGTAAATATTTCCGAAAACTCGGATTTATGAATGCAACATTTCGAAAGTTTTAAAATATTAATATTGGATCATTATAAACATACGTTTTTTGTAAATATCTTTGGAACTACATAACCAATTTAAGGGTTTGATATCTCGTGTTGAAAAACATGACAACGGCTTTAAAAAAATTAAAAAGAAACCAAACAAAATATATATGTCATTGGTGGTGCAATATGAAAATTGGATTTTGCCACGCCCCTCCGCCCGCAGACTGAAAATCAAAAATCAGACTTCACAGTGTCACCCGCCTAAATATTCTGAAGATTCCCTGAAAATTTTATCAAAATCGGCCCAGCCGTTTTGGATTCCATACGTTACTTACATACATACACATATCCTGTTTTATATGTATACATATAGTGATAGATAGTTCAAAGATGCTACTAACACAAGCGCAAGACAAATGTGTGTAACCCAATATAAAGAACAAAGTAAGAATTTTGTTTACTTTTTCTTTTGTATAATATACAAAACAAATAAATAGAGTGTAATAATTTTAGCTCCCGTTTTAAAGATGTTTTGTTGTTTTAGATTTTTTGTTTTGATATGTTGTTTATTGGATTTACTTTAGAAAAGAAAATCAAGTCAAAATAAATAACTCAGGGAGCGAAAATAAAAGTTATTTTGAAATTTTAAAACAAAAAAAGCATATAGAAGTAAATGTCAGAAAACGGATTCAAGTATACCATATTGATCCTTATGCATTAGTCTAAAATAAAATATGTTGCTTTTTAAAATTTTGATTTTTATTTTTTCGAGCAGGAATAAAAGTTATTTTTTGTTTTTTATTTTTTTGAACAAAAATAAAAGTTATATTTTGAATTTTATTTTTTTGAGCAAAAATAAAAGTTATTTTTTGTTTTTTATTTTTTCAAGCAACAATTAAAGGTATTTTTTGATATATATTTTTTTGAGCAAAAAAAGGAGTAATTGTTACGGTCCCTGAAATAAATAGTTCAGAAATAAACTTTTAGAATAAAGTTATACATTTGGTTTAAACATAATTGTAAATAATTACGACTCATGTAAGTTTTGCAAATATTAACCGGTTTTTACAGTTTTTAAAATTTTTAATTCTGCTACTACAGATTAACGCTCCCTTTTCAAATAAAGTCTGTAAATTTCATCTGATCTAAATATGTGCATTTATCTACAACCATAATTGTACCGTCGGAGAGGTGTAATGTTTAACCAATTTCTCAAGATTTGGGTTACCTCATAATACTTTTAAACTCTTCACCTTACCAATAGCAGTAATTTGGCACTTTTTGATATGGTTTTCCATTGCCCAAACTTAAAAATTTACAAACGAAAATCAAATTTTTTCAGCTTCTAGACAACCGAGAGAGCCAATATTGGTAACATCTGAAAGGACTTGACTAGCGCAATACAATATACAAAAAAAAAATTCATGTTGGCCATCACTACAAAATGGCGGACAATAAATTTATATATAGGTCAAATCTGGTATTTTAATATGTAACTTCTTCAATCCCCTCAATATTGGTATCAAATGAAAGGGCTTGACCAGTAGAATACATTAAATTATTAAAAAAATTAAAATCCAAGATGGCGACTAAAACAAAATGGCGGATCAAATTTTTAACCCAATCAATATCGGTATCAAATTAAAAGCGTTTACTAGTAGAATACAGTTAACTATGTAAAAATTCAAAATCAAGGATGGCGTCAGAAATAATAAGGAAAAATGGCGTATAACATGATGGTAAAGGGTATTATCAGATTCGGCACGGCCGAATATAGCACTCTTACTTGTCTATATTTATATATATGTTTATTTTTCAACTTTAACTATAATCAGTAATGACCCAACTTCAAGAGGCCATAAAAATTAAATTCAAACTAACTTTTCAAAACCCTTTTGCAGCTTTGCTAAATTAATAGTGAACTTTCATTACCCATTAGAGTTCTTGAGGCTGACAGCTATGACCCGGAATTTGTTGCACAGTGTAATATGCGTATTCACAATTGTAGACAACAATAAAAACATTTTATTTTATTGGAAGAATATTCTTAATAATTAGTAAATTGTTTACGTTTATTTTACTTTCCTTGTTTTCAGATCCATGAGTCTTGCAGGTTAAAAAAGATTTGACCCTAAATTGTTTTCTAAAAACAAAAATTTTAAGGCTGGTCAATTTTAACAAAGAAGCTATCATGTTGTCATGCAATCGAAGAACAAGTGATAAGAAATGTATTAATAATAACTAGATTTTGCAGTTGTCATGAATTTCTAAAAGAACTGTTAATCTAAAAATAGGCATTAAAAAATTTGTTTTATTCAATATGCTTAGAACTTGATTCTGGAAATTCTTAAAAATATACACTAGTCGACATATGTATGTATTTGTTTTGGCATGCTTACTCGTGGTATCCGTTTAAATAATCAGAGTACGAGAAATATCAAAAAAATTGATTTCACTCATATAAAAAAATACATTGAATGGAAATTCCTTTTTAAAAAAAGTAAAAGTAAAATATAGAGCTTAAAATTCGTCAAAAAGTATATAAAAAAACACAGTCTTTCTAAAAAAAATTAACTCTGCACTGATGTACAGTCAGCTGGTTGTTTTTGTTTTATATTAAAACTTAGCATTGCATTGTCGGACTTTATTTTTTTTTATTATTTGTCTGCAATAAATAATTCATAATTGGTTTAAAAAAATTCGTTTGACATATCCAGGTAAATACGTAAAAACTAAATGCCTGTTGTTTGAAAGGCATATTATTTTGCATTTGTTGTTGCAATGAATATACTTTGATTCTGGAGATCTATTTAATTTAATGAGAAAAGGACTTGGTTAACGTCAATGGTTTCATGAACTTGATTTAAAAAAAAACGGAGGTTGAGGTTCAAACTGCGATTTGGTTACCGTTAAGTCTAGAATGTAAGATAAAGTAAATGTATTGAAACAGAGATTCCAATAGAGATTCTTCAGTTTATGGTAGGATCTGTTCCAAACTGCCTTTAAAATCTAAATGCCAACGAGAAAACATATTAAAAATTCGAATTTATAAAATATTTTCTGAATAAAAAAACTGTTCATTATCAGCTTTAATATTCTTTAAGTTTTCTTTCCACTGACTATACTTTGTGATAAGGACCAAGATAGATTACTATAGTACTCGTATCCAAATACCTGATTATTTTTTATACCATTTAAATGTCCAGTTTTTCTTAATAATATGTTTATATCTGTCAAATTTATTTTTTTATTTTGTCTGCAATAAATAATTCAAAGTTGCAGTTGGTTTAAAAAGTTTTAAAAAATACCAAACCGTAGATTTTAAAAAAATTCTCAAAATAAAAAATATAAAAAAAATTGTGGTTTATGCAGGTATATAAACAAAAACAAAATGCATGTGTTTTTTATTTGATGTGTTTTTTACCACCGCGATACACAAATAACTTCTAAATATACCTTGATAAGAACCATTCATTGATACGTCACATAGACAATCACTAATAATAAAAATTTGTTTGTCCAAATATTGCGCTTGAACCTTAAACTATACGACAGATGCATTAATTTTATTTTATTCCTAATTAACTAACGTATTTGAACTTTTATCTTATCACCAATAGTACAAAAAAATTAAATTTTTTGTACCTAGTAGAGCTGCCATCGGCTATCTTAAACACCGAAATAATTGAGTTTTACAAGGCACCGAGACGTAGGATTTTTTTTTCACTATAAAACTTTAAATTGTTATCTCAAACATAGTTAAAGTAACAGTAAGGACTTTTGTGCTACGACATAAAAAAAATTCCCTAATATATACATATATTGTATCAACATTAGTATGTACCTAAATACATAATTGAACACTAATTATCTGAAAAAAAGAATACAGAAAAATACTTAGATATTTTAAGGTTTTCCAAACAAATCCAATCAGCGTTGCTAATGACATGAAGCAAAATATTAATGGGCAATTTTAGGGCCGTATTCACAAAAAATATTTTAGGTTTATTGAAGGCTTATTTGACAAATTTCTCTACAACATCTGTCAAATACTTAAGCCTTTAATAAACCTAAAATAGTTTTTATGAATACGGCCCTTAGTATTTATTTAATGTTAAATATTGCTGTACTGTTATTAAAATTCATACTTGCGCGTTATATAACATTTTTGAATAAAACAAGTAAGAGTATTTCATTCAACCGTGCCGAATCTGATAATTCCCTTCACCATGTACATTGGTTTAATGCCCTCAGCATAGAGTAGTATAGAATTCAGATTTAACGTTATACGCTTTATTATTTCCATAACCACTTTTTATTCATAATTATTCGCCATTTTGTTTCGAACGCCATCTTGGATTTTAACTCTTTCATAGTTTATTGTATTCTGCTAGTGAAGATACTAATATTGAAGGGGTTAAAGCCGACAAAGCCATTATATGACCCATCTATCCGTCATTATATTTAAGACGCCATCTTGGATTTCAACTTTTTAATAATTAATTATATTTTATACCTTTATTTGATACCAATATTCAGGGGGTTAAAGAGCGAAAAATTTTAATTGCTAGATTTTATCTATAAATTTCTTGAACGCCATTTTGTAGCGGCTGCCGTTATGAACATAACGTTTTTTATTTTGTTCTAGTTAAACTTTTTTATTTAAATCCCCTTATATCCCCCTTAGCTGACCATAAGCTTATAAGATTAATTTTTTTTTGTATCTTTAGAGAAAAACATCAAATCAGATGTATTTTTTTGCTTTTATCTCAGTAAGTTTCGCACCGATTTGGAAGCTTTTGCAGAAATAATTTTTGAGACAACAGCTTGTAATGTGGTGTCAATAGCGGGTTCAAATTAATTAGAAGCTTGAGAAATATACATATATATATTTTTTTTAATTATTCGTGTCTATTACTTTGCTGATTAGAAGCCAAATTTTGTTCTGCTAATATGGTTTAAAACAGAATAAGTCATGTTTTATTGCTTAAAATGCATGGAGGCTTTCAAAAATACTCAATCGGCTTTTATGTTCATAAGCTTTTAGAAAATAAGCATATTTGTTGAAAATTAATTTTGTAAAAATTGTAAAATGATAAAGCTATACATATGTATATAACAAAGTTAAAGGATATTAAAAATATACATTTAAAATACATTTTTTAATATATGAAGTACTTAATTTATCTGTGTTGATATAGCTTTACTGCCGTGTTTATAAAAAATATTTTAGGTTTATTGACGGCTTATTAAACAAATTTCTCTACAATATCTCTTCAAAAATGTTTATGAATACGGAGTTAGATAGAACATTCAAATATTTTACTATTCCATACACATATGCAAACAAAGAAACAACACAGTTTGTGGTTGTGTACAAGTTGTTTTTATAAAAAAATACAATAAAGAAAGTTTGGGAAAGTAAGAAAGATTTTCACCGAAAGAAAAAAATGAGTAAGCCAGAAAATTTTAATTTTTAAATTGGATGCAGGGATAGGAAAATTGATACAATTAAATAAGTACTAATAAAACTCTCCGAAATTAAAAAAAAAATCCCAGAATCTTAAATTTAGAATCCCAAGATTTTAAAACCATGTCTTGTTAAGCATCCCTATTATCAAGACAAATGAGATTATGTATGAATTAAAATTAAGAAACGTAATAAGCAAAATCACTTTTGAATTAAGCCCGAATTGAGGTGCAATTATAATTTGTGCAAACAGTTTATTATTTAGAAAAAGTTTGTTCGAGTGTAAATTTAAAAAAAAAAATAAAATCTAAAAAGTTTATTTGTATCTTTCTTTAAACAAAAATACCGTTGTTATTTATTATATAATTTTAAAAACTAGTTTTTTTAAAAAACATTTTAGAAAATAATTACCCAAGTAAGAAAAAAATTTGTATAGTATATTTGAGCCCATATACATAAATATTAATAATAGGTAAATTTATATTTTTTTCCATTTTCAAACCTTTTTTAATAATATATATAATACCAGTATATGAAATTGTTCTCCGAAAGCTTTAGATCAAACTTAACATTTTTTTATATATAAAAGGGTTATTTGCTAAAAATATGAAATACATATTCATGGTGTAATTATATTGGGTGATTGATTGCATTTCCAACAAAATGTTTATACCCTTCACACAGTGAAAAAGGGTATTCATATATAGGTTTGTCATTCCGTGTGAAATTTCTACGATTTTCATTTCCGACCCCATAAGGTATATATTTTCTAAAAGCTTATGAATAGGTGAGTCGATTATGCTCTGTCAGTCTGACCGTCTGTCAGTGTGTATGTTGAAATCAACTTTTTAGAAATTTTCGGAAGCAGATCGGTATTGATAATCAGAAAAATCGGTACATAAACAACTGAGATATGAGCAAAAAACCACGACCACCTTGTTTTTTTCACAACAACAACATACAACACATGCATATATACATACATACATACAAACGTGGTATACTGGTTGGGATCGAAATCCAGCTGAGCAAAAAAAAAAACTTTTTTTATTTATTTTTTTTTATTTATTTTTTTTTTTTGGAAACACATACGTAAACTCAACTTACAATTTTACAGTTAAGTTTTTTTTTATATTTATATTTTTTATATGTATGTATGTATGTACGTATTTCATGTGAGATGAATGGTGATATAAACAATTGTTATTGCATGACTACTGCAAAAACTATTGCATGTGAAGGGTATACAAGATTCGGCACAGCCGAATATAGCACCTTTACTTGTTTTAAAACAGTTTTTGTTTTATATGTTATAAGTTTTATAAGTTTGACAATTGAAAATTATAAGAGAAGGGATAAAATGTATGAAATTTTGATATCTGGAAAGGAACAGCTGATGAGCAGCTGCTTAATTGTAACTACCTTATTAAGTATACCCTGTATACATTTTCTAGGGTGATCGACTCGGTTTTACAACTGGTAGAAAACCCGTTTTTTTCCTCTTTTAGCTGGCGGTTTTTTCTTAATGTTGATTTTTCGAATATCGAATACACCAGGTTTTTTATCCGAAAAACCCGGTTTTTTATTTTTTTAAGTTTATCTTCATATATCTTTGTAACCAATCGTACCATAGTATATTAAGTACGCGAAAAGTTTCAAAAAATCAGAAAATAAAAACCATTAAATACTCTTCCATAATATTGTAAGAAATTTATTTGTTTTTATACCCTTCACACAGTGAAAAAGGGTATATATAGGTTTGTCATTCCGTGTGAAATTTCTACAATTTTGATTTCCGACCCCATAAAGTATATATTTTCTGAAAGCTTATGAATAGGGGAGTCGATTAAGCCCTGTCAGTCTGTCCGTCTGTCCGTCTGACCGTCTGTCCGTCTGACCGTCTGTCCGTGTGTATGTTGAAATCAACTTTTTGAAGCCCCCCGACATCGCTTGGACTCGGGTGAGGTATTAAAATATCAGAAATATTCGGGAGTAGATCGGTATTGAAAATCAGAAACATCGGTACATAAGCAACTGAGATATGAGCAAAAACCCACGACCACCTCGATTTTTTTTTCACAGAAACAACATTACAACAACAACATACATACATACAAACGTGTATACTGGTTAGAGAAAACGTGGCATCGAATCCCAGCTGAGGCAAAAAAAAATTTTTTTTATTTTTTTTTTAAATTTTTTTTTTAAATTTTTTTTTTATTTTTTTTTTATTTTTTATTTAATATATTATTTATATTTTTATTAATTTTTTATAAATTTTTTTTTTAATTTTTTTTTTTAATATTTTTTTTTTGTTTTATATTTATTATATATATTTTAATTATTTAAAAAAAAAAATTTTTTTAATTTTTTTTTTTAATTTTTTTTTTAAATTTTTTTTTTTTAATTTTTTTTTTTAAATTTTTTATTTAAATTTTTTTATTTTAACATGCATACGTAAATTTATAATTTTACAATGGGATGTTTTTATATTTGTATGTGTTTTATATGTATGTACGTATTTCATATGGGATGGTGATACAAACTACTGTTATTGCATGACTACACTTTGTGAAGGGTATATAAGATTCGGCACGGCCGAATATAGCGCTTTTACTTGTTTAAAATACAAATGTAAAATAAGAAAAATAATTGAGCTTAAATATTAGTTTTTGTCTAGGATATAAACCTAATGTTAAAAGTTAATTGAATCATAAACTTAGCTGATCGATCACTTTTAGATAAAAAGTGTAGTTACAATAAAGAAAAACCAATAATCTCTTCACCCAGAACCTAATTTTAATTAATGGCATTGAGTGTCTGTCAACTTAAATTGCAATTAAACCATTGAACAAACTAGTTTATGCCTATATTTGTATGTCTGTTAGGGATATAAGAGAGAATTTTTAAAATGAAATTTTAAGGATTTTCAAATTACAGAAATCATTTCAAACAAAATACGTTAGTGGATATTAGTTTAAAAGATCTATTTAACATTTCAAAAATGTACAGAAGGAGATACAAAAATTTATAACAGCCTTATAAAAAGACTTATTTATTTATGTATTAGTTTACGGTATTTATTTATTAATTTTACTTGTAAAGAGTATTTTTTGCCCTTAAATTCAAATAATTTAAACCAAATGGGTCAACTGCATTCATGTCAGTTATTGCGTAATTGTGCAGCCAAACGTATATAAACTGTAAAAATTTCATATTTAGATATAATTTTTATTATAATATTTTTTTTTAATATTTTTTAATTTTTTCTTTAAATATTTTATTTTATATATTCGAACCGGTTAACCGGTTTTTTGTCAATTTTCAAAATAGCAACCGGTTTTTTTTAAATTCTAAATTTCAAACTATTTGAAAACCGGTTTCTTAAAAAAGTCGAATAATCGATCACCCTAATATTTACTAATACATACCCAGACTTGCTAATAGTCTTATTATTTATTTTCTATGACAATTACCAACAGCAACTTAAAATAATATGAAATAGCTGAAATAACTTTAATAACACGACAATCATTTTGAATTGGCCAAATATAAATTGTATAATTAGAAAAACTGCATTCTAAATCATACTAAAATAAAGTGTTCGAAATGTCATATGAAATTTGTTTTTATGGATTTAACATGCTCCCTCACCCGATCTTAACGATTTTTAGTTGAAACATAAAATTATATATTTGTAGATTACAGATATTACACTTAACAACGTTCGAAAATTGTGACTCTTACATATGTGGGAAAAAAAGCGATAATTTTAGGAAAACATTAGTAAACTCCGTCCGTTTTGGAGTTATGGAATGACAAACGTCATAATTTTACAAACATTGTAAAATGATTGTATTGTATTGTTTGTTAGTCAAAAATGTTAAAAACTTAAAAAATTATGACATGGCAAACGAAACTTTGTTTGAGATATTAAAAAGCTTGTCTACCTACTTATTGTTTCCTTTATATTAAACATTTGTTATTAATTTAGTAAAAACAAGTAAGAGCACTATATTCGGCTGTGCCGAATCTTTCATACCCACCACCAATTTTGTGTACATTTAAAGCACAATATTTATTATTTTGTTAATCGCTATAGAATAATCTCTTTATAATAAAATATGTATCATTTTCTTTGTAGAGGGTGGTTAAATTTTAAGGGCCAATGTTTAAGGTGAACCACATCTAAACTTCAACTTTTTTCTTGTATTTCATTTAACATTTCTCAATCTCAGACTAACTCAATTTGAACCGTGGAAACATACGAAATCGAGCAACGCTTTTAAATATTAAAGATTTTTATAAAAATGGGCGTTCAAATCAAAATGCATTTTGTGCACTTCGTGATTATTTTGGTCAACATAATCGTTCGAATTCGTCCACAATCGTGAGAATTGTAAAAAATATTTAAATGTCTGCAAACATCTGCGAATGCCATCTTAGTTCGTTGAATGGGAAACATTGCTGTTTTTCACGATAACGTGGCAAAAGGGCAAGCAACCTCGACTCATCATCGTGCCCAACAATCGAGCATCAACAGCGTCATTGAAAATTTGGACTATCGGATCGTGGTGTGCCGCCTAGGTTGGGGGGCCATTTGGCCGATATTTTGTTCCATACATAATTGAAGCATACAAGTATTATTATTATAAAAATAAATGATAATAATTTCATAATAATTTTATTCAAAATCAACATAGTCCCTTAAAATTAAACCACCCATTATAACTTCGGTATGCTAGTAAAATGTTTTCGTAAATTTAGTCTTTCAATAAAAGTGGCCGTTAAAATACGCGTGTCAATAAAGTTTCTGCTAATAAACATAACTTAGATATTTCAATATAGTCCTTTAGTATTCCAAAATCTTTATTCATAGAGTATTTACATGAATTTAAGAGGAAGAAAGTGAATTTCAGGTTAAATTTTAAGGGCCAGAGGGTGATTTAAAATAAACATTCTCTGCATATTTTTAAAAACGGGAAATTTATTAGTAAGATTTTGTTTTTTAAACTTCTATAACATTTTGCTTTTAAAAGATTTTCAAACGAAATAAGTTTTGTATAATTTTAAAATTTGTTAGCCATTAGTACATGAAAATAAATTGTTTAGAGATAATTTTTTTTTACTTAGGTCAAAATTTTCTTAAATTCCCATTTTTAATAGAGCATAACTTCAGGAGAACATAAGCATAAGTTGTTAGCATGCCATCTAGTAGTTGCTAGTAGAGTCATCTATCTTATCATCTTTATCTTATATTAAGCTACAGTACAATAAATGGTGCAGTGTAAGATGAATAAATGCTAATATATATGACTAATATATTTTTATAAAAATTTAAAGAAAAAAGTGTGCGTGGCACATCTATTTTCCGTTATAACGAAGCCATGTTTGCAAAATTTCAGAATCGTACATATAGTTTTGTCAGTTTTATTACGTTTTAAATTTGAAATATACACTGTGCGGTATAAGTTTTCGTACATTTTTATCTATAACTCTTTTCCTAATTCATAGATTTAAGCGATTTTCAGGGAAAAATATTCTTTGGACTCGATAAATATATATTCGAAGTTTTATGACTACGTTTATGCGTCTGGACACAATTCAAAAGTGAAAGTGGGCGTTATAGTAGGCGTGTCAAAGTTGTTTTTGCTAATGAGTACAGCTTAGGTGTTTCAATATAGTCCTTTATTATTCCAAAATCTTTATTAATAGAGAAATTATATGAATTTTAGGTAAAACGTTATATGGGAGGTGGGCGTAAAAGTGGGCGTGGCACCTTAATTTTTTTGGCATAGTAATCAAATTGCCTAGGGGGATAGACGTAGCAAATTTGATCATCAAACATCTAATTTTGACGGTTTTATGAGCTTTTAAATTTCATTAACGGTAGATAACGTGAAAAGTGGGCGTTATAGTAGGCGTGTCAAAGTTATTTTTGCGAATGAGTACAACTGAGGTGTTTCAATATAGGCCTTTACTATTCCAAAATCTTTATTAATAGAGAAATTATATGAATTTTAGTTAAAACGTTATATGGGAGGTGGGCGTAAAAGTGGGCGTGGCACATTGATTTGCCGTTACAAGAAAGCGTGTCACCAAAAAGAAAAGTGTGCAAAATTTCAGAGTCGTATATCCAATTTTGTTGCTTTTATGACGTTTTTGTTTTTAAATATACCGAAAAATACACTGTGCGGTATAAATTTTCGTACATTTTGATCGATAACTCCTCTCCTAATGCATAGATTTAAACAATTTTCGGGAAAAAATATTGTGTTTACCCAGGAAATATATATCCGAAGTTTCATGAGTCTACGTTAAGGCGTTTGGACACAATTCCATTTTATTCGATGTGCGAAGGACACCGTTTTTTCGACCTACTCTTGCTTTCCGAGCTATAACTCTCTTCCTAATATTCCGATATAGCCCATTTTCAATACCAAACAAACCTTGTCTATAAGAAAGATTCTGGCAAAATTTGAGCCCCCTAGCTTTTTCGGTGTGACCTCTATCGTGCTTTCAACAGACGGACAGACGGACAGACGGACAGACGGACGGACATAGCTAGATCGTCATAAAATCAAACCCCGATTCAGAATATATATACTTTATGGGGTCTAAAATGGATATTTCGATGTGTTACAAACGGAATGACAAAATGAATATACCCCACCATTTTTTTGGTGGCGGGTATAAAAATAGGCATATACCGCCAAAAAATAATGACTAACTATAAAGCAAGAGCAACATATTGTTTAGAAATTTTAAGTAAAATTGGATACCACTTTGATTTAATTTTTGCGCCCTAAACCTTTATTTTTCTTGACGTTTTTGCAATACAGAGATCAAGTAGGTAAAATAACCATAATAAGCCAATTTTTATCTTCGGTTGAGGTGATTACTCAGAACTAGTTATTTCTATAACATATGATTAATTTATTTGGTGTATCCGCAATAAGTCCCAAGGTTCATATTATCATAGTGTAATAATTTCACGAAAACTTTAATATGAATGAAAATTTCGGTATTGTCTCTTGTACAATTTTTAAAATTTTATTTCTTTGGTTGTTGGGTTTAAGCTGGTTTATATGCATTTCACTGGTGCTTATGCCAGATCATCAGTAAACCTTTACCCAAATTCTTGAAAAAGTTTAAAATTTTTATAAGTTATATTTTTAAATTCTCATTAACAAAATGAGAATTCAAAAATAAAACAAAAAACCATAAAAAACTTTTTCAAAAACCCAACCAACAATTTTTTTAATTTTGAATTTATTTTATTTTTCTAATCCCTATCCCAAAAAATTTAGTAAATTTTTAAAATTTGTAAAAATTATGACATTTAGGGTAGCTTGTGAAACCACCAATTATGTAATAGTATTAATCAGATTGTTGTTTAATATTAACATATTTTTTTAAATTTATTTCTAATTTAAGAAATGGGAATTTTACCTGAAGGTGTTCCTTTATCTTGGCAAGAGACAAAAGCTTTATCTAAGCATGTACAAAAACATGGTGTACAACAGTTCATTAATTTATATCGTAAATCCAAAGACCGTCTTAAGGACCCATTCAAATGGGGCGATGAAATCGAGTATGTAATTATTAAGTTCAATAATGCTACGAAAGAGGCAAAAGTTGCATGCAAGTCGGAGGATCTATTAAAAGTTCTCAATGAAAGGGAAGAACGCAATGAATGCTGTGGTTTGTGGCGACCCGAATATGGTGCCTATCAATTGGAAAGCTCTCCACTAAAACCGTTTGAAGGGACATTTGCACATTTCAAGACAGTTGAGCCTGATATGCGCCGGCGTCGCGAAGAAGTTCAAAATTTACTGGAGAAGGATGAATGTCTTATGACATTAGTGAATTCGTTTCGTTTTGGTTGTAAAGATTTCACTTATCCAGCCTTTAAAACCAGGCCCGATGATACTAACTGTTATGCTAAATCTTTTTACATACCAGATGAAGCCATCTATGCGGGTCATTCTCGTTATTATATAATTTCGCGTAACATGCAATTAAGACGTGGAGAGAGAATGCAAATCAAATTAAAAGTATTTAAAGATGAAAATACCAAGTTGCCCATTAAGGGAAGCCCCTTGGGGGAACCTGATGTTGTTATGCTGGACACATCATTTGGCAGTAATCTACAAGTTACTGTTCAAGGAGCCGATATGACAGAAACACGTTACTTGTATGATCAATTAGCCCCCTTATGTCCTGTTATTCAGGCTATAACGGCTGCAGCTCCTATACATCGCGGCTATTTAACAGACATAGACAACAGTTATTATTTCATTGGTAATGGTTCAGATGAACGTAGTGCAGAGGAAAGAGGTCTTAAGCCTCTTAAACATGACAAGTGTCGCTTAAACAAACAACGTTGGGATTCAATAGATTCCTATCTCACACCCGAGGCTGCGATTTACAATGACATTGAGTTGTACTACGATCAAGAGGTATATGATCACTTGCGCAATGAAAATGTGGATCATGTCATGGCGGAACACATTGCACACATTTTTATGCGTGATCCTTTACTTATGTTTAAAAGCAAAGTAAATCAAAATGATGACGAAGACACGGGACATTTTGATAACATTAACACATCTACTTGGCAGACATTGCGTTTAAAACCGGCTTTACCCAACACAGAACTCGGTTGGAGAGTAGAATTTCGTCCATGTGATATACAACTCACTGACTTCCAGAATGCTGCCGTATCATGTTTTGTTATCCTATTAACTCGTGCCATTCTTCATTATCGTTTGAATTTTCTAATGCCAATAAGTAAAATAGATGACAATATGGTAATTGCTCAAAAACGAGATGCTTGTCGTAGACAGAAATTTTGGTTCCGAAAAAATATTATAAAACCTCAGGCACAACCAAATGGTTTGACAATTGATTTTAGTAATGACAGCAATAGCTACCTCCAAAATGTTAAGATAAATAGTCATTGTTATAGTAGAACCAAAGGTTACCACAAGGAAAATGATTACATTGAAATAGATGACATTTCACCAGGTTACAGCAAAGGTTTTCATGCAAAAGAACTTGAGCTAATGACAATCAATGAAATATTTAATGGAAAGGTAAGAAGAATTTTTTTTAAATCCGGTTTTGATGCAGCTCAATATAGTAGATAAAATTACATCGTTTGTAGACAAAATTTTATAATATTAGTATTCTAGTTGTTGCAGTGTTTTGTAAAAGTGGACCTTATTTACAAATTTTAAATAATTACGTAAAAAGATTTCCGCATGTTTTTTTCTATCTTCTGTAAAATTTATTTAATTGCACTTAGTTCCTTTTCTATTGTATATAATCTTTTATTTTTATACCCGCCACCAAAAAAATGGTGGGGGTATATTCATTTTGTCATTCCGTTTGTAACACATCGAAATATCCATTTTAGACCCCATAAAGTATATATATTCTGAATCGGGGTTTGATTTTATGACGATCTAGCTATGTCCGTCCGTCTGTCCGTCTGTTGAAAGCACGATAGAGGTCACACCGAAAAAGCTAGGGGGCTCAAATTTTGCCAGAATCTTTCTTATAGACAAGGTTTGTTTGGTATTGAAAATGGGCTATATCGGAATATTAGGAAGAGAGTTATAGCTCGGAAAGCAAGAGTATGTCGAAAAAACGGTGTCCTTCGCACATCGAATAAAATGGAATTGTGTCCAAACGCCTTAACGTAGACTCATGAAACTTCGGATATATATTTCCTGGGTAAACACAATATTTTTTCCCGAAAATTGTTTAAATCTATGCATTAGGAGAGGAGTTATCGATCAAAATGTACGAAAATTTATACCGCACAGTGTATTTTTCGGTATATTTAAAAACAAAAACGTCATAAAAGCAACAAAATTGGATATACGACTCTGAAATTTTGCACACTTTTCTTTTTGGTGACACGCTTTCTTGTAACGGCAAATCAATGTGCCACGCCCACTTTTACGCCCACCTCCCATATAACGTTTTAACTAAAATTCATATAATTTCTCTATTAATAAAGATTTTGGAATAATAAAGGCCTATATTGAAACACCTCAGTTGTACTCATTCGCAAAAATAACTTTGACACGCCTACTATAACGCCCACTTTTCACGTTATCTACCGTTAATGAAATTTAAAAGCTCATAAAACCGTCAAAATTAGATGTTTGATGATCAAATTTGCTACGTCTATCCCCCTAGGCAATTTGATTACTATGCAAAAAAATTAAGGTGCCACGCCCACTTTTACGCCCACCTCCCATATAACGTTTTACCTAAAATTCATATAATTTCTCTATTAATAAAGATTTTGGAATAATAAAGGACTATATTGAAACACCTAAGCTGTACTCATTAGCAAAAACAACTTTGACACGCCTACTATAACGCCCACTTTCACTTTTGAATTGTGTCCAGACGCATAAACGTAGTCATAAAACTTCGAATATATATTTATCGAGTCCAAAGAATATTTTTCCCTGAAAATCGCTTAAATCTATGAATTAGGAAAAGAGTTATAGATAAAAATGTACGAAAACTTATACCGCACAGTGTATATTTCAAATTTAAAACGTAATAAAACTGACAAAACTATATGTACGATTCTGAAATTTTGCAAACATGGCTTCGTTATAACGGAAAATAGATGTGCCACGCACACTTTTTTCTTTAAATTTTTATAAAAATATATTAGTCATATATATTAGCATTTATTCATCTTACACTGCACCATTTATTGTACTGTAGCTTAATATAAGATAAAGATGATAAGATAGATGACTCTACTAGCAACTACTAGATGGCATGCTAACAACTTATGCTTATGTTCTCCTGAAGTTATGCTCTATTAAAAATGGGAATTTAAGAAAATTTTGACCTAAGTAAAAAAAAATTATCTCTAAACAATTTATTTTCATGTACTAATGGCTAACAAATTTTAAAATTATACAAAACTTATTTCGTTTGAAAATCTTTTAAAAGCAAAATGTTATAGAAGTTTAAAAAACAAAATCTTACTAATAAATTTCCCGTTTTTAAAAATATGCAGAGAATGTTTATTTTAAATCACCCTCTGGCCCTTAAAATTTAACCTGAAATTCACTTTCTTCCTCTTAAATTCATGTAAATACTCTATGAATAAAGATTTTGGAATACTAAAGGACTATATTGAAATATCTAAGTTATGTTTATTAGCAGAAACTTTATTGACACGCGTATTTTAACGGCCACTTTTATTGAAAGACTAAATTTACGAAAACATTTTACTAGCATACCGAAGTTATAATGGGTGGTTTAATTTTAAGGGACTATGTTGATTTTGAATAAAATTATTATGAAATTATTATCATTTATTTTTATAATAATAATACTTGTATGCTTCAATTATGTATGGAACAAAATATCGGCCAAATGGCCCCCCAACCTAGGCGGCACACCACGATCCGATAGTCCAAATTTTCAATGACGCTGTTGATGCTCGATTGTTGGGCACGATGATGAGTCGAGGTTGCTTGCCCTTTTGCCACGTTATCGTGAAAAACAGCAATGTTTCCCATTCAACGAACTAAGATGGCATTCGCAGATGTTTGCAGACATTTAAATATTTTTTACAATTCTCACGATTGTGGACGAATTCGAACGATTATGTTGACCAAAATAATCACGAAGTGCACAAAATGCATTTTGATTTGAACGCCCATTTTTATAAAAATCTTTAATATTTAAAAGCGTTGCTCGATTGCGTATGTTTCCACGGTTCAAATTGAGTTAGTCTGAGATTGAGAAATGTTAAATGAAATACAAGAAAAAAGTTGAAGTTTAGATGTGGTTCACCTTAAACATTGGCCCTTAAAATTTAACCACCCTCTACAAAGAAAATGATACATATTTTATTATAAAGAGATTATTCTATAGCGATTAACAAAATAATAAATATTGTGCTTTAAATGTACACAAAATTGGTGGTGGGTATGAAAGATTCGGCACAGCCGAATATAGTGCTCTTACTTGTTTTGCTTTCCATAAGTATTACTTACTTATCAAAGGAAAAAATTTGGAAAATATCCTTCCCCACCACCTGGTTCCGGGCTTGTTAACAACAGAAAGAGCAATATAGAAAAAATAGACTTACAACAGTAAACATAATCTTAACTAAACTAAATTGGAATTAATCTTTGAATTAATGCAATAGAAAAATATTATTTGGGTCAGTAATGTTGACTAGGTTTAACTTATAAATAATTCCGATAATATGTATCTATATATATAAATGTGAAACCCTGTCTGTCTGTGTGTGTGTATGTGTGTGTATTAGCAATAGACACCGAAACTGCAAAACCGATCGAACTCAAACTTTGGCAAGTTGTTGTACACATTCCAAGGAGTGTTAATGGGTGACAAAAGTGGGCGGGGCCACGCCCATAAAAAATTAGTTATCATTTTTAGCAACTTGCACTTGACCGATTTTTCTGAAACTTTGCACACATATTGAGCTATCATGACTATATAATTTCGTGGTTAGAAAAGTGGGCGGGTCCACGCCCATAAGAAAGTTATAATTTTGAGGTACTTTCACTGAACCGATTTTTTTGAAACTTTGCACACATATTGAGCTGTCATGACTTTACAATTTCGTGAATCTAAAAGTGGGCAGAGCCACGCTCATAAAAAAGTTATAAATTTGAGGTACTTGCACTGGACCGATTTTTCTGAAACTTTGCACACATATTGAGCTGTTATGACTGTACAGTTTCGTGATTAGAAAAGTGGGCAGTGTCACGCCCATAAAAAAAATTATCATTTTCAGCTACTTGAACTTCACCGATTTTTTTGAAACTATGCACACACATATTCTGCTGTTATAACTATACAGTTTCGTGATTAGAAAAGTGGGCAGTGCCATGCCCATACAAAAAGGTATAATATTTAGCTTTTTGCACTCGATATTCAATTTAAATTCATAATGCGTTTTTATTCATTAAGGGGCGTAGCAACGCGCACCGGGCTTTTCTAGTTTTGTTATAAAAGTCAATATTTGAATTTTTCGACATTTGTGCAGTAAAGTGTTGGCAACAAAAACAAAACAATTTAACATCTAACAGCTTAGGGTAAGTAAAAATTATTGAACAATTGAACAATGTTTTTTTCAGAATCGCCAACACTTTACTTCATAAATGGCGACAAATTAAAATCTTGCGTTAATTATGGCACACCCATTAATACACATAAAAAAAATTATTTTGTATTCAACTAATCTTAATGTTTTTAAAGTTAATCTTTGCCACAAATTATCAGTATGTGTACTTGCTAAACTTGCTTTAAAACACTAGCACACAAACACAATGACTAGACGATATCTACATTAAAATTTTTAGTTATCGGTTATGTTTTTTCCCATTTTTCTTAATATGTATGTATCACTGTTGGTAAAAGTGGCACAATCGTGCCATTTTTGGCACTATTAGTTGTTCAATGGCACCATGGCACGCTCAATAAAATCTTGGCACTTTTTCAAAAAATTATAAAAATATAATTTTACTTACTTTTGAAGATATATATTTTTAATTAAAAAGAATAAATGCTTTTTCTCCCTGTTGTAAATACTACTAAAAACTTCAACAATGACACAAAACCCCTTTTCTGAAATGAATGACATCCTACATGTTTAGATGGATTTAATCAGATGACTGCATAGGAAGATAATTTTAAACTATCTTTCTGATACCCGCACATCGTAATATCCATTTTAAATCCCATAAAGTATATATATTTTGAATCGGGGTTTCATTTTATGACGATCTAGCTATGTCAATCCGTCTGTCCGTTTGTTTTTCATTCTCACAAAAGCATTACATATTAAATACATATGTATGTATTTTATAAATAATACTATTTATAAATAATTTATCTGTATACATTTTTTTAATATTGAAGTCTGAAATTTTTTTTGTATATAATCAATTCATCTTAATAAAATGTACTAATATAAAAAAAATGAATATATGGGTTTATTTTTTTTTTAAATAAACAAGTGTATATATTTGTTATGGCACTTTTTAATATATTTTGGCACTTTCTAACTAAAATTTTGGCACAAGACTGAAATTCTCATATTCCATCACTGGTATGTAATGTAACTAAATATAAATATTTTTTTATTTTTTAGTCCGAAGTGTGTCCCGGCTTAATACCACTAACCCGAAGATATTTAAACATTTTAAATTTGGATAATGAAACACACTGTGTCTTAGAAAAATACATTAGTTTTATAGAGAAAAGATCATCTGGTGAGATTCTCACTAATGCTATGTGGTTAAGAGAACAAGTGCACAATCATCCTGAGTACAAGTAAGTGCTCTAATTTCTATTAGAACTAAGTATATGTATAAAATAATATAACTATAAATTATTGATAATTTTGTTTTTATTTTCTTTCAGAAAAGATTCAGTGGTTAGTGAAAGAATTAATTATGATCTTCTGAAAAAGATTACCGAAATGCAAGATAAGGAAATAATGGAGGCAAATTTATTAAAATAAGTTTAAAAGTATGCTTTAACTTTGTTAAAAGAAATTAGCCCTATTAATAGTCGTACTATTATTGTTCGGGAAATTTTAAGTTTACTATAAATTTGTATAAGCATATATACTATAGTATAGTGTAGTGTACGACCTTATATATAATAACTATATATGTATAATGTGAAAAGGGCATATCTCGCTTTTGAACGAAATCGCGTTTTTTCTAGTTGTCCACATACAAACACATCACCCCTAAAAATAAAATAAGCTATAAGATTTATATCCCCATAACGCGGGTTCTCTACGTAGCAATATTTATTGTCGCAATTGTCAAATTTGATTATGTATTAATTAAAAAAAAATAATTGAAAAAGTACATAAAAGCATTATAAATTTCAAGGTGGATTGATATGATATGGTGGATATGCCTTGATAAATTTGATAGCAATTCGGACAGGATTTTTCGATAGAATTTTTTTTTATGAAGTTTGACAATTGTAAATTTGTAAAAATGAGAAGAGAGAGCATGTACATAAGAATAGGTCTGTCTGCGTACTTTTCCAGTAGCAAATACTCAGTAAATTTTTTTGGGAGAGTAAGACCAATTTTACTCTGGCGGCTAAAAATATATCAAAAAGTACGCAGACAGTATCCAGTAAAATTTTGCAAGAAAACAGCTGATCGGTGTGTAAACAATTGAAATTACAAAGCAAAAGAGTTTTAGCATATGTGTACGCGAAAGTGAATTCTCGCGGTAAATTAAAAAATGCTAATTTTATCGATTCTGCCATCTCCAATCCACTTACATTACGGTAAAATGTTGTTTATTATAAAATTTTATAAACGCTATTGTTAAATTTAAATTTTTATTTTCGTTTCACAAAAATTTTTTCATAATAAGTAAATAAAAACAGCTGTTCAAACTAGTTGCAAAATCTTGCATGAAGAAATTTCTCCAACAACATTTTGCAAGTTCTCGACTTCCAACTGTCAAAATATTTTCTTTTTTGCTCTCTCGCTGCAAGAGATTTTGAGTACACAGACAACATTTTGCAAGATTTTGTAACATTTTGCATAAAATGATGCAAAATATGTGTACGCAGACAGACCTAATGTTGACTATGGAAAGTATCAGCAGATGAATAGTTAATGAATATAGGCTACCTAGTTTTATATACCTTGGGTGTAAAAATAAAAGGCAAATTTCGTACATTAATTTGAAAAAAACGTTTTTTGTTTTTAATATCATAGCGTTACTCAAGGCTTGTAAACCGTGGTGAATTGAATTCCAGAGAGGTGTTGCAGATAAATATATGAAATGGATATTCAGAGAGACGACTGCGGTATTTAAATAAAAAGTATTAATCTTTCAGTCTGCTTAATATGCCAAGAAGTAAATGCTTATATTGGTGGTTATGTATACATACATGTACATACATACAAACATGTACATACATACATACATATATGTACATATATTAACTTATGAAGAATGATAAATATGCGAGTTTTAAGTAAATTACAGTCGAACTTCTCTATAGCGAACTTCTCTATAACGAAATCTTCTCTATAACAAATAAAATTCGTGAACACAACATTTTTGTAAGTATTTTCATTCATTTTGATCTCCCTATAACGAACTTCCCTATAGCGAAGTTCACACTAAATAATCTCTCTATTGCGAAGTTTTTAGTAATCGATTTTTTGTATCAATTTAGTCACAGAAAATATAACTGTAAAAGACGTTACATTTTTAACGCCTGCTACGACTGTCACATAAAAAAGAAAACAGTGGCATAAGGTTACACACCTACGTACGCATACATACATACTACGTACACAACATCTCAGTTTCAAGTGACTTTTGTATTGATCGGACATAAATTGAAAGATGGCAACACGTAAATGTCTATCGTTAGAACAAAAGTGTCTTATAATATCTGAAGTTGAGAAGGGCATAAAAAAGAAGGACATTGCTTTGGAATTTCAAGAAGCTAGAAGCTCATTTATTGAACATGGCAAATTTAGAAAAGCCAGATTCTGTGAATATGCCGATGGTGACAAAGCTATGATTAAGTGGATAACAGCTGCAAGGCATAAAAATATTCCTCTTTCCGGACCAATAATTCGAGAAAAGGCAATTGAATTTGCAGAGCCATTGGGCCATTTCGATTTCATTGCGAGTATCGGATGGCTTGATAAACTTAAAAGAAGACACAATATTGCTGGAAGAGTTGTCTGTGGAGAGAGCGGTGTCATGAATATTCAAACTCGCAATGACTGCATTAATAACGTTTTGCCGAACATAATCGAACAATACGATTATAATGATATATTTAATGCAGACGAAACAGGCCTATTTTATAAATGCTTACCATCCCGAACTCTTGCATTTAAAAACGAAAAATGTGTTGAAGGAAAAAAGAGCAAGGATAGAATTACCGTAATGGTGGGTTCCAACATGACTGGGACAGAATAACTTAAGCCGCTTGTTATTAGAAATGCCAAAAATCCGCGCTGCTTTAAGAGTCTACAAAATCTTGGAGTGGACTATGAGAGCAACCAAAAATCATGGATGACTACCGATTTTTACGAGAAATGGCTCATGAGTCTATACAAAAATTTGCTGCTCAAAAGAGTGTCCAGCACACTCCAAATCAGTCTAAAATATCAATATTGTCTTCTTCCCTCCTAACATGACATCATCTTTACAACCAATGGATCAAGGAATTATTCAGAATTTAAAACATCATTACAGAAAACGGATTCTACAAAAAATTTTAAATTACAACGCGAATGAAGACCCAGTAGCTATTAATTTACTTGATGCAGTCCGCAATTTAACCAGAGCGTGGAATTCAGATGTCAAAAGTGGAACAATTCATAACTGTTTTAAGAAAGCTGGATTTCCGATAAATTCCACAGAAACTGCAGATATAGTAGATGAAAATAATTCCCATCTGTCAGAGTTATGGTTGGAATATGCAAACAGCAATAATATTGAAGGTGTAGAGGTTGAAGATTATGTAAATGTTGATTGCGAAACAATCACCATGAAGTGTCCTTCCGATGAAGATATTCTACAAAGCATTTTATCCAGTCACTATGAAGTCAATGTTTCAGTAACTATGAAAAAAATGTTCTCCAAATATAATTTTTTTCTACATATGTATGCATTAATAAAAGAAAATTAATGTGTTCATGTAAAACTATTTTTTTTGTCCTAATAAATATATTTTCTACATAAAAAAAATGTTGTCAAAATTTTCTGCAGTTTCGCTATAACGAATTTTCTCTATAACGTAGAAATTTGACGGTCTCCAACCGCTACGTTATAGAGAAGTTCGACTGTATTCGAAAAGTTAAGATGTGATCATATCGCTTCAAGCCATAAACATATTAAGCCACTTCTGGAGTCACACCCAGCCTGCAAGATAGTACGACAATGCTTGAATCAAAAAAGTCTGACAAAAACTTGTCGTTTTTTTCGGATATTTTGTACATTTCTAGTAAATTAAATGTACGACATGTCTGATAGATTTCTGACTGTTTTAGTACGGCTATGTTGGAGATTTTATTTATTTTTGTTTACCGACATGTCTGCGATTTACTGACTGACTGACTGATTTCGTATCAATTTGTTAAAGTTTTTGTTATTGTTGTTCATTAAAATTTCGCATACCTTTAACATGTACTTATTTGCATTTTTAGTTTTTTTGCAATCGTGTCTAAGTTACAAACCAAATTGAAATTTAAATAAGTGGCTAAAATATCGCTAATGATTAAAAAACAAATAATAATAATTAATAAAAAACATAAAGGTAGTAAAAGTTAAATAAATTTATATCTATATCTTCTACCTTTTTCTTCTATATATATAAAAGTGAAACTCTGTGTGTGTGTGTTAGCTATAGACTCCGAAACTGTAAAACCGATCGGACTCAAACTTTGGCAAGTTGTTGTACACATACCAGGGAGTGTTTATGGGTGGAAAAAAGTGGGCGGGGCCACGCCCATAAAAAATTAGTTATAATTTTTAGCTACTTGCACTTTACCGATTTTTTGAAACTTTGCACACATATTGAGCTGTCATGACTAAATAATTTCGTGATAAGAAAAGTGGGCGGAGCCACTCCCCTAAAAAAGTTTTAATTTTGAGGTACTTGCACTGGATCGATTTTTTTGAAACTTTGCACACATATAGAGCTGTCATGACTTTATAATTTCGTGATTAAAAAATGGGCAGGACCACGCCCATAAAAAATAGTTATAATTTTGAGGTTCTTGCACTGGACCGATTTTTCTGAAACTTTGCACACATATTGAGCTGTTATGATTTTACAATTTCGTGATTAGAAAAGTGGGCAGAGCCACGCCCAGAAAAAAAAGTTATAATACTAAGCTTCTTGCACTTTACCGATTTTTCTGAAACTTTGCAAACATATTGAGCTGTCAGGACTTTACAGTTTCGTGAATAGAAAAGTGGGCAGTGCCACGCCCATAAAAAAAAGTTATAATTTTGAGGTACTTGCACTAGACCGAATTTTCTGAAACTTTGCAAACATATTGAGCTGTCATGACTATACAGTTTCGTGATTAGAGAAGTGGGCAGTGCCACGCCCATAAAAAAAGTTATAATATTAAGCTTCTTGCACTTGACCGATTTTTCTGAAACTTTGCACACATTTTGAGCTGTCATGACTATATAGTTTCGTAATTAGAAAAGTGGGCAAGGCCATGCCCATAGAAAAAAGTTATAATTTTGAGGTACTTTCACTTGACCGATTTTTCTGAAACTTTACACACATATTGAACTCTCATGACTATATAATTCCGTCATTAATAAAGTAGGCGGGCCACGCCCATAAAAAATTATAGTTTTGAGGTACTTGCTCTGGACCGATTTTGGTGATGACTATACAGTTTCGTGATTAGAAAAGTGGACAGTGCCACGACCACTTGATATTTAATTTAAATTCAGAATGCATTTTTTCATTAAGGGGCGTAGCAACGCGCGCCGGGCTTTTCTAGTATGTATATAAAATTAAAATCTGTGTGTGTGTGTTAGCTATAGACTCCGAAACTGTAAAACCGATCGGACTCAAACTTTGGCAAGTTGTTGTACACATTCCAGGAAGTGTTTATGGGTGAAAAAATTTGGGCGGGGCCACGCCCATAAAAAATTAGTTATCATTTTTAGCTACTTGCACTTGACCGATTTTTCTGAAACTTTGCACACATATTGATCTGTCATGACTAAATAATTTCGTGATAAGAAAAGTGGGCGGGGCCACGCCCCTAAAAAAGTTTTAATTTAGAGGTACTTGCACTGGACCGATTTTTCTGAAACTTTGCACACACATTGAGCTGTCATGACTTTATAATTTCGTGATTAAAAAAGTGGGCAGGGCCACGCCCATAAAAAAGTTATAATTTTGAGGTACTTGCTCTGGACCGATTTTCGTGAAACTTTGCACACATATTGAGTTGTCATGACTTAAACAATTCTTGATTAAAAGAGTAGGCAGTGTCACGCCCATAAAAAAAATTATCATTTTTAGCTACTTGAACTTCACCCATTTTCTGAAACTTTGCACACATATTGAGCTGTTATGACTATACAGCTTCGTTATTAGAAAAGTGGGCAGTGCTACGACCTTTAAAAAAAGTTATAATTTTAGCTTCTTGCACATGATATTCAATTAAAATTATGAATGCATTTTTATTCATTAATGGGCATAGCAACGCGCGCCGGGCTTTTCTAGTACATATATAAAAGTGAAACTCTCTGTGTGTGTGTTAGCTATAGACTCCGAAACTGTAAAACCGATCGGACTCAGACTTTGACAAGTTCTAGTACACATTCCAGGGAGTGTTTATGGGTGGCAAAAAGTGGGCGGTGTCACGCCCATAAAAAATTATATATCATTTTTAGCTACTTGCACTTGACGGATTTTTCTGAAACTTTGCACACATATTAAGCTGTCATGATTATACAATTTCGTGATTAGAAAAGTGGGCAGAGCCACGCCCATAAAAAAAGTTATAATTTTGAGGTACTTGATCTGGACCGATTTTTGTGAAACTTTGCACATATTAAATTGTCATGACTATACAATTTCTGGATTACAAAAGTGGGCAGGGCCACGCCCATAAAAAAATAATTTTGAGGTACTTGCACTTGACCGATTTTTCTGAAACTTTGCATACATATTAAGCTGTCATGACTTTACAATTTCGTGATAAGAAAAGTGGGCAGTGCCACGCCCATTAAAAAAAGTTATAATTTTTATCTTTTTGCACTTGATATTCAATTTAAATTTAGAATGCATTTTTATTAATTAAGGGGCGTAGCAACGCTCGCCGGGCTTTTCTAGTATTAGATAAACTATCATATAAATTAATTTTAAGAAAAAGTGTAACTATTTTATATGTATGTTTAATGAATAATAATGAAATAATTAAATAAAAAATACAAAAAACTGAGTTCCATTTCATTTCTGTCAGATTTTTTAATTTATGTGTGCTTAATTTGGTTGGCTGTGCCGATTTTAAATACCCTTTATTATCATATGCATATATATATACATATATATATATATGCATATAGCATATATATAGCACATATGGCATATTAGCCGCTACTTCGGTAGCGCAGTTCTTACTATTTATTGAATACTCAAGTTCTTTTTTTAATTACCAAATATTTTTTCGTTAAATTTTTGACAACTTGTTTTTCTGATTAATTTTCTTTCGAAAAAAGTACAGTATTTATATATGTATATTTTTTATATGTATGTACGTATTTCATATGAGATGAATGGTGATACAAACAACTGTTATTGCATGACTACACGTTGTGAAGGGTAAATAAGATTCGGCACGGCCGAATATAGCACTCTTACTTGATTTTTTTATTATCTTGCTAAATTTAAACTGTCTAGTTTTTTCAACAATCCACAATTATTATGGTGAATGTCAAATTGTAATTTCATTAACAAGGGAATTGACTTTTGTCATTTAATTAAATTGTTACATCAATTTTTAATAATACGATATTTGATGAACAACCACTAAGGGTCTTTTAATTAATTGTTTATAACTTTTAATTTGATGAGAGGTTTTTATGAACAACTTTGCCATTAAACTCGTTAATTAATTAGATGTTAATAATTATAAAACTTTGTACGTTTTCAAAACTCTGTAATTAATATTGGTATAAAGAATAAGTTTTAATAATTAAAATAAAAAAAACCCTTTTTTACAATTTTAACACTAAAAGTAACTTTTGTGCCGACCATAACTTTTTCAATATCAATTTAGACCAACAGTTTCTAATTTCAAAATTCTGAACTTATAGAAAAAGAATTACTTTACAGTTATTATATATGCACTTTTTTTAGTTTATCAGATATAAAGTTGCCAAATTTACTCTCGAATCTCAATAATATCTTCTTTATGGATCTATTAGTCAGTCGTTTGTGCCTGCAACTTCGCTTGGTTATTATGACTAAAGGTAGCGTTTTGTGGTTATTCAGGTTGTTATACGTTTACCAAATTTCATTTAGCTCCGATTAGCCGTTTTTTCGTGATTCACATTGCGACACATAGGACACCCTTTTCTTAATTTAAAAAAAAAAACTTTTTTAATATTTTTTTATTAATATTGAAATCTGATTCTTAATCATAAAAATAAATTTTGTATTCAGTTCTTTAGCACATCAAATAGTTTTTTGCGAGAATGTTATAGGTATATGCAGTTTTCAATTTAGAGAATCCGGACGATAGGCGCGGTACATGTTCATTTCATTAGGAAATGTTTTAAACAGTTCCAGCAACATATTGGCCTTGAATTTACGATAAGCATCAATTTTTCCCTTAACTTCTTCATTCTTAGCCAATGCTTTTTCTACACAATCCTTGGTATATAATTGGGGATTCTTGTCTTGGTCAATATAATCGAACACCTCAAAGGGCACATAAATATCTTGAACCTGGTTTTTTAATTTATTTATCTCCTGAAGACCTGTTACCAACCCTTGACTACAAATGAACGATAATAAATAAACGTTTCAAATAAACTATGGATTAACTTACATTTTTTGATTCAAAACATTTTGTCCTTGTGGCTGGAAGTCACTCACAATAATACGTATTTGACGCACATTCTCGATGAACATTTCCAGTTGTGTTTCAAGATTTTCTAAAGGCGCCGACATATTTACGCTCAGCAATAGTTCAACACTTAGCAATTTTTTTCTAGTATTTTTTTTAAATTAAAAGAAAATTTTTTATTTGGCTACATGAAAATTCTCAGTCTAATATAATGAAAACACAATAATGCAAAAAAAAAATTAATGACATATTATAAGAGATCATAGTCGATCGAATTTTAAATCGCCGGTGACTGTAAAAATTTCGTTGGACACCAAGAAGAGCGAGATTAATTTTCATATAACCAACAGACAAACTAATTACATTCAAGCCATTATTGAATTACTTCATGCATATTATAATTAAATAATTTAAAATTTGTCAAATTGAAGTATTTTTGTGTAAAAAAGTTTAAAAGATAACTCAAGGAAATTGAAGGAAATTTTTATTTTAAGCCCATGCTTAGGCGTTTTCTAAGTATATAATATATTACAAGTGAACATTTTGGCTTCTTATTACGAAATTGAAATTAATTAATAAAAAAAATGAAGTTTTTGAAGCTAACAACTTACTCAGACGTGAATTTTTTTATTCTCTTTTTAAGAATCTAGCAAATTATCTTTTCATTTATACGATGATTTTCTTTAGTTATTATCGATTAATTTTCTTTATTTACTCGCTCATATTTAGAAATATATAATAATTTTAAATACAAACATAAATTATTGTAATTCAAAATATTTTACCATAATATATTTTATTTGTATACAAAATTTAACTAATTTATTTATTCATAGTAATATAAAGCTTTTAATTAAATTAAAATAATTAAAATATTAAATTAAATATATTACATAGTTAAAATCCTGTATATTTTTATTTAAAAAATGGTCTACAAATAAAAACCTAAAATATACGACCATTGGTCCCCAATCTCTTGAAAAGAGTAATACAAAGCCTAAGATATTAACTAAGTTAAGTATACAAAAAAAGTAAAAATAATAGATATACAAAATAAAATTTAAAAAAATACATTCTTGCTAATAAAAATAATTGAGAAAAAACACACTTTTTTTAGTAGATTCTCCGCCTTTTAATTCTTTAAAAGGCACTTTTAATTTCAAAAAAGAATAAATAATAAAGCAAAATAAGAAAATACAAATAAGTGTTAGGAGAAATACAGAAAAAAAATCTTCAAAAACAGAAAACGTTATACTTTTCTACTATTTCTTCTCTGCCCTTCTCAAACACAAATAAAATCGTGAATTTTGTCATCCTGTAAATCGAGTGTTAAATTTCTGTGCGTAAATATAGCCCAACACGACAATACTAAACATACGTTTTGCATATTTTATTTATCCTTCACTGAACGCGATTTATAAATGTTTGTTTTGTTTTAATTCCGTCATTTTCTCGTTATTCTTTACAATATTGATGCTTTACGTAAAACTTTAGGAAATTTGCACAAATTTTTCTTTAATTATGACCAAACATTGTTTAATTGGTAAGTTATATAAATTTTAGTCATATTTAAGAATAATCAATGTAAACTTTCATATTAAGGTGGAGGTAGTGGTTTTATAGGCACTCGTTTAACTAAACATTTAACAAGCCAAGGTTATGAGGTCACTGTAATCTCACGTATGCCCGGTCTAAAGCGCATCACTTGGCATCAATTAGAAAAGGATGGCTTGCCCAATGACATTACGTCGGTAGTAAATTTAGCTGGTCAAAATGTATTAGATCCGTCACGCCGATGGACAGCTGGTTTCAAACAAAATGTTTGGAATTCTCGCATTAATTCGAGTGCGTCCTTAGTTAAGGCCATAGAGAGGTCCCAAAGCATACAATCATTTGTAAATATTTCGGGAGTATCACTTTACAGACCTAATGATACCAAACTTTATACAGAAGACGATAAGGGAGAGGAATTTGATTTTATGTCCAAATTATGTATAGAATGGGAAAAGGCTGCTACTTTACCAGATGAATTAGCAGATAAAATAAGAGGAGTAAGAGATGGCCATTAACTCTCAAATATTTATCAAATGTACTTAAAAATCAAAATTTCACAGGTAAAACTTAGAACCGGTGTTGTGATAGGCCGTGAAGGCGGTATGATACAAAACATATGGATGCCATTTTTTTTAGGTTTAGGAGGTTCAATGGGTACTGGTAAACAAATTTTACCCTGGATACATTTAGAAGATCTTTGTCGTTTAATACAGCACTGCCTTGAATCGGACAAATGCAAGGGGCCTCTAAATGCAGTATCACCCGAAATTGTTACAAATTCTCAGTTTTCCAAGGTATTTCATTGGAAAAATCAAATATTTGTTTAATAATTTAAATTTATATTTTTTCATAGGCATTTGCTTCAGCTTTGCGGCGCCCTTGCCTTTTTCCAGTGCCATCGTTAGCGGTTGAGCTGTTGTTCGGTAAAGACCGTTCAGCGTTATTGTTGACCGGTGCTAGAATTCAACCTAAACGAACTTTAGAAACCGGCTTTGAATTTAAATATCCTACTGCTAAAGCTGCTTGTGACGAAGTTGTTAAAAAATCCTAAAACGGTTGAAATCTCTTCTTAACATCTTTCGTTATTTATTATTAATAGAATGTTTTATTTTTTACCCTTCACAGTGAGTAATAAGTAAGTTTTAAAATATTAGGGCCGTATTCATAAAAAATATTTTAGGTTTATTGAAAGCTTATTTGACAAATTTCTCTACAACATCTGTCAAATCTGTAAATAATAATGTTTCCGACCCTATAAAGTATATATTTTCTGAAAGCTTATGAATAGGGGAGTCCATTAAGCATTTTTCGTCTATCCGTGCGAATGCTGTAATAAACTTTTTGAATCCCCTCGAAATTGCCAAGACCCATGTAATGTATCAAAAATATTCGGGAGCAGATCGGTATTGGAAATCAGCATAATCGCCCAATAACTTTTTGAGATATGAGCAAATAAATGCTACTATCTCTGTTTTTTCGCTTATTTTTATCACAAAAATTAAAATTTTCTAGCCTTAGGATAACTTATAGGTTGTTATAGGTTGTAGATTTTGTATGCCTCTAAAAATATTTTTGAAAATTTTTTGACAAATTGGGCACTAATCGGGAAAAAAATTAATTAAATTATTTGAAAAATATATATTTTTTTAAATATATCACAATTTTTCAAACTTTAAATATTTTTTGAACACACATAAAAACTCTTAAATTAAAAGCCGTTATCTCAGAAATTATCTCTTAAGAGAAACTAACAAATCGGTTTTAAATACACTGAGATATTAGTACCAAAGTAAAGGGTGTTTTTTTAAGCCCGATAGAACTTGAAATTGTAAAAAATAACACAAAAAATTAAATTGTAATCAAAATTTTTTTTTTATTCGAAAGATCAATACGTGACATTAACATTTGAAAATGATTTCGGGCATATGGGCACCGCGGCTGTTCTTGACGAAGCGCATTCTGGACGTCCAATTTTATCGCAAAATTGTGTTCAGCGATTAGGCGCATTTTTGGCTTAACGGGTTTGTTAATAAGCAAAATTGCCGCATATTGAGCGAGACCAATCCACAAGAGACCCTACAGACTCCATTACATCCAGAAAAATGCACCGTTTGGTGCGGTTTTCACGCTGGTGGCATCATCGGACCTTATTTCTTCAAAAATGAGGCCGGAGCTCGCGTTACGGTCAATGGAGATCGTTTCCGCACCATGATCAATGATTTTTTGTTTGAAAATATGGATGACATTGATCCGGAGGAGATGTGGTTTCAACAGGATGGCGCTACGTGCCATACGGCGAACGCTACTATCGACTTATTGAAATCAAAATTTGGCGATAAGTTGATTTCGAGAAATGGACCTGTCAATTGGCCTCTAAGGTCGTGCGATTTGACACCTCTCGATTATTTCCTGTGGGGCTACGTGAAGTCACTGGTTTATGCTGATAAACCAGCAACAATTGACGCCTTGGAGGCCAGCATTGTTCGTGTTATTCGTGACATACGGCCAGCAGTGCTCGAAAAAGTGACCCAAAATTGGACATCCAGAATGCGCTTCGTCAAGAACAGCCGCGGTGCCCATATGCCCGAAATCATTTTCAAATGTTAATGTCACGTATTGATCTTTCGAATAAAAAAAAAATTTTGATTACAATTTAGTTTTTTGTGTTATTTTTTACAATTTCAAGTTCTATCGGGCTTAAAAAAACACCCTTTACAACAACTTCGGGGTTTTTCCTAAACTTTGCAAACGGAATTCAATATTTTTTTGATTTTATGCAACCGAGAGACACAATATGGGGATCGAATAAAAGGGATTGAGTATTAAAATATAGTTAACCATAATATTAGACCTTTTTGTGGGACAATATATTACAAATTTATTTGCTATTATTTCACGTATGCAGGGGTGTTTTGCTAGGAGAAGCTAACTAAATGTGGCTGTAATTACTTGGAAATAATTACTTGGAGATTAATACCAACACCAAGAAATATTAATTCGTTGTGGTGTTTATACCAATGTATACGACGGTGAAGGGTATAATCAGATTCGGCTCTGCCGAATATAGCGCTGTTTTTTTGTTTTTAATTTATTTGAAGAAATAAAATTTATCGGATTATGTTTTCTGCGTATGTACTTATAGATAATATAATTATATAAGTTGATTTGTTTTTACCTCATATGATTTTAATAAAACACAGTTGCATTGAACGAATTTTATAGAAGAAGGATATACAAATTCCTGAAATTGGCCCTTGGTCGCAATAATTGCTATACTTTGTACATTGATGAGCTTAATATGGCTCAATTGTTTTTACTACCTTTAGAGTTACCAAGAATATTTCATACACAAATTTAAAAGGCAATTTTTTTTTTAATTTTTGTTTTTAATATATGTATGTATATTAAAATCAATTCCACTATTCGTTGTAATTTTTTAACTCAAAAACGGGCTCACCTATCCGAACCAAATGTTTAGGATTTTTTTGGACTGTTTAGTAGATGGTTTATGTCATGGTGTAATTACATAAGGTGATAGCGTAAAGGAGAGCAATTTTTGTCTCTCTTTTTTTATGTATGGAGTTTGACAATTTCCGAAGTTGAAATAGTTTTTTTAAGTATGTATTTTGACATTCTCCAGAACACAAAAAAAAAATTCAGCTGGGCTTGCACCGCCACCTTGTATAAGTGTACCCTGGTTTATGTGAAGTTTGCACAAATCCGTCAAGCGGTTTACGGGTAAAATCGGTACCTTAGTATCTAAATAAAGATATCAAAAAATTCAGAAAGTAACAAAGAGCCTGTTAAAAATAATTGGATAAGTGTCTGGTACTTTTTGGAAATTTTGAGTTTTAAGGGGATAAAACGGGTAAAAATGAATTTTGGTACTTTTCTATAATGAATTTTTGTACTTTTTCGAAATTTTGGAATTTAGAGGGAAAAGGGCTTGGTGTTCCAAGGTGATAAAACGGGTAAAAAAAATGATTTTGGTACTTTTTTTAATTTCAGTTATCTGTAAAAAAGATGAGCGGAACAAAAATATTTAAACGAACAAAAAATATTGGTTATCCAAATGTTTTAGATTAAGTTTAAAAATAGATAGCATTTAATAAAATATTTTTTTTTTTTTAAATAAATAATTCTTATGTTCCAACTAAATTTTTTTTATTATTTCGCTTTATACGTAGAGATGCACGTACCGGGCGGCTAGATTTAAATAAAATTATTGTTTAAAAAGAAATTAATTGTATTCTTTATGTATATTTAAATATTTTAGGTTTATTGAAGGCTTTTTTGACAAATTTCTCTACAACATCTGTCAAATAAGCCTTTAATAAATTTAAAATATTTTTTATGAATACGGCCCTAAATATTATAAATCTTTTTATATATGTATATAAAAATACATAAGTTATATTTACAATTATTAATTTTCCTCAATCCTGAAAAATTGTATATCTTATAAGAAGGCAATAGTGCTTACCTATCACTTTACTTTCTTGAAAATATCGTTGAAATCTAAGTAGAAAGTGAAAAAAAGGAGTCTGTTAGTAAAGAAGTGTAAGTGAAATGCAAATTTTAGGAATTTACTTTCATGTGTAAATGCTGGGTTACTCTCCTAGTATATTTCAAAATTTATTTTAGATACATAAGTATATATACCGTTGAAATTGTTAAATTTTTTTATTCCTACTTTTAATTTATTTCTTAGCTTCACATAATTTTTCGGAGAGAATTTTTTGTTTATATTTTTTATTCTTGTATGAAGTTTGACATTTGAAATAAATTAGAAAAGAGAGAAAATTGTTTTTATACCCTTCACACAGTGAAAAAGGGTATATATAGGTTTGTCATTCCGTGTGAAATTTCTACAATTTTCATTTCCGACCCCATAAAGTATATATTTTCTGAAAGCTTATGAATAGGGGAGTCGATTAAGCTCTGTCAGTCTGTCCGTCTGACCGTCTCTCCGTGTGTATGTTGAAATCAAATTTTTGAAGCCCCCCGACATAGGTTGGACCCGGGTAAGGTATTAAATAATCAGAAATATTCGGGAGTAGATCGGTATTGAAAATCAGAATTATCGGTACATAAACAACTGAGATATGAGCAAAAACCCACGACCACCTCGATTTTTTTTCACAAAAACAACATTACAACAACAACATACATACATACATACAAACATGTATACTGGTTAGAGAAAACGTGGCATCGAATCCCAGCTGAGCCAACATTTTTTTAAAATTTTTTTTTTTAATTTTTTTTATATTTTTTTTTTATATTTTTTATTTAATATATTATTTATATTTTTATTATTTTTTTTTAATTTTTTTTTTGTTTTATATATATTATATATATAATAATTTTTTTTTAATTTTTTTTTTAATTTTTTTTTGCATGACTACACGTTGTGAAGGGTATATAAGATTCGGCGCGGCCGAATATAGCGCTCTTACTTGTTCATTTATGCATTTTGACAATTGAAATTTAAAATAAGTGTTGGAAAAAAATCAGCTGGCGAATCAAGAGTACCTGATGAATAAATATGCCTTGGTATGTATATTCTAAAAAATTATTTATGTACCCATGTATGTATATTATTTATGAAACTTTTTTTAGTAAACAAAATCAAGAAATTAGAATATTTTCCACGCATAATTGCCTCATTGCGAGTACATCAAAACACTTTTTGTAGCTTATACGATATGTAAAATTTTGGCACGCTTCTTGCATTTCTGTAGTTTTCAAGGATTATTAGATCTGAATATGAACTTTTAATCTAGACCTGGTAAACATATTTTTTTTTAATTCAAACTAGAGTTGAAGACTTTGATAATTAACCCGGTATTTCAAAATCAACTTGATAATTTATATAATTTTTTAGACCAAAGAAAAGCTATTGCTTATAGCGCTTTAAAGTAAAAAAGCTTATTATGGATGCTCTTGGGTACAACGGCAATGGGACAGCATTATCTTTAGCGACGAATCCAAATTCGATGTATGTGCTGGTGATGCAAGAAATATGGTAATACGTAAAAGCATCGAGACACACAACAAAGACTGATTAAAGCGTACAGTCAAGTTTCCAGCTAGCGTTATGGTATAGGAATGTATGTCCTCAAAAGGTGTCGGTCAGTTCTATTTCCATACTGCTAAAAAACGAAAAATTGACTGAATAAAATGTAAACGAGGTCCTGGATTGGTCATCTTCTAGTCCAGACCTTAATCCGATAGAAAAATCGTGGGATATTATAGAAGGAAAACTTCGAAATGAACTCCAACGGAGTGTTGACGGGTTAAAATCCAAAATTCAGGAAATTTGGTACTCTATAACCCAAGAAGACTGTCAAAAACTAGTCAGTACCATGCCAAAGCGGGTCAAGACCGTTTTAAAGAACAAAAGTGGCGTAACACAATTCTAACTATGAAAATTGGACTGTACTAATTAATAGTGGTCACAATATTTTTGTTTAAAATAATGAACTTTCCTTTTTATTTGTTTTTTTTTTAAAGTTCTTTTTTATATGCAATTTTTTAATGTAGACATACATAGAGAATGAAATGATCTTTAAGAAAAGTATAAATTTTTTTGTGTAGTCATTATAGTCCCGAAAATATACATATTTTTATAGCACATTGATGAAAAATTTTCTGTGTACGAATTAATAGTGGAAAGGGCTCGTATATATAGATAAAGAGAGCTTTTGTACAAAATGATGGTTCAGCAAAAATCGCTATATTTTCCCAAATAAAAAACGTATTTTTGCCCGCTTAGATTTAACAGCAAAATAGTTGAATTCTCATCACTGCGTATTTGACACGTCAGTGTTGTTTTTAATAAAGAGGAACGATGACAATCTGTCAAAATAAATTCAATGAGCCATAGATAGAACCGAAAGCAGTCTCCTAAAGAATTATGTTTTTATATTAAATTTATAGAAAAAAATATTGAAACATTAATAGCAATTTTAAGGCAAGTGCTTACAAGTAAAAAAGGTTGCACTAAAAAACAAAACTTCTACCACAAAATTAGTAATTTTGTTGTTTTATTATTTTCTATTTGTAGAACTCGTCTTGCGTGGCATAGGATAAGCAAATAAGCATAACACTATTTGCATTAGAAATAACTAATATTATATTTTTAATAACAAAATGAAAGAGTTAAAAAGCAATCGTAATTTTCTGTGGACCAACATATTGCTCTGCTTCGTATGGGCGAGCTCAGTTCAATCGGTGGAATTCACATTTGATTTAGCTGATGGTGCTGAAGATTGTTTCTTCGAGGAGATAAAACGTAATACCACTACCTATTTTGAATTTCAGGTGTCTTCTGGTGGTCAATTGGATGTTGATGTTATGCTTAAGGATCCTCAGGGACGTATAATATATGAACAGCAAAAGGCCACATTCGACAGTCATCAGTTTGTGGCTGAGACGACAGGCATTTATCAAGCCTGCTTTAGCAATAAATTTTCAACTTTTTCCCACAAATTCATTTATGTTGACTTTCAAGTGGGCGAGGAGCCTGCTCTGCCAGGTGTCGATGATCATGCCACCGTTTTAACACAAATGGAAACATCCTCCCAATCTATACACAAGTCACTAAATGATATTCTGGATGCACAAACACATCATCGCTTACGTGAAGCCCAGGGTCGTAAGAGGGCTGAAGAATTAAATGAACATGTCATGTTGTGGTCATGTGCCGAAACAGCTGCTATATTAGTTATTGGCATTGGTCAGATCTTGGTGCTACGTAATTTCTTTTCGGATCGTAAGCCCAGTCAATCGCAGTATAATCGCATGTAGAAGTTATTAACAATTTACGTATAAAATAAACTATAATTATATCTTTAGTTCTTTTTTGTAAATTTGTTAAAAGCGTCCTCAACAAATTCAAAATTTTTTAATTACATCGCTTTAGGTGTATTAAAAAAGTAAAATTTCACTTGTTTCCCCATAGTATCTATCTATATGTATGTCTAAACCTTCACAGTTTGTCTAAATGATTTCCACAATACTTCAATTCTTAATTAAATTTAAAAATATTATTTTTTTTTTTAATTTTAACGAAAGGTATTTACTCCCTTTTTGGTTTGAAAATAGTTTAAATAAAAATTTAAAAGTTCTTATTTATATTTTCCAAAGAAATTGTTTCAAAGAATTGTTTTATTTGTAAATTTATTGATTGTTACAAGTTACTCCAACTAAGCAACATATGTAGGGTTTACTCTAAATTTATGAGATCTATACATATATTTTTTTTGCTTGAATGTCGTCGATACCTTAAAATTCCAATATCAAAGTAATGTTGTTTTAAAAATATTAAAATTAGAAATCTACCTTGTTTAAGGACCGTATTCATAAAAAATATTTTAGGTTTATTAAAGGCTTATTTGACTGATGTTGCAGAGAAATTTGTCGAATAAGCCTTCAATAAACCTAAAATATTTTTTATGAATACGGCCCTAAATCTATAAAGGCAATGGTAAAAATAGCTCTCTTATGTTAATAAAAACGTATGACGTATTAATGTTCTAAGACATAGGGACACAAAATAAAAGCATAAAGATTCGTATATTTAATGTTATAATATATTCCCTTTAAAATCGTCAAAGAATAAATTTTCCAACGCATCTTGTATGAAGTGAGTAAATTAAAGCCAAATCAAAATGGCGTTAAATACTTTTATATATGGTTAAATCTAGTATGAATCAGCCACGATTTCATCATCAGCACTCTATCGGTATACTACTATGTAACTGAAAATTCCTATTTATGTTAAAATTCAATGAAATTTGAATTAGTGAATCTTAGTATTATTTTTCAAATTTTTGTTGCATTTTTACTTCACCTATCAAATGACAATTCATTATTCAACATGTTCATAACGAAAATGTATTACGAATATAAAAGAATATGAAAATGTTGAATAAAGAATTGTCATTTGATAGGTGAAGTAAAAATTAAAAAAAAATTTGAAAATTAATACTAAGGCGCATACCTAAACAAGAGCGTTGAGCATCAAGCGTTGCAATTTTGCATGTATTTTGTTATTAGGTTCGTTCGAGTACTCACAAATTTGTACGAATTTGTACAAATTTTTACTGCATTTTACGAAATTGCGTTCGTTTACACAAATTTGTAGTAAATGAGAGCACAAATAGAGAGCGAAAAGTGACAGTTCTTGACTGAGTATTTACAAATTTTTACTACAGAAATTTCTTGCAGTAAGATTTAGCAAAAACAAAAAACATATGATTCAAAAGGTAAACAAACAAAAGTAAGCAAACAAAAAGTATACAATTTGTGAAAAAAATATTTAAAAAAAATGAAAATCCAAACAAAAGTGCAAAATATTATTAAATTTAAATTGTTTGTGAAATAAAGTTAGTTAACAATGTCTACAGATGAAAGAATGGAACTGCCTGAATCTGGCGCAGGTATACATACTTAAATACATATTTGCACATATGTATGTACATAGTTCCCATTAAACTTTTAACTAGAATCTTTATATTGATTTCAGGTCCAAGTGCTCAAAGTAATGTGGAACTACATAATGACGTAATTCTCGACACAATGATGCTTTTAATGGAGTCATCATCCGAAAGTGAAGATGAAGAAGAAATCATACTCCTTAGAATGTTAAGAAATAACGAGGACGTTTATGCCAACAACATATTCTTTAGAAACGAAAGAGTACCGCGTAATTCAATTAAAAATCCATATCAATTGTTTTAATTTTTTTTATTTGATTAATTTAATTTGTTTGATTTATCGAGTATCGATAGAAAAGGAAATAAATATCAAAAGCGAAAAATTTGTTTCAACACAATATTTATTTGCCATCAGCTGTTGCTTCAATCTTAAGAATTTTTACAAATGTCTGTTCGAGTACTTTTTTGGACAAATTCTCTTTTTGAGAGTAAAATTTTCAATTTAATAAATAATTACTCGTTTACTACAAAGTGCAGTAAAAGTACTCGAACGAACCTATTGTAACAAAAACAAACCACATGTAAAACTCCAACGCTTGACGCTCAACGCTCTTGTTTAGGTATGGGGGTAAGATTCACTAAGACCGTATTTAGACTATGCAATTAACGCCGAAACTTTTGCGTGCAACATTTTGTTTGTTAGCAAGAGAACACAGAAAAGCATAAAACGAAAACTGTCAAAATAAATGCTCGAGAAAAAAATTGTAATGTAAATGTGAAAAAATTTTCGAAGCAACTTTAAAAGAGAATAGCGAAAAAAACTCGGCGTTAATTGCATAGTCTAAATGCGGTCTAATTCAAATTTCCGATAAAGAGTGCTGCGGCTCAATTCTCGTTCTGTGAAACTGTGAAATGAAAAAGTTTTTGTATAGCAATGGGTATGGTGGCACCATATGATATTACACACAAAAACTTTTCATTTCATAGTTTCATAGAATGAGAATTGATACCTTGATGATGAAATCGTAGCTGATTTCGAAAATGCATTCCATTCGGCTAATATCGGAAATAATTTTAGAAAGAATATTCCTAAAAATGGTTACAATTTAATTTAATTTGAATTATAAAATTAAATAAAAGCCAAAATATAATTGATTCACATTAAAATTTAATTTATAGTAAAATGTTCAAACAAAATATAAATATAAAACTCAATAAATTTCTTATATCAAACCTAATAATGATTTAACTATTTTAACGTTATCATACAGAAACTTCTGTTTTTTTATAATAGAAAATTAAATTGAATTCGTATTACCATATATGCACGAAAGAAAGCGAGTTGAAAAAACAACGATATATATATGTTAATATGTTTTTCTTGTAATTTTTAGTGCAGCCGTAATTTTCCGGAGTTGAAATCATTTCTTTTATATGTAGTTTGACATACTCCAGAACATAAAAAAATTGTCAGCTGGGCTGGCGCCGCCACCTTGTATAAGTGTAACCTGGTTCCAGCAATTTTGGGTAAATTCATCGTTTTCTGAGAGAATTTTTTGTTCACTCTCATTTTACTAGACTTTACTCGGATTTACGTCGAACAAACCTATTATGTACTTTATAGCAGCTGGAATTTATAGAAAATACATAAATAAGTAGGACACAAACATTTATTTCTCATTATTATTAGCATTATATTTATATATTTATATTTAGCTTTAATATTTTTAACACAAATTTATAAAAATTTATAAATTTACTTTCACTAATTCAAATTTCATTGAATTGTAACATAAATAGGAATTTTCAATTACATAGGAGTATACCGATAAAGAGTGCAGGGTATTAATTCTCGTTCTGTAAAACTGTAAAATTAAAAAGTTTTTGTATAGCAAAGGGTATGGGTACTCGGCTAATATCGGATATATTTTTAAAAAGAATATTCCTAAAAATGGTTACAATTTAATTTAAATTATAAAATTAAATAAAAAAAGAATAAATGAACTAATTAAAATTTAATATATAGTAAAAGATCGAATAAAAATGTAAATATATAAAAACTTATAAGTTTTATTTAAGACAAATGTCATTATCAACATTTCTTATAAATAGATAAATTAATTGTAAAATTCCCAAAACAACATTTTTGTTCTGTGCGGAAAATGATAATTAAACGAAAAATTAAAAAATTATATTAGATTTAGTTGCTAACTGCATATCCGTTCCTAGAAACCAACTTTAAACATAAGTATATATTTTTGCTGATAATAAAAAATTAAATAAATTTTCTAAAAATATTATGGCATCCCTGCCAAATGGAAAAAAATTACAAAGAAAATAGAGATACACGTGCAGTAAACATCTGTTTTAGGTGAAAGAGAGAAACACAAAAACAAGACACAGCAAATGCAAGCCCAAATGTAGCTGTCAAAATATTAAATTATAAAAGAAAAAAAAAAATCAACAAATGCATATCTTTAAAATACAAAAGCTACCAGAATAAAAAAGAATGAGATAAAACATTAAACAGCTGCTTTGTTAAAAAATAAAGTTAATTGTAATAAGATTTAGAAAAGAATAAAACAAGAAACAAACTATTAAGGAGGAAAATAGAAATATAATAGATAAAAGTAAAAATAAATGTAAATTAGCTATTTCCCAACTAAACGTCAAATAAACCGCGTGTTCGTTCGGTTACAAGAAAATTAAAAATACCAAAAAGTGCATTCCACACAAGCTGTTCTTTTTTTCTACAAATAATTTATTGTGTTGTTCATTTTGAAAATTTGTCAAATTTTATTTAAAAAAATTTATATATGTATTTCAATTCCAACATAAAGCAGAGCAAAAAATATCTTTAATAAAAATATATTTTTATAAATTAATAGATATATAAAGAAAAATACAAGTGAATTTAAAGTGCATCTAGAAAAAAAGTTATTGAAAGAATTAAGTTTATGGAATAAAAGTAAAATGTTGGAATCTCGTGTCGCACGTTATTGTTTATACGGTTCATGTTTCATTATTTCTTCGGAAATATTTTATTATACTTTTTATTGGCTTAAAAGAAAGCTGGAACAACGCTCATGTTCCAAAGAGGTTTGTGAAGTTATTTGGACCAATGAGCTGACGCATTCATGTGCATCTTTACATCGTTACAATAACAATGGTATAGGTTATGCATCATCCAATAAAGCGTCGGAAAATGTAAAGAAATATTGCAATCCTTTTTGTGCCGCGTACAATGTCGGACGTCTAATAGATTTTATCGATTCAGCTAAATATTCTATTGATTTGGCTATGTATACGTTTACGTCTTATGAATTATCGCAAGCATTTGTACGTGCTCTGAATCGCGGTGTTTTAATTCGAATTGTAAGTGATCACGAAATGGCCTTTTCCAGTGGCTCACAAATAATACCATTGACAAAAGCGGGTGAGTCTTAAAATATCACGTGGTTTTAATATTAATAGGATGATTTTTAATTTTAAATAAAATTGTCTAAACTCCAGTCGAAATTTAGTTTGTGATTAAATAGTTCAAACTGTTGCCAATTAGACTTAAATTTAAACCAATTAGTTAAATTTATCGAAATATTTCTGTAGTTATGCTAACATTTCACAAATATTTGACTAAAAAGCCTAACCACAGTCCTTGTTATGAATGTACGTAGGATTAAACTATTTTAGTCAATAATAAGGAGAAATATTTAACCTTACTAAATTGTAATAATGCTACTGTATTAAAACGTTTACACTGAAAAAAATCATTAAAATGTAATATAAAAATAGATTTAAAAAATTAATGCAGTTGTTAGAAAAAATTGGCATGATTACATTATATAATTAACATGCCCTTAAAAACTTTTCACACGCACGTATCGCCGCTCCTGAATAAGAACTCAATATTCTCGAATAGCCCATAGGTACATATATCATTTAAAATATTTTTTAAAATACAAGTGGAGCATTTTAATATATTTCCACCGTGGCGAGGCTCCTGAAAAATAATTTAATACCTATGCCCGCTTACATTTTTCAATATACTCATCAAGGGCTTTTATCCGATATGTCACAACCCGATTTAGGTATGTTCGAAATAAAAAATACTACCTTGTTGAAAAACAAATGAATGTATTTAAATTACTTAGAACAGCAATGCAGATGTTTATTATATACCTTTGCCAGCATTTACAGTAAAATCTCGGTTAAATGGGTCAATTACTGTCAAAGATATCAGCAAAATTGTTTGAGCATATATGATGATACTTTCATTATGAATAGGTATTTACTTAAATTTTTTTTTTTTTTTTTGATATTATACTTAGGTTTTTATTACTATGTAATAATTTTATTTTGCCTATTTGGCTTATATTACTTTGTGGAATTGAATCAATAAATAAATAAAAAAAAGTGCCAAATGATCGATTTTTTAAATAAGTTTTAGCACAGTTGCACCATATAATTGTCAGATATGGTGATTACAAGATTTAACGCTCTAACTTGTTAAAATTTTTTTTATTAGTAATAAATATTTGAATTTCCGGGTTTTTTAATCAATAATAATACTTTAGGGCTAAATTGTGAAACGCGAACTCAATTGTTTTTTCACTTGAACGTTCAAATTTTGTGTTTAATGTGCAGTATCGAAGACCAAAACAAACAAAGTGGTACGAATATAAAAAACTTATGTCAACCAGTGGTTCCCAATGAATTTAAGATTGGTAATCGAACCACCTAAATAGTTTTAGGCTGTGCAAAATTTATTTTGAGTACTTGTAATCTGAAAAATAACAACCAAAAATATAATGTTTAAATGTGTTTTGTATATGTTATTTCATAAAAAAATCTGAATTGGTTTATATTATTTCCGAACTTTTCACAACCATTTAAAGGAGCTTTTGAAATTAAGCAATAGGCATCAATAACTCAAAATCGATAAAAATTGACATTCACAATTGTTAATATTTTTTCTATACCTTCTACTTTATATCATTTTACAAAAGGTATTTTTTTTAGTTTCGTATCTTAAATTTAGCCAAGGTAATTTAACCGTAAGAAATTTGTTTTCAATTGAGAAAAAAATAAAGAATTCGGTGTCGCTAAAATAGCGAAAATTACTAAAAATTAAAAAAAAAGCACAGTTCACTGACTCAAAAATTTTCGGCGACACCAATTAAAAAAGCAAATTGTGCTAAAAGCACCTAGTTGGTGACACTGATTATGTTTTTCTGATTGCGCCTGTGTTGAGTAATTTTTGTACAACCCGTAAAGCATGCTATAGTTTTATTAAGTTCTGGATAAATGCGTAATAATTCACCTCCATGCATCATGACATACTAAAATATGCAATAGTTTTCTTTATAAGTTTAATTGTTAATTTTATGATAAATTCACCTTTTTGTCTTATTGGTATTTTGATACCAATATTTGTATATGCTACAGTTTTTTATAAATAAAAATTCACCTCTTAATTGTTGTTGATATTTTTATGTATTTCACTATTATGATGCAAAATGTGGAAGAAATGAGCCATTTGTGACATTTTTTAATGTTAGTAGGCTCTATGGTGCCTTCTAATCTATTTGGGCTTTTCAGCTCAGAGTTCTATTAACTACTTACCGTTCAGTACAGTTAACAATGTAGTAAATTCATAATTATTATAATAAAGTTATTTTAAAACATATAACACAAAAAACTTTTACAAACAGTTACATATATCAGAATTGAAAATCTGTTGGACTTAAAACTTGGGGATTATATGTAATGATACTATGTTCAGACATAAAAAGTATAAGCACATCTTAATTGACGTAATTAAAATTTTAATTAAGTGCTAACATTAGTGTTTACACAAATGTTTTAGTATATTATTTGATTAGTATTTGACAATTAAAAATATTTTGTTATGTTTATTTTTTTCGATAAAACTTGTGTGTGAGTTGAAAAAAAAATAATTTTGTAAAAAGAATTTGAGTAAATTTATAAATTAATAAATCAATTTCATATGTCACACCCTTTTTACTCTTATTTTTTATGTGACATTTAATTCTTTAATTAAGTTTACTCATTTACTTCTGCTATAGGCAACAGTTGTGCAGTTCATTTGAGTCCAATATCTTGATCTCTTTGTGATACCTGTAAGAAATAGAAAAAGAGAAGAAAACAAGTAAGAGCGCTATATTCGGCCGTGCCGAATCTTATATACCCTTCACAACGTGTAGTCATGCAATAACAGTAGTTTGTATCACCATTCATCTCATATGAAATACGTACATACATATAAAAAATATACATATATAAAAAACATCCCATTGTAAAATTATAAATTTACGTATGTATGTTAAAAAAAAAAATAAAAAAAAAATTTTAAAAAAAAATTTAAAAAAAAAATTTAAAAAAAAATAAAAAAAAAAATTAAAAAAAAAAAAATTTTAAAAAAGTAATTAAAATATATATAATTAATATAAAACAAAAAAAAAATAAAAAAAAAAAATTAAAAAAAAAAATAATAAAAATATAAATAATATATTAAATAAAAAATAAAAAAAAAATAAAAAAAAAAATTAAAAAAAAAAATTAAAAAAAAAATTGTTAAAATATAAAAAATTTTTTTTTTTGGCTCAGCTGGGATTCGATCCCACGTTTACTTTAGCCAATATACAAGTTTGTATGTATGTATGTTGTTGTTGTAATGTTGTTTTTGTGAAAAAAAAATCGAGGTGGTCGTGGGTTTTTGCTCATATCTTAGTTGTTTATGTACCGATGTTTCTGATTTTCAATAGCGATATACTCCCGAATATTTCTGATATTTTAATACCTCACCCGGGTCCAAGTGATGTCGGGGGGCTTCAAAAAGTTGATTTCAACATACACACGGACAGACGGTCAGACGGACAGACTGACAGAGCTTAATCGACTTCCCTATTCATAAGCTTTCAGAAAATATATACTTTATGGGGTCGGAAATGAAAATTGTAGAAATTTCACACGGAATGACAAACCTATATATACCCTTTTTCACTGTGTGAAGGGTATAAAAATATATTATTATTATTATTATTATTATTTTTATTTATTTAATAGATATAATAAAAATATATTACAATCTTAATGATTTAATATTCTTATTATCTATGTATGTTTGGCATAACTAAATAGAAAAAAATATATTAGATAAATAAATTAAAAATCGTTCTGGTTCGTCAATCGCTTAGGGGAAAGTTCTCCCAGACAGCGTATGTTTTTAATGCTGAACTGGCTTAGAATAAGTCAGAAATTTTAGCAAGACTTATCGTTGCCATCTTAAGCAGGCTATGTTCTTCGGATATTCTCCAACGATGGACAGTCACACAGAAGTGTGAATATATAGTCTTCTCTTCGTCAATACAACTTTAACAAAAGTCGTGACATGTGACAGTACAGTGACTTAGCATAGTTTTAATCCTAGCAGCAGCTTGGTGCGTTAATAATCCATTATTTGCCATGTCATCCTCGCAATATTTCGATATTACAGAATCATTCATCCATCTCGTGTGAACAGATATATGAAGATACGTATCTGTACGATGTTTTCAAGCAGAAATGGTATATTATAATACTGATCGATCTCCCGATCACTAAGTAGTAGTTTCCATCACTGGTTCCGTGGCCTCGCATCCATATAATGGTGAGGTTCGAATGCATCGCTATCCCATTCAATTATGCCCTACATTCCTGGACGAGTTGTGATGTCAAGTAGACAATTATCAAGGACCTGACAGTCGCTTAGCTGTTGGTAAAAATACTGATATTCCAATGGAATACCTTATAATATCTCAACCAGCGTGCCACCTGTTTAATCGGAAATATCTCAGCCTGAAGTTTACTGCATTCATACGGTAGTCTAAAAGCTATTCGGACTCCTTGTCTGATATAGACGCCACCGCCTACTCCTTTTTCCCTTTTGATTCATACGTCCAGGTCGGTTTCATCAGGGGAGAAGCTTTATTTTGCCCCCGAATGAGAACATCGAGTCTACTACAGAAGAAAGGAATCGGAGTAGAGTATTTAATGAGAGTTAGTATGAAATCAATGCTATCAATAGTATTGGCGTGGCCACATGCTTTGTAGTGCCATCCATCCACAGCAAGAAGTCTTACCGCCGCGTTCAACGCTATTTTCCTCGCTAGAAGATCCACTGGCAGCTGGTTTAACATTAATCGCACACGTGTCAAGGTTACCATGTTTCGCAAAATCTTCTCAACGTGTCGTCGGTTAGCGGCGTGTACAAGGCTTTCCACTAGATCATACTTTCGTAGAAAATAATCGACTTGATGACCACCTTATATGGCCAGTTTACATTCCTAGGGTTTAAGCACAAGGTTTAGTCAATGGCCTGTGTACATACATATAGATTTTATCGCTTTCTATACTCTTGACTGTATGTTCATTATCCAGGATAGGTTGCTATTTAAAATTACTCTTAACATTTTGGCATTATCCGATAAAGGCAAAGTAACTTTATATTTAAATTATCGGGAGGGTAAAGGATAGTATCTTGTTCCTTTTCGTGTAAAGTACAAGTTCCGTTTTAGAGAAATGCATTTCACTGGCTATGTGCCACCTTCTACGAAATGGTGTCTAGAAGAATTCCCAATACTGTACGGTTACATTATCTGCGTAAACAATGGTATTGAAGCCCATAGTATCCATATTTCTAATTTGCACATTCAGTGTAATCTTCTACAGCAGTGGAGATAGAACCTCGACCTACCGTGCCTCCCTATTAGCAACCCTAATGATGATTGCATTTCCTTATGTAGGAAAGAGCTGTCTCAATTCCTCCATGGCTTCAATAATGAAAGATGGGTTAACATTGTTAAAGGCGTCCTCTGTGTCAAGAAAATATACCAATGTGTACAATCGTCTAGGAAGTGAGGCGTACTTCTACAATAAAGTCCCTCAAATGATAAAAAAAAATTTGTTTTTAATTTTTTTTCTTTGGTTTTAAAGTTAATGTTGTTTTGTTACCTTTATTTAAATCATTTTGTTTTTATATCGGACTTTAGAAAATTAATTGGACGAACTATTGTATAGAATTGGGTCTTCTCACTGAACAGACTTGTGAATGGAATGGAATCTGATGCAATTTATGGTGTAGTTAAGTACTTAGTGCTCAAACTATTATCTGATTGTTTGTATGGTAAATTGAACTCCATTGAGACCTTAACTTCCATTTCCTAATTGTTCAATTAAGGCATGGCTGAATATAATATAAAATTACTATACGTACATATAAAGTATGCATGTGAGTTTCACTTGTAATTTTATTTTTTTTATAATAAAACTTTGTTTAAAAGTATTTTATTTTTGTTACTTGTTTTCTCCAAATTTTAATTTTTCAAATACCGAATACATCGTACATTAGGGATGGGCAAAAATATCGATATATCAAAATATAGATATTAAAGAAAAAAATATCGATATACATATATCGCCGATATTTCAAAAACCAATATAACGATACATCGATTCTTATTTACGAGTATCGTTTTCAGTATATATATACACATGTAGGGGGAATATCGAAACAGGCCACTACTATCACGGGTCCCTTTTCGACCCTCTTCGCTCCTCAGTGATTTCGTGTCTACCGATCGGTATACCTTCAACCACTGAGTCCCGCGCCACAACCGGCATTTGCTCTGGACTAGGAAAACGATTTCACACTGCCGACTGGTGATTGTCGACAATCCTCATCGCACAGTCCTTTGTAATCGCCAGCATCTCCCTCAGACTAAGTTCCCCCATCGCACTCACTCTTAAAGTGTGCTTGCCTGTGATCCTTAATCTTCCGCTCGCCAACGCCGGACACTCGCATACTACATGCGCTGCCGTCTCGGCATCCTCCAGGCACATTCTACAAATATCATCATCCACGATCTGCATCCTCTTCAGATGATATTTGAAGTTACCATGTCCTGTAATCAACGCAGTGATCCAGCTCATCATACTCCGATTAAAACCGAGTATCTTCGCTGCACCCCTGCCAAGTGGCTCCCTGAGCACCATACGGGCCTGTATACACGTGGTTCCCTCCATCCACCTTCGCAAGTTCATAGAGTTCACCCATTGAAAGATCTTCGCCCGCACTAACCCATTACCCAGAGCAGTTCTGGGTTCCGGTCCGCAGAATGCAGCTTCAGACCCCTTCTTCGCAAGTTCGTCAGCAGCCTCATTCCCAGCTATGACCTCGTGTCCCTTAACCCACATTAGCGTTACCTCATTTGAAGAGGCACACCTATTGAGCTTTAGAACACACTCAAGCACCAAAGAGGAGTTCACATCTATCCGCTGCATACGTTTTATAACCGACTGGTTGTCAAGTGCAATAAGAATTCTCTTCCCATACATTCGACATTCCCACAGGTGGTTCAACGCGTGCAGCAAACCAAGCATTTCTGCCTGATAGACTGACACGTACTCCCCCAGATTCAGGGTGCAGGATAAGTTCAACTCAGATGAGTACACACCAGCACCTGCCCTTCCGCCGATAAAAGACCCATCAGTAAATATACTGATGTCATTCTCCATGCACTCATCGTGCATGAATCCATCCGCTATGAGCGTGTAATGTAGCCTTTCGACCACTTTCACCCGACTTATGCGCTCCATCGGCATCTAAGCCTCACTGACCTCTTTATCCACGAGGTCCAGAAATCTCCTATGCCCCAAAACCAATCCAAAGCGATACCACATGCCATCGCTTCGCATGCGAATCGCCGATCTTGCCGCCATCTCCCTTACAAATAAGTCCAACGGCAGCAATCCCAGCATTGCCTCCATCGCTTGCGTTGGTGGTGTGGTACGTATCGCGCCACATTTAACAATTTACATTACATTTACATTACATTTGGAGTGACTTTCACAATATTTTGCTTTTATAAAATCTATCGACTTGTACTAAAGACCACACATAGCTTTACTGATATCTCTGATAGACATATCACTTGTATGCTGAAATAGTATGGTACACAAAGATCTTTAATACATCATGCCTAAAATTTTAATGTGAATAAAAGGTAACTTTGACTACCGTGAGCAGTTTATTTTCATTATTACACAATCCTTGTTATATAAAGTTTTATTTTATTTTACAAAATGCAATAACATTTTGAATGGTTTATTTACTGTTTTGTGTCACTAATAATAAAGAATTAAAACTTAAATAAAAAAAATTGAAAAGGAAAAGTAGAAGAGAAAAAAATATAAATCACAATTTAGTTGCCATATTTTGTTTCATGTAGCGGTAGCAATGGCAACTCTGAACTTATAAACCTAACGTTTAAAGTTAAAAGTAATTTAAGCATAAACTTAGCTCATCGTTCATTTTTAGGTAAGATGTTTAGTCAAAACAAAGAAAACCCAATTATCTGTCCTTTCACATTCTAATTTTTATTAATGGCATTGAATGTGTGTCAACTTAAAATACAATTAAACAAATCAAGTAATCCGTACTTAAATCAATCCGTAGCGCTGTCAGAAGTACGTTAAGTATGGATTTTCTTAAACCAAGCACAAAATTCTTGATTTAAGAATGAAAGTGTCAAGTACGTTTTTCTTAATTTTAGGAATAGTTATGCCGAAAAAAGTTTGATTTTAGAATTATTAGCTTGGTTTAAGCTCGAAACCGTACTTGACGTAAGCTTAAAAAAGATTAATTCAAGTATAATGAGATTGAATTAAACAAAAGATGCGCTTTGTCTGCTAACGGCCAAATCATGAAAGCTAAGTTAACTCGGAAATTGCTACAGCTTTGTTGCCGTAAGTATAAATACTTATAGCTAAAGTATAATAAACAAAATAAGAATTGTAACAACATACTTAATTTTGTAGTGCGTGTTTATCTAAGCAAAGTCTAAAAAATATAAGTTTGTTTTTAATTTGAGAGAAAAAAGACTTATTTTAAGAAGTTAATTCTTATTTTAGTCGTCTTGCACTTGATTTTGTAAAACAATCCCTTTTTGTACTTGTTTGAAGAAAACCAGAAATAAATCGGACTTCAATTTTTAAGCACGATTTCGGCTTAAATTAGGAATTTAATTCTTGGATTTAGAACATAATTTTCTGTGCACATATGTCCGTCAGGGGTATAAGGCAGAATTTTCAAAAAAAAAATTGTATAAAAACTAAAAAGATTTTCTTCCTAGCCTTAAAATTGTATTTTAAATTAAAGAAATCATTTCAAACAAAATACGTTAGTGCATACAAATTTAAAAAATGCACAGGCAGAGATACAAAAATTTATAACAGCTTTTCAAAAAGTCTTATTCATTTGTTTTACTTGTAATGACTACCTTTTGTCCATAAATTTGATATTATGTATTCGACCGGTTAACCGGTTTTTTTTTTCAAATTCTAAATTTCGAACTATTTGAAAACCGGTTTCTAAAAAAGTTGAATAATCGATTACCCTAGTACAGACTTAAGGCCATGACTGACTATCCTACAAAGTCGTGCGATTATGTCAAATAAAAATCTGATAGTTTTCTGTCCTACATGAAAAAATCGCAACAAAATGTGTTATTGGATGCCACACTGTCATACTTGCTTAGAAAAAGCAACTCTGATCGCACAGAAACTATTATTTTATGAAAATTTTCAAAAGATTATTAAATCGGACACACTTGTCAAAAAATCTGTCACACATGTGCACTTTGTGTCCACACTATCACACTTTCTGAACACACATACAATTTTTGACATATCGAACGACTAAATCTGATAGTCAGTCATGGCCTTTATAAATATTGTCACGTTTAAACCTTTTATAAACGTTGGCTTACTTCCTTTAAATAAACTTTGAGTTCTTTTATTGCAATCAAAAACAGTTGAAATTAGTTATAAAATTAAAAGCATTTTATTTACTTAAACACACTCAGATATTATTTTATAGCACTTTACTTGTTTCACTTTTTATTATACACTTTTATTATCAAACTCACTTTGACACGCGCTTTACAAGCTCTACTGTTATACTGATCATGTTAGCTGTGTTGTACGGCTATTTATAATAACATAGTGGTGTTCGGTAACACTCGACAAAGTTCTCGTATGTACACACTAGTACATACGAAAACCGTTACATTTAAATTACGACGTAATGTTAATGCCAAGTAATATGCAGGATTAAATGAAGTGCCTAAGAGTATGCTACACATAATATCATGTTCGAACAACCAGCGAAATAAACTAATGCAAACAAAACTACAGTAACTTAAACTACTACAACTAAAGAAATTATAATGTAAATTAAGCTATTTAAAATTAAATCTGTAACAATATGATATAGTTTTATATTTTGGTTTAAATAATGTATGAATTCTTTTTTTTTTTTTTTTTTAGGTATTCCAATACGCTGCAACGCCAACACTTTGTTTATGCATCATAAATTCTGTATTCTTGACAGTCCCCAACGTGTCACCGCCATACATAAAAAACAAGATAAGGCCCCTGACAAATATCAAACCAGAAGTATACTGATGACCGGCTCTCTGAACTGGACAATGCAGGCATGTTTGAGTTTTTTTTTTATAATAGCAATTTTAATATATTTTTTTGTATTCCTTTTCAGGGTTTTGGTGGTAACTGGGAAAACATTTTAATTACCAGTAATATGAATTTCATACGCAAATATTCTGAAGAATTTGAACGCATGTGGAACATATTTGATGTCGATTTTGAAAAAAAAAATACGAAGTAAATTACTTCCAAACACAGCTGCTCAATGAAATTGAAAAAGGTAGGAATTAAAGATACTTTAGAGCAACTCGAAATATATGGATTTTTATATACAACTTCTTACTTTAGAAATTAATAACAACATTTCGAAATAGGAAAAAAGGAAGATATTTAACTGCCTGTTCAACGATGTCGAAAGAAAACACAAGCGAAATTTCATTCGTACAAATACGTTGAAAACAAAAACAAATTTTTAGTTTTTGTTGTTGTTTTCAATATATTTGTACGAATGAAATTTCGCTTGGGTTTTCTTTCGACATCGTTGAACAGGCAGTAAATCTTTATATTGGCACATTAAAAATAATATTAGCTCATTTTTACATTTAATTTTTTAAAGTAACGGGAATATTATTTTTCGAAAGGTGTATAGAAACGTTAATATTTCGGTGACAGTAGGGAAAAATTGCTTATGTCTGTTTTTCTAGTTCTTCAGGAAATCACTTTTAAATTTTTGAGTTGATTTTTTTCTTTCAAAATAAAGACTAATTAATATATGAATTCCTCGCTGTTATAATTAAAGAGCATATCGCTGTTCGTATATTTAGTTAAATTCTGAGTTAAAATAAGTTGTTAATATACTCTCACCTGCGTTGCTAACAGTATATAAAGCTTTGTCATTTCGTTTGTAATTTCTACAATATTCATTTCCGACCGCATAAATCATATTGGTGACTTAATATGAAAAGGGTGTATCTTCGTTGCCTTACAAGAATATTAAACTTAATTAAAATTAATATGTTTCAGTATTGTCCACATGCTTAAAAACATATGTAAATTGTTCACGATATAGAGCTTTTTGAGTTTGTTCACGTTACAGAGTAGTCAACGTTAACAAAAGATTGTTCGTGTTAGGCGGTGTTCACGTTGTTGCGAGTGCACGTATATTTTTAAATATATCAAGATTCTCAAGCTGCTAATTACTTTCTGGACACGGTAGTACCACAAAATTGCATGCTGTAGCCTCGAAAATTATTGCTGGCAAAACTAACAAAAAAACTAACTGTTTTAGTGTTTTTTTATAAAATTTACAAACGAAAATAACATTATTTTCAGCTTCTATACAGTATAGATGGTTAACATTGGTATCCAATGAAAGGGCTTTACTAGCAGATTTTAATACATGGCATATTATAAAAGATGGCGTACAATTTACATATTTAAATGTGAGTCAACTTTAGTATTTAAAAATTAAACCCTTCAACGCCTCAATATTAACCAGTTAAATTCGTCTGATAGTCGTTAAGAACATTTATTAAAAATTTTAACTTCAAGTTGGTTAAAAGTATTATTAGTTACTGGCAATTTTACATAAATCTTTACAGTGGATAATATGCCGAACTTGGAATGCCTAGGGAACTCGAACTGGAGATCCATAGGTTAGGTTGAAAAGGAGAGGCACTAAAAGCCCAAACCCATGACAAGTATACACTTATGCCCAGTTGGCATGTTGTGCGATCCATATGGAAAACGGAATTCCCAAACAAAAACCATAATCATAATTTCCCATAAATAACAGACTAGTTCAAGAACCCAGTCCCCTCAATGTAATTCCTAATTCGAGTCCCCCAGGTATTCCAAGTTCGGCATAGTATCCACTGTAAAATTTTCGCGTCTAATATGCCCAAACACAGGACAATGACAGAGGTAGTGTACCAAAGTCTCATCCTCTTCCTCGCATGCTCTACATGTCGTTTCCTCAGACAATTTCATGCGTGCTAGATAGGTTCATAACTCCGTATGACCTGTAATAACACTAGTTAGTCTCCTAGGTGTTGGTCTTCTTAGTCTCAGAATCTCCTTTGATTTGGGTCACCCCATAGTATTTTTGTCACTTTACCGACATCAGTGCTTTGCCATTTTCTGACATGTTCCTCCATCGCCCAACACACAATGATAAATACTGATTTTATATTTTTTTTTAGAGAAATTCATGCCTTTGATTTAGTTTGCCTTCGATACATAAGGCTTATTACGTGGTACTCCGCTATTTAAGCCATTTTGGTGTAGAAATCTTCTAATGGTGCTAGCACCTACTGGTGTTCTGCAAGTTTGTAATATATTTTCAGCTGTTTTCACTGCACTTCAAGCTGGATCTAACTTGTTTAACTATAGTCCTTACTTGCTTATCAGTGAAATACTTTGGGCGTTTTTCACGATAAAAATTCGTCACTGCTTATTTGGTGTCTTTGTCTAAAATCTTTTTGTAGTACAATAGTGCCTTTCACCAATTTTATTTATTTCACACTGTGATTTTTCGGTTTAATGTAAATTTATTATAATTTTACGGACATCAGTTGAAGGTTGCTTTCTTATTGTCTATTTATTACTATTTTATGTTAAAAGTTTTTTTTTATTCTCTATTCACTTTAAAAACGACGAATATTTGGAACGGTACTTCCCCGTTATAATTGGAATAAAAAATATTTTCTCTCGGAATGCAGAACACAGGCCATTATTTTTATTTTACTTAAGTTGAAAGAACAAAATTTCAAGTAATTTGCCACATTGAGATTAAGAAATTTGTTCGACTTATGTCCATAATGTAGATATTGAAATAAAAATTTCTTATTCGACCGTAACTTTAAAGAATTTTAGTGCAATTATTTTATGGCAGCAGCTAATGTTTTTCGAAAGCGAAGAATTTGTGTGTTTGTAAAATATCGTGCAACTCTTTACCCCTTCAAATATAGACATGTTTTATTAAAAGCTTTTTATTAAATAAAAAAAAAACCCACCTGTTTCTTCAGCACATTTTTACAAACATTAAAAGAAGTTGGTTGTATGTATGCATGTGGCCAAATTAATGATTCCTGTTGATTGTTCAAGGTGCTATGACGTTGATTATGTTAATCAGACACTTAACCATTTATCAAAAAATAAAAATAAAAAAAAAGCCACAACATAGTAGATGCAACAGTGTGTAACCAGTTGACTGGTTTTGCGGCTCCCCCATCATGTTTTTTTTTTGCATTAATTTTAATGCTATGGAAAAACTCCCCACGTGCATTTTGCACACATTTATAATTAATTTATAAATTGATGCGCTAGTTTAAATTATTAATTTTATGTTAGTTTTGTTATTGTTGTTGCTGTTGTTTCTGCTCTTTTTTAAAAGCACACCAATAAATTATTTTACAACCATAAATGCTCCAGACATAGACGACGCGTCGGTATTGTTTGGTTTTTGTCTATAAATAAGGGTACTTAAACATTAATACATATTTCATGAATATTATTTAGTTTGAAGAGGTAAAACTTATTTATTGCATTTAATTTAAAGTTTAATTGCAAAAAAAAAATATTTATTTATTTACACGTTTCTATTATATTTCTGCTAAGGTAAAAGGCAGTGGTTCACAAATAAGCTTCGTTATGGTTACATGTTTGAAGTTGAAATGTCCAATGATAAGTATTGCACGTTTTCTACCTCTTCGTTAGCCACAGAAGTCATATTCTAGGCAAAACGAGTGTCCAACTACCTTTACTGTACAATATACATATCTGTTGTTTTTTAAGGGAAAACAAGGACGAATCTAAATTAATTAAAATGTGCAATAAAACCCGCTACTGTTTACGCAACATGTATCAACACTTCTGTATCGTAGAAATACTTATACAGAAAACATAATTTTGCGTAGTCAAATCTTTGCTATACGCTCATTTAAAGGAACGTGACATGGTGTAATTACATAAGGTGATAGCGTAAAGGAGAGCAATTTTTGTTGAAATCATTTTTTAAATATGTAGTTTGACATACTCCAGAACACAAAAAAATAATCAGCTGGGCTGGCACCGCCACCTTGTATAATTACACCATGGAACGTGACGGATGTTTGTTTTTTCGAAGCCTACTCCTTTAAGTTAATATAATATTCAAGACATATTTGACATAATTAAATGATAATTTTGTGGCGTTTATGTTAGAAGATGATTTTTGGTACTTCGGCTGGCTCCGCTATATATCATTTTTTAAAACAATTTTTAAAAATTTATCGGCAAGGTTTTGCATCATCTTAGCACAATATGGGAACTCATAGTAATGGTAATGTTCTTGTTATCATCTATTGGTGTATAAACAGCAATTTTTTTTGAGTGGCGCATCTCTTAAGCTTTTTCCCAATCCGAATGAGACTATTTTGTTAATTAACATGCACATTAAACAAAAAAGCCTTAACACTGAATATTGCAGGTATTAAAAACATTTCCAAACTATAACATGATTTACGAAATAAAGTTAAATAATAATTAAACGTTTTTCCGGCTTAATCATATTTGCCAATAATTGTCCCCAAACTCAATCACAAACGAACCGAAAACTTTTAAATCAACTGTCACAGAAAACAATATTGTTAGAAGCTCTCCGTTTAAAAAAAAAAACACAACACTCGTTGTCAAATATTTGAGAATTGTCAAATCAGTGTAAGATAACATACCAATTTTTACATCCATTTTTCCTATAAGGCGAATTCCTTTTTTTCTATTTTAAAGTATTTTTCATATAAATTCTATGTATGGGTCAATTAAAAAAAAAAACGTAGACATCGAGTTTTTTTTTTTTTTGCTTATTTTTAAAGTTTTTTCAATTCGCCGGTAAGAGTGGCCAATTTATGTAGAAATTGATAAAGATTCCGGTGGTACTTTTAGGCTCTCAAAAAGATCAATATTTTTTGAATTTATTTAGGTTTTCTATGATTTCTATCTTGAGCGTCACACACCAAATATGTATAAAAAATCGCTAAAAATGCAAAAATATTTGAAATTCAAGCTTACTACGATGTTCTTTTGTTTCTCAAGATTGACTTTTGCGAAAATCACCTTTTCGATTATAAACACAAAATCACGATTCACCTTGATTTTTAATTTTTTTTTAAAGTGACTAGTTATTTTAAAATTTTAAGATGAAAATATGTAAATTTTTGGTAAAAAAAAGACTTGAACTTAGAGGTTACTTGCAAAGTAATAGACTTGTAACAATTAATTTAAAAAAAAAATAATTATAAGCCTTTTAAGGAAAAAAAAAACTAAGTGTGATGCTCAAGATATTTTGTGACGATCAAGAGATTTTGTTGCACGTAAACAAGAAATAATGCCAAATTTAAAGTTTAACGAAAAAAAGTTTATTCTTTTACAAAAAGTAAGTAAAAAAAAACAAAAAATCTTCAAAAAACAAAAATTTTCATACAAAACTAAACATATACATATTCTGTGATGTCTTTAACTAAAAAGGAAAAAAGGAAGTAATTCTTGAAGAAACTTAGACACATATGTAAATATTTGACGCAAAACAATAACTTAACTTAATTTAATTTATAAATTTTCATTCGAATTCTTATTCTGAATCTGTATAATCTTCATGAAATGACAAGCGGCTTTGTTTTTTTGTTATTCTCATTAATTTTTACCACTTTCGAATTAATTTTGTTTAAGTTGCAAAAGCACGATTAAACTCAAATATACCACGATTATACCTTTCTTTCTTCTTCATTTTATATTCGTCATTACGCGCTTTATCGAGCTTAATTTTCTCTCGATATCTTTGTGCTCTTTCAGCCGCAATTAATTTTGTTGTTTTACTCTTAAAAATTAAAGAATAAAATCATAATTAAGCATTTTACGCTATGAAGCAATATATATCAAAAGTGATGCTCATGAAATGTTTGCCTATTCTGTTTTTTTTTTCGTATGCAATTTATTTCTCAAACTTACAAATTATAAAAAAATGAGTTGAAACCATGTAAACAATGATTGCCAACTTAAATTTTTTACATTTAATATATTCACTTTTAAAAAAATTAGCGTGACGCTCATGAAATTTTATCGCGCCCTTACCATGCAAAAACTACGCAAATGCACACTTTTTTACAAAGATTTTTTTCGCTTTTTCACTTTTGTAAAAATTTAGGTTTGTACTTTCCATACGTTATTTACTTTATTTAAATGCAAATTGAAAACTAGTAATATTACTTGAATTATAAAAAGAGTGACGCTCAATGCAAATTGTGGGGACAACCTTTCTTTGCAACACCAAATTCGCACTAATTCAGTTTTGACGACTATAACAAATGAAAACACAAGAAAGAAACTCAATAATTCGAAAACTGTTATTAAATGTTGAATAGTTACTTTTTTCTGGATTTTATTTAATTTTGTTTCCCAAAAATTCTAAAGGGGGACACATGCTTTTGTATGGAAGGAGTCCGAGGGAGAAACAAAACACCATTCTGAATAAACAAAAAAACAAACATACAAATTTAAGAATTACGTTTTTTTGTTACATATTCCTCGCTGATCACTCTCAAATTTTTTATTTTTTTGTTGTTGTTTTTTTTAACCTAAAATAGTAGTGTAAAGTGCGGGGACACAAATATTGCGTTTTTTTTTGGAAATTGACCCGTATACAATTGGTGGTGGGTTGGTAAAAAAAAAAATTACTGAATACAGCGCTGCTATTAACGTTATCAATTATTGTCTTACGAAACTGCACACTAACGAACCACACAAACTGTATTTAACACTCTGCACTACTTTTAACCATGAGCGTACGAAGCGTGTACAAAATACTTCATTGTTTTAATATGTATATTTTTCTCTTATTTTCCAAATTTATGTCAAAATGTCTTGGGAGATTAAAAAAAAAAATATATGTAAGTGAAAAACAGTGCAAACAAAATGGGAAATTTTAGCTAAACCAAATTTTTTTAGAGATAGTTTTAAGCGTTTCGGAAAATGTTTTCATTGGAAGTATTTCAAAGAACGTGCTTGAATAAGCCGTATGGTCATTTCCATGAATATGTCAACCACGACTGTAAAACTAAAAACTCTTGAAAGTTTTTCAATATAAGTTTATTGATAAAAAACCACTCAAATTTTACTATGCGCAGGTATTAAGAGCTTATTAAATTATTTTAAGAGCAATAATAAGAGTTGATCTGATTATCTCTTTGACTTCTTTTAAGGAATTGCAAACAACTATTTTTTTTGTAAAAATAAATTGCTATTGTAAATATTCCTATAAAACTAAGGTAACAACAACAATTAACAAGATCCATAAGTAAAAAGAAAATATAGAGTCCAATTAGCGGTATATTTTGGATTTCTCTTGGATGTTATTTTAATGTCACGTCCGTAGTGCAAAGCATTATTTGTCACCGTCATTCGTATTTGAACAGTCGCAAGAGCACCTAATTTAGAATTTAACTTTTTTTCTTAACATAATATAAATTTTATAACCTAAGAATACTATTAGAGAAAAATCTGTCACGTACGATTTTAAATTGAATTTATTATAAAATCATTTAAAGGTTGTTTTCAATTAAGTATGATGGATTTTAAATAAAAAATATTTTGTTTAGTGTAAGAAATTAAAAAAACAAAAAAATACCTCCCAAGATTCGCAGATTTTTTCATATTTCCATATATACCTCAAAATCACTTCTGTTTTATGTCACGTACGATATATTCTTATTTTTCTGGATATTTTAGACAACAATGATTCGAATATAATTATTTTTTTTTTTGAATCAGGTACCCTTCTGAATGCTTCTTTGCTGCTGTTACTCTTACTTTTGCAAAAATTACGCCACTTTTTAGCAGTAATACTGTCACGTACGATGACATGGAAATGCCCATATGTCAGACAAAATTTAAGCGATAGCTTCGTGAAGTGAAGTGTAAATAAAAAATTTAAATAGTTGTAATTGACTTTATTCAAATCTAATTTTGTGCCACACTGTAGCAACTAAAATTAAAAAAAAATTTAATAAAGCACAACTTTTCATTACAATAACAAACCAATATAAATTTTATTTTTTATCAGTAAATAAAACTAGAAAAATTAGGAAGTTTAAGAATCTAAGAACAGAGCAAATAAAAGATTTTTGAGAAATTTTTTTTGCTTAAATTGCATATTTTTACTAAAGGCCAGCTTAGACTATATTACAGGTCTTAAGATTTCAATTAGCTTTGTAAAAGCAAATTTGGTCCGGTGTTTGTAGTCCCACAAAACTTCAAAAAATGTTCTTCTAATCTGTGTAACACAGTCAAATATATACATGTTGTTTTTTGCAATTGTTTTAGAATTACTAGCACACCTTTGATGTATTTGCCAATGGATACATTAAAATACATCTCTGATCTAATGAAATGCTCCATTCAGTCGTAATTCAGTTCTGGTCGGGTCAAGAGCTCGCGCGTCATTGTCATTATCGTTGTCGAATAAGGACAAACAGGCTGTCTTTTTCATCTGGCTTCGAGAGTTTTGCGTCTCACTCTCGCATTGGTTAATTTCGTGATGTCGGTTTACTGTATTCAGGTACAGTAACCCGGACTCTCAATTGACCTCATGTCGAATTTTATATAAGGAGTCGAATTCGGAAATTCCGGCTTCCTATACGAAGGTATATAAGTTACTGGAGGAGGATCTGGAAAACGATTGAAGATTTAATCGAAAATAATTAACGATGGTAGTTTTATCTTTTGACAGCCAAATAATTGTCTAGTAGTACACTAGAACCTCCATTGGAGTAATCCTAAACCCCCCAAAAAAAAAAGGAATACGGTCCCGTTGTCAAATTTTCATCCGTATTTTCTCTCATGTTTTCATCTACTGATTACAATTTGTTTTAACACTATTCTTCTTTGTTCATTCTACACGACTACACGACTCGGACTACACGACTTGTAAAGAGTGGTTAAATTGTAAGGGTCGATGTTGGTCTAAATTTTTGATGACGCTGAGGCATAATTGAGATTCTATGCCGTTAATGTACCAAATTATCTCATCCATTAGCTCTTAAAATGTTGCTGGCTTATCGACGTACACCTTTCCCTTCAAATAACCCCAAAGAATGAAGTGCCTCATCACTGAAGATGATTTTCTTCGAAAATGCACGATATGAATTTTGATTTGAAGGCCTATTTTAATAATAATGCTGAATAACTTCAAATCTTTGCTCGATTGTGTATTTTTCAATGGTTCTAATTGAGTTAGTCTGAAATTGAGAAATGTCAAATGAAACGCAGAAATGTGGTTCACATTCAAAATCTGCCCTTAAAAAATTAGAATCCAAACTGGCCTTAAAAGACACTTTTTGGTGCAAAATCTCAGAGCAATAAATAAAGAGTTTAGTTGCTTTATTTAATAACTCTTTATGTTCTTTCAGATGGTATAAATATATATTAAATTGACGTGCGGCTATAATATTGCACCGCAGTGTCTTATACAGTACTGGTATGCAAGTAGTCTTAATGAAGTCTTTATAAATTTTCACATGCCACAAAAAATTCAACTTTTACAATATTATGGATTTTATAAACTATAATCTTCTAAGGAAATCGAATGTTAAATATATTTATGAAATTGCGAACATTATTTAAAGCCACAATTTTTTTTTTTTTTTTTTAGTTTTGCAAGCTGAGTGCAGAATTAATTTGCTTATCCTATTGCATACATAAATTGCTAAAATTGATTGCATACGAACATGCCTTCTGACTAATTTTTATTTTATTAGTAAAAAAAAATAATTTTTTTAATTTTTCTCTTACCTGCTGTTATCTTTCCAAGCAGTACGTAAAGAGAAGGCATGATTAAGCTGCTCCTGTTAGGAATAAAACTAGCGCTTATAAATTGCAAAATATACACCTAAGAAATGGGGCGGCCATCAAATGTAAAAGTCATATCCTATACACACCAAAATGCTTGTTTTTGATAATGAAGTTCTTTGAGGGGTAAAATCACCCATAATCGGAGTGACCAACTGTAATATCGAGTGCAGACTAATTTCATTCTAGTTGCGTCTTTTGATATAGTGCATTAAAACATGAACATACATAAGTAAGCAACCAAAAAGTGTTGCATGCAACATTGAAATACATATAAACAGACTTACATTAACAAATAAACGTTATCAGGGTTAAGATATTTAAAGATTTTGAACATGGTTTCTTAAAAAGACTTAACCCCTTTTCGTTCAGGATTAATATTTACATTATACTTTTAATAAAATAAAAAGTTTCTACATCTCTAGTGCTTTGTACCAAAGGCTGAAAGCTCTTTTCTCTTCTTAACAAAGTTATTCTAAATTTACTTTACGTTTCTTCTTATTGTTAAAGCAAAAAACATGTTTTTATTTTTTTTTATAAATTCTTCACTGTTACAGTTGAGAAAACCACGCGTCTTTTTTGTGTGTTCCTTTGTATCCCTATTCGAAATATTAATTTCTTTCTTTATCTTTTAAGAGACTGAATAGTTACTTTGGTTTGGTTTTGTCTGCTTGTTGTACTTAAGTTGTAGCTAAAAAAAAGGCAGCTGAAATTTATTTTAATTTTACTTTTCATACATTTCGCAGACGCTGTTTAAGTATTTAACTGTTTTATTTATTTATATTTTTTGTGAATCGCATGGTAATCATAGCGTTTTGAGCTACCAAACATTTGTGACAGATGTTCAGTTCAGCTCTTTTCCTCAATTTTTACTTACAATCTTATTCAAAGTCGAAACAAAAAGCTCAAGAACTTTAAACATTTTTGCAAATAATCGTAATAGTCTTCGCATATCATCCTTCCATGTACTATAACTTGTTTTGTTTCCTTTTTAAACATGGCATTGTTTTTTTTTGTTTTTGTTTTTTTGCCAAAAGGACTTTGTTGTCCTGTTTTTATTGTGTCTACCCAACTTTCATATACAAATGTGTTGTTTTTTTATGATTTATTTAACTAGACTTTAGATTTACTAATTTGCCAATGTTGTGAAATTGAAATCTACTTTTTTATTCTAAATGCTGTTTATCTAGTATAATGTGTATTAGCAAATGAGTGTAGAATAGACTACATATCCTGTTATAAAATCTTAAGAATGTCTCTGCAACAGCCAAATGATCATCAATTAAAACAAATCTTACAAATTTGGGTAACTATACTAGCAAGTTATTATCGCTCCATACAGCAAAAATAATGGGAGTTTCTTAAAGGTTCAATTTTCAGGCAGGTATTTAACTGTTATTAAGTTGTTCATTATTTGTTTTGATTAGTTTTATTTGTTGTCATTATAAAGGGTGTTTTTTTAAGCCCGATAGAACTTGAAATTGTAAAAAATAACATAAAAAAATTAAATTGTAATCAAAATTTTTTTTTATTCGAAAGATCAATACGTGACATTAACATTTGAAAATGATTTCGGGCATATGGGCACTGCGGCTGTTCTTGACGAAGCGCATTCTGGACGTCCGTTGTTTTATCGCAAAATTGTGTTCAGCGATGAGGCGCATTTTTGGCTTAACGGGTTTGTTAATAAGCAAAATTGCTGCATATAGAGCGAGACCAATCCACAAGAGACCCTACAGACTCCATTACATCCAGAAAAATGCACCGTTTGGTGCGGTTTTCACGCTGGTGGCATCATCGGACCTTATTTCTTCAAAAATGAAGCTGGAGCTCGCGTTACAGTCAATGGAGATCGTTACCGCACCATGATCAATGATTTTTTGTTTGAAAATATGGATGACATTGATCCGGAGGAGATGTGGTTTCAACAGGATGGCGCCACGTGCCATACGGCGAACGCAACCATCGACTTATTGAAATTAAAATTTGGCGATAAGTTGATTTCGAGAAATGGACCTGTCAATTGGCCTCCAAGGTCGTGCGATTTGACACCTCTCGATTATTTCCTGTGGGGCTACGTGAAGTCACTGGTTTATGCTGATAAACCAGCAACAATTGACGCCTTGGAGGCCAGCATTGTTCGTGTTATTCGTGACATACGGCCAGCAGTGCTCGAAAAAGTGGCCCAAAATTGGACGTCCAGAATGCGCTTCGTCAAGAACAGCCGCGGTGTCCATATGCCCGAAATAATTTTCAAATGTTAATGTCACGTATTGATCTTTCGAATAAAAAAAAAATTTTAATTACAATTTAATTTTTTGTGTTATTTTTTACAATTTCAAGTTCTATCGGGCTTAAAAAAACACCCTTTATTACCCTTTACCTGTGGTGACAATAGTATACATATATAGCTTCGTCATTCCGTTTATAAAATCTACAATATTCATTTCCGATCCCATAAATTACATAGTTTTTGAAAGCTTATGATTAGGGGAGTCGATTAAAGAATGAGATCAGTGAAACCTTAACACACATTTTTAATTCCACCTTTCTTCATGCACAAAAAATATAACTGTTTATGATCAAGTTTGCATTTAAAAACTTGTCAAATTATGTGTACAAAGTAATAGCATAATCGGATTATTAGTTTGTTTGAAAATGGATTCCGAAAACAAAGTGCGTGAAAAAATAATAACAATTTTTTTAAAAAATCCCAGTCGTACTTACAAATCTATTGCAAATGAGATAAAGGTGTCACGACAAACAGTTTCGCGTGTGATAAAAGTGAATAACGAACGTCGTAGTATTAAAAGGAAAGCTGGAAGTGGAGCTAAAAAAGGTATAACTGACCCACAGTTAGCTTCAAAGATTGTTAGTCTTCTAAACAAAAATCCCAACCTCTCAAACCGTAAAGCCGCCTTAAAAGCAAACTGTTCCGATTTTTTTGTAAGGAAGGTTAAAAGATATGAAGGCCTTAAGTCCTACAAGGTTCAGAAAGTGCCAGACAGAAATTCGAAGAAAAACTTGGATGCAAAAAGTCGTGCCAAAGAACTGCTTAGAAATTTTATCAACAAATATGAGAGTTGTATTATGGATGATGAGACTTACGTTCTTGCCGACTTTTCTCAGCTCCCAGGGCGAAGTTATTATGTGGCCGATGGAAGAGGTAATGTCGATGACCAATTTAAGTTCCAAAAAAAGACAAAGTTTCCAAAGAAGTACTTAGTTTGGCAAGCTATATGCACGTGCGGAGAAAGAAGCAGTAAATTTATTACTACTGGGACTATCAACACTGATATTTACATCAAGGAGTGCTTGCAGAAGAGGTTGCTTCCATTCATACGAAAACACAATAAGTCAACATATTTTTGGCCCGACCTAGCGTCGTGTCATTATAGTAAATCTGCAGCAGAATGGTATGAAACAAATAATATAGTGGTAGTGCCAAAAGAAGCAAATCCACATAATTGTCCAGAACTAAGGCCCATCGAACGTTACTGGGCTTTAGTCAAAAGAGTGCTGAAGGATACAAAACAAGTTGCTAATACTACTAAAAATTTTTCCCAGAAATGGTCTTATTCCAGCAATAAAGTTACTAAGGATACCACCAAAACCCTCATGGTCTCAATTCCGGAAAATGTGAAACAGTTCATTAAAAAAAGCAGAATTTTTACAAAAAGCATTAATATTTTAATTTACTGTTATTTAATTGTTAAACCACGCTATTTTCATTAAAATGGATTAATTCGTTTCAAAGTTATTGCGTTTTATTCGTGTTAGGGTTTTATCGATCTCATTCTTTAGGCCATGCCCATCTGTCCGTGTGTTGCTTGAAATCAATTTTTAGATGCCTGTATGTGGCATACATTTTTGGAAATTATCGAGAATGGATCGCTATTGAAGTCCAGCAAAATCGGCCCATAACGTGCTGCGATATGAGCAATTAAACCGGAATGCCTCTGTATTTTTTACCACAAAGGTTGAGATTTTCCAGCTTTAGGATAATTTATGGACACATTTTTTTATCTATATAAATATTTAAAATTAAGTTGATTTGTGTTAGTAATTGATGTGAATGCGTGAACCGATTTTGTTGATATGAAAGGTGGCGTCAATACCAAGGCTTTTATGTATAAACGGTCTCTGTACGTGTATTGGTTCATGAGTTATAGCCACTTTAGTGAACACTGCATTCAATTTGAATATTTTTTTTACCACAGAATTTATCAACACTGATTTGAATGAATTCAAAGTGATTTTTTTATTTTCTTTTTCGCACTACGAAGTGTGCAGGGGGTTCGCTAGTTTTTTTTTATAAATATGACATACCTCTAGTGCCATTCTTAAACAATTTTAAGCTAATCGGTCACAAATCGGCAAAGTTATTTAAAAGTACATATTTCTGAATATCTCAAGCTTCTTAAGCTCCTCAATAATTTTTAGGCACGCTAGTGACAGCAAATTGCAATTTGTAGCCTCAAAAATTATTTTTGAAAAAAATGACAAACTGGTTTAAAAGAATCTGAGATATGAGCACAAAAATAAAGGGTCCGCCAAATAACTTTTTTTGTTTTGAAAATGCTATAAAAAAGTGTAGCTTCGGCTATGTTGCACGTAGCGCCGTCCTGTTAAAACCAAATGTTGCCAGTATCCTCCTCTTCAATTTCTGTGAACAAAAATTTGTTCAACATGTCCCGATAACGATCGCCATTGACTACGGTCACTTCTTAGGTTAGGTTATGTAGAACAGGCAGCTGTTGTGCAGCTCACTTGGGTTCATTATATTGATCCCTTTGTGATACCTAAATAGAATAGAAAGAATAGAAAATAAGAGAAAGAGAATCAGACCAGTCTAGAGTCTCTGGCGGGAAACGAACCCGCAACCCCCAGACTAGCAGAACAGCACTCTACTGACTAGTCCACCGGGCACCCATGGCCACTCCTTGCTCATTTTCAAAGAAAAATTGCCCAACTATGCCTCTGGACCAAAATTCACACCAAACAGCGACTCGTTTTGGGTGTATCGGCTTTTCAATGTATGCGAGCGGGTTTTCTGTGCCCCAAATGCGAAAATTTTTCTTGTTTACATAGCCGCCAAAGATCAGAATGAGCTTCATCTTAAAAGATGATTTTTTGGTAAAATCGGCCAAAGTAAAATCGCAATATTTCCCAGCGTTGTTCAAGCGTATACACAACCATATTCGTTCAGCAGAAGGACAAAACTAATTATCTGTTAAATCAGACATGAGCTAATTGTTACCATTCAAGAAATAAGCACTAGTTGAAAAGAAAAACTTTATATGGCGGAACCTTTATAACTACTTCGGTTTTTAACCTAAAATTTACAAACGAAAATCAATATTTTTTTAGTTTTCAAAAAACCGACATGGTCAACATAAAAAAAAAAATTCATGATGGCCGCCACTATTAAATGGAGTACAATAACATTAAATATGGGTAAAATCTAGTCATTAAAAATATAACCACTTCAATACCCTCAATATTGGATGTGTGTGAAGATAAATTTGAAATTTGAAACCCTAGACACAAACCTAATAAGTTAACAGAGCTATGTTAACTACTTAACAGAACTAATGTTATTACTCTAAATTTAGTTGTTTTTTATTATTAAAGATATTTTTTTATAGTAATATATAAAAAAAAAAAAAAAAAAAACTGAATTTATAGAACACACCTCTGAAGCAAGCAATGATTAAAAATTTTTAATATAACATTTTTTAGGTGAAAATAATAACACATTTATAAAGAGTGTTTTTTGAATAAAATATTTATCTTTTTTCGAATATACAAAGTTGGCACACAATACCACTATGTGGAAAGTATAGCCAGGGGCAATTGCTACCCCACTATGGGAGTGGACTTCCTGAATTGATTTTGTGAAGTTTTTAAAAAATGTTTGAAAATTGATATTTTTTCATATGAAATTTCTGTGAGCGATTTTGGTCATTGTGGGCAAATATGGAGACGGCACGCAATACCACTATATGGAAAGTATAGCCAGGGGCAATTGCTACCACGCTATGGAAGTGGAATTCCTGAATTGATTTTGTGAAGTTTTTAAAAAATGTTTGAAAATTTATTTTCTCAAATGAAATTTCTGTGAGGGATTTTGGTCATTGTGGGCAAATATGGAGACGGCACGCAATACCACTATATGGAAAGTATAGCCAGGGGCCATTGCTACCACACTATGGAAGTGGAATTCCTGAATTGATTTTGTGAAGTTTTAAAAAAATGATTGAAAATTGATATTTTTTCATATGAAATTTCTGTGAGCGATTTTGGTCATTGTGGGCAAATATGGAGACGGCACACAATACCACTATGTGGAAAGTATAGCCAGGGGCAATTGCTACCCCACTATGGGAGTGGACTTCCTGAATTGATTTTGTGAAGTTTTTAAAAAATGTTTGAAAATTGATATTTTTTCATATGAAATTTCTGTGAGCGATTTTGGTCATTGTGGGCAAATATGGAGACGGCACGCAATACCACTATATGGAAAGTATAGCCAGGGGCAATTGCTACCACGCTATGGAAGTGGAATTCCTGAATTGATTTTGTGAAGTTTTTAAAAAATGTTTGAAAATTTATTTTCTCAAATGAAATTTCTGTGAGGGATTTTGGTCATTGTGGGCAAATATGGAGACGGCACGCAATACCACTATATGGAAAGTATAGCCAGGGGCCATTGCTACCACACTATGGAAGTGGAATTCCTGAATTGATTTTGTGAAGTTTTTAAAAAATGTTTGAAAATTGATATTTTTTCATATGAAATTTCTGTGAGCGATTTTGGTCATTGTGGGCAAATATGGAGACGGCACGCAATACCACTATATGGAAAGTATAGCCAGGGGCCATTGCTACCACGCTATGGAAGTGGAATTCCTGAATTGATTTTGTGAAGTTTTAAAAAAATGATTGAAAATTGATATTTTTTCATATGAAATTTCTGTGAGGGATTTTGGTCATTGTGGGCAAATATGGAGACGGCACGCAATACCACTATATGGAAAGTATAGCCAGGGGCCATTGCTACCACACTATGGAAGTGGAATTCCTGAATTGATTTTGTGAAGTTTTAAAAAAATGATTGAAAATTGATATTTTTTCATATGAAATTTCTGTGAGGGATTTTGGTCATTGTGGGCAAATATGGAGACGGCACGCAATACCACTATATGGAAAGTATAGCCAGGGGCCATTGCTACCACGCTATGGAAGTGGAATTCCTGAATTGATTTTGTGAAGTTTTAAAAAAATGATTGAAAATTGATATTTTTTCATATGAAATTTCTGTGAGGGATTTTGGTCATTGTGGGCAAATATGGAGACGGCACGCAATACCACTATATGGAAAGTATAGCCAGGGGCAATTGCTACCACACTATGGAAGTGGAATTCCTGAATTGATTTTGTGAAGTTTTTAAAAAATGTTTGAAAATTTATTTTCTCAAATGAAATTTCTGTGAGGGATTTTGGTCATTGTGGGCAAATATGGAGACGGCACGCAATACCACTATATGGAAAGTATAGCCAGGGGCCATTGCTACCACACTATGGAAGTGGAATTCCTGAATTGATTTTGTGAAGTTTTAAAAAAATTATTGAAAATTGATATTTTTTCATATGAAATTTCTGTGAGGGATTTTGGTCATTGTGGGCAAATATGGAGACGGCACGCAATACCACTATATGGAAAGTATAGCCAGGGGCCATTGCTACCACACTATGGAAGTGGAATTCCTGAATTGATTTTGTGAAGTTTTAAAAAAATGATTGAAAATTGATATTTTTTCATATGAAATTTCTGTGAGGGATTTTGGTCATTGTGGGCAAATATGGAGACGGCACGCAATACCACTATATGGAAAGTATAGCCAGGGGCCATTGCTACCACGCTATGGAAGTGGAATTCCTGAATTGATTTTGTGAAGTTTTAAAAAAATGATTGAAAATTTATATTTTTTCATATGAAATTTCTGTGAGGGATTTTGGTCATTGTGGGCAAATATGGAGACGGCACGCAATACCACTATATGGAAAGTATAGCCAGGGGCAATTGCTACCACACTATGGAAGTGGAATTCCTGAATTGATTTTGTGAAGTTTTTAAAAAATGTTTGAAAATTTATTTTCTCAAATGAAATTTCTGTGAGGGATTTTGGTCATTGTGGGCAAATATGGAGACGGCACGCAATACCACTATATGGAAAGTATAGCCAGGGGCCATTGCTACCACACTATGGAAGTGGAATTCCTGAATTGATTTTGTGAAGTTTTTAAAAAATGTTTGAAAATTTATTTTCTCAAATGAAATTTCTGTGAGGGATTTTGGTCATTGTGCGCAAATATGAAGACGGCACGCAATACCACTATATGGAAAGTATAGCCAGGGGCAATTGCTACCACACTATGGAAGTGGAATTCCTGAATTGATTTTGTGAAGTTTTTAAAAAATGTTTGAAAATTTATTTTCTCAAATGAAATTTCTGTGAGGGATTTTGGTCATTGTGGGCAAATATGGAGACGGCACGCAATACCACTATATGGAAAGTATAGCCAGGGGACATTGCTACCACACTATGGAAGTGGAATTCCTGAATTGATTTTGTGAAGTTTTTCAAAAATGTTTGAAAATTTATTTTCTCATATGAAATTTCTGTGAGGGATTTTGGTCATTGTGGGCAAATATGGAGACGGCACGCAATACCACTATATGGAAAGTATAGCCAGGGGCCATTGCTACCACACTATGGAAGTGGAATTCCTGAATTGATTTTGTGAAGTTTTAAAAAAATGATTGAAAATTTATATTTTTTCATATGACATTTCTGTGAGGGATTTTGGTCATTGTGGGCAAATATGGAGACGGCACGCAATACCACTATATGGAAAGTATAGCCAGGGGACATTGCTACCACACTATGGAAGTGGAATTCCTGAATTGATTTTGTGAAGTTTTAAAAAAATGATTGAAAATTGATATTTTTTCATATGAAATTTCTGTGAGGGATTTTGGTCATTGTGGGCAAATATGGAGACGGCACGCAATACCACTATATGGAAAGTATAGCCAGGGGCCATTGCTACCACACTATGGAAGTGGAATTCCTGAATTGATTTTGTGAAGTTTTAAAAAAATGATTGAAAATTTATATTTTTTCATATGAAATTTCTGTGAGGGATTTTGGTCATTGTGGGCAAATATGGAGACGGCACGCAATACCACTATATGGAAAGTATAGCCAGGGGCCATTGCTACCACGCTATGGAAGTGGAATTCCTGAATTGATTTTGTGAAGTTTTAAAAAAATGATTGAAAATTGATATTTTTTCATATGAAATTTCTGTGAGGGATTTTGGTCATTGTGGGCAAATATGGAGACGGCACGCAATACCACTATATGGAAAGTATAGCCAGGGGCAATTGCTACCACACTATGGAAGTGGAATTCCTGAATTGATTTTGTGAAGTTTTTAAAAAATGTTTGAAAATTTATTTTCTCAAATGAAATTTCTGTGAGGGATTTTGGTCATTGTGGGCAAATATGGAGACGGCACGCAATACCACTATATGGAAAGTATAGCCAGGGGCCATTGCTACCACGCTATGGAAGTGGAATTCCTGAATTGATTTTGTGAAGTTTTAAAAAAATTATTGAAAATTGATATTTTTTCATATGAAATTTCTGTGAGGGATTTTGGTCATTGTGGGCAAATATGGAGACGGCACGCAATACCACTATATGGAAAGTATAGCCAGGGGCCATTGCTACCACGCTATGGAAGTGGAATTCCTGAATTGATTTTGTGAAGTTTTTAAAAATTTATTGAAAATTGATATTTTTTCATATGAAATTTCTGTGAGGGATTTTGGTCATTGTGGGAAAATATGGAGACGGCACGCAATACCACTATATGGAAAGTATAGCCAGGGTCAATTGCTACCCCACTATGGAAGTGGAATTCCTGAATTGATTTTGTGAAGTTTTTAAAAAATTATTGAAAATTTATTTTCTCATATGAAATTTCATATGAAAAAATATCAATTTTCAATAATTTTTTAAAAACTTCACAAAATCAATTCAGGAATTCCACTTCCATAGTGTGGTAGCAATTGCCCCTGGCTATACTTTCCATATAGTGGTATTGCGTGCCGTCTCCATATTTGCCCACAATGACCAAAATCGCTCACAGAAATTTCATATGAGAAAATAAATTTTCAATAATTTTTTAAAAACTTCACAAAATCAATTCAGGAATTCCACTTCCATAGTGGGGTAGCAATGGCCCCTGGCTATTTTTTCCATATAGTGGTGTTGCGTGCCGTCTCCATATTTGCCCACAATGACCAAAATCCCTCACAGAAATTTCATATGAGAAAATAAATTTTCAATAATTTTTTAAAAACTTCACAAAATCAATTCAGGAATTCCACTTCCATAGTGGGGTAGCAATGGCCCCTGGCTATTTTTTCCATATAGTGGTGTTGCGTGCCGTCTCCATATTTGCCCACAATGACCAAAATCCCTCACAGAAATTTCATATGAAAAAATATCAATTTTCAATAAATTTTTTAAAACTTCACAAAATCAATTCAGGAATTCCACTTCCATAGTGGGGTAGCAATGGCCCCTGGCTATTTTTTCCATATAGTGGTGTTGCGTGCCGTCTCCATATTTGCCCACAATGACCAAAAACCCTCACAGAAATTTCATTTGAGAAAATAAATTTTCAAACATTTTTTAAAAACTTCACAAAATCAATTCAGGAATTCCACTTCCATAGTGTGGTAGCAATGGCCCTGGGCTATACTTTCCATATAGTGGTATTGCGTGCCGTCTCCATATTTGCCCACAATGACCAAAATCCCTCACAGAAATTTCATATGAGAAAATAAATTTTCAAACATTTTTTAAAAACTTCACAAAATCAATTCAGGAATTCCACTTCCATAGTGTGGTAGCAATGTCCCCTGGCTATACTTTCCATATAGTGGTATTGCGTGCCGTCTCCATATTTGCCCACAATGACCAAAATCCCTCACAGAAATTTCATATGAGAAAATATCAATTTTCAATAAATTTTTTAAAACTTCACAAAATCAATTCAGGAATTCCACTTCCATAGTGGGGTAGCAATGGCCCCTGGCTATTTTTTCCATATAGTGGTGTTGCGTGCCGTCTCCATATTTGCCCACAATGACCAAAATCCCTCACAGAAATTTCATATGAGAAAATAAATTTTCAATAATTTTTTAAAAACTTCACAAAATCAATTCAGGAATTCCACTTCCATAGCGTGGTAGCAATGGCCCCTGGCTATACTTTCCATATAGTGGTATTGCGTGCCGTCTCCATATTTGCCCACAATGACCAAAATCCCTCATAGAAATTTCATATGAAAAAATATCAATTTTCAATCATTTTTTTAAAACTTCACAAAATCAATTCAGGAATTCCACTTCCATAGTGTGGTAGCAATGGCCCCTGGCTATACTTTCCATATAGTGGTATTGCGTGCCGTCTACATATTTGCCCACAATGACCAAAAACCCTCACAGAAATTTCATATGAGAAAATAAATTTTCAAACATTTTTTAAAAACTTCACAAAATCATTTCAGGAATTCCACTTCCATAGTGTGGTAGCAATGGCCCTGGGCTATACTTTCCATATAGTGGTATTGCGTGCCGTCTCCATATTTGCCCACAATGACCAAAAACCCTCACAGAAATTTCATATGAAAAAATATCAATTTTCAATCATTTTTTTAAAACTTCACAAAATCAATTCAGGAATTCCACTTCCATAGTGTGGTAGCAATGGCCCCTGGCTATACTTTCCATATAGTGGTATTGCGTGCCGTCTCCATATTTGCCCACAATGACCAAAAACCCTCACAGAAATTTCATTTGAGAAAATAAATTTTCAAACATTTTTTAAAAACTTCACAAAATCAATTCAGGAATTCCACTTCCATAGTGTGGTAGCAATTGCCCCTGGCTATACTTTCCATATAGTGGTATTGCGTGCCGTCTCCATATTTGCCCACAATGACCAAAATCCCTCACAGAAATTTCATATGAAAAAATATCAATTTTCAATCATTTTTTTAAAACTTCACAAAATCAATTCAGGAATTCCACTTCCATAGTGTGGTAGCAATGTCCCCTGGCTATACTTTCCATATAGTGGTATTGCGTGCCGTCTCCATATTTGCCCACAATGACCAAAATCCCTCACAGAAATTTCATATGAAAAAATATCAATTTTCAATAAATTTTTTAAAACTTCACAAAATCAATTCAGGAATTCCACTTCCATAGTGTGGTAGCAATTGCCCCTGGCTATACTTTCCATATAGTGGTATTGCGTGCCGTCTCCATGTTTGCCCACAATGACCAAAATCCCTCACAGAAATTTCATATGAAAAAATATCAATTTTCAATAAATTTTTTAAAACTTCACAAAATCAATTCAGGAATTCCACTTCCATAGTGGGGTAGCAATGGCCCCTGGCTATTTTTTCCATATAGTGGTATTGCGTGCCGTCTCCATATTTGCCCACAATGACCAAAATCCCTCACAGAAATTTCATATGAGAAAATAAATTTTCAATAATTTTTTAAAAACTTCACAAAATCAATTCAGGAATTCCACTTCCATAGCGTGGTAGCAATGGCCCCTGGCTATACTTTCCATATAGTGGTATTGCGTGCCGTCTCCATATTTGCCCACAATGACCAAAATCCCTCACAGAAATTTCATATGAAAAAATGTCAATTTTCAATAAATTTTTTAAAACTTCACAAAATCAATTCAGGAATTCCACTTCCATAGTGGGGTAGCAATGGCCCCTGGCTATTTTTTCCATATAGTGGTATTGCGTGCCGTCTCCATATTTGCCCACAATGACCAAAATCCCTCACAGAAATTTCATATGAGAAAATAAATTTTCAATAATTTTTTAAAAACTTCACAAAATCAATTCAGGAATTCCACTTCCATAGCGTGGTAGCAATGGCCCCTGGCTATACTTTCCATATAGTGGTATTGCGTGCCGTCTCCATATTTGCCCACAATGACCAAAATCCCTCACAGAAATTTCATATGAGAAAATAAATTTTCAATAATTTTTTAAAAACTTCACAAAATCAATTCAGGAATTCCACTTCCATAGCGTGGTAGCAATGGCCCCTGGCTATACTTTCCATATAGTGGTATTGCGTGCCGTCTCCATATTTGCCCACAATGACCAAAAACCCTCACAGAAATTTCATATGAGAAAATAAATTTTCAAACATTTTTTAAAAACTTCACAAAATCATTTCAGGAATTCCACTTCCATAGTGTGGTAGCAATTGCCCCTGGCTATACTTTCCATATAGTGGTATTGCGTGCCGTCTCCATATTTGCCCACAATGACCAAAATCGCTCACAGAAATTTCATATGAGAAAATAAATTTTCAATAATTTTTTAAAAACTTCACAAAATCAATTCAGGAATTCCACTTCCATAGTGGGGTAGCAATGGCCCCTGGCTATTTTTTCCATATAGTGGTGTTGCGTGCCGTCTCCATATTTGCCCACAATGACCAAAATCCCTCACAGAAATTTCATATGAGAAAATAAATTTTCAATAATTTTTTAAAAACTTCACAAAATCAATTCAGGAATTCCACTTCCATAGTGGGGTAGCAATGGCCCCTGGCTATTTTTTCCATATAGTGGTGTTGCGTGCCGTCTCCATATTTGCCCACAATGACCAAAATCCCTCACAGAAATTTCATATGAAAAAATATCAATTTTCAATAAATTTTTTAAAACTTCACAAAATCAATTCAGGAATTCCACTTCCATAGTGGGGTAGCAATGGCCCCTGGCTATTTTTTCCATATAGTGGTGTTGCGTGCCGTCTCCATATTTGCCCACAATGACCAAAATCCCTCACAGAAATTTCATATGAGAAAATAAATTTTCAATAATTTTTTAAAAACTTCACAAAATCAATTCAGGAATTCCACTTCCATAGTGTGGTAGCAATTGCCCCTGGCTATACTTTCCATATAGTGGTATTGCGTGCCGTCTCCATATTTGCCCACAATGACCAAAATCCCTCACAGAAATTTCATATGAAAAAATATCAATTTTCAATAAATTTTTTAAAACTTCACAAAATCAATTCAGGAATTCCACTTCCATAGTGTGGTAGCAATTGCCCCTGGCTATACTTTCCATTATTGCGTGCCGTCTCCATATTTGCCCACAATGACCAAAATCCCTCACAGAAATTTCATATGAGAAAATAAATTTTCAAACATTTTTGAAAAACTTCACAAAATCAATTCAGGAATTCCACTTCCATAGTGTGGTAGCAATGTCCCCTGGCTATACTTTCCATATAGTGGTATTGCGTGCCGTCTCCATATTTGCCCACAATGACCAAAATCCCTCACAGAAATTTCATTTGAGAAAATAAATTTTCAAAAATTTTTTAAAAACTTCACAAAATCAATTCAGGAATTCCACTTCCATAGTGTGGTAGCAATTGCCCCTGGCTATACTTTCCATATAGTGGTATTGCGTGCCGTCTCCATATTTGCGCACAATGACCAAAATCCCTCACAGAGATTTCATATGAAAAAATATCAATTTTCAATAATTTTTTTAAAACTTCACAAAATCAATTCAGGAATTCCACTTCCATAGTGTGGTAGCAATGGCCCCTGGCTATACTTTCCATATAGTGGTATTGCGTGCCGTCTCCATATTTGCCCACAATGACCAAAATCCCTCACAGAAATTTCATTTGAGAAAATAAATTTTCAAACATTTTTTAAAAACTTCACAAAATCAATTCAGGAATTCCACTTCCATAGTGTGGTAGCAATTGCCCCTGGCTATACTTTCCATATAGTGGTATTGCGTGCCGTCTCCATATTTGCCCACAATGACCAAAATCCCTCACAGAAATTTCATATGAGAAAATAAATTTTCAATAATTTTTTAAAAACTTCACAAAATCAATTCAGGAATTCCACTTCCATAGTGGGGTAGCAATGGCCCCTGGCTATTTTTTCCATATAGTGGTATTGCGTGCCGTCTACATATTTGCCCACAATGACCAAAATCCCTCACAGAAATTTCATATGAAAAAATATCAATTTTCAATCATTTTTTTAAAACTTCACAAAATCAATTCAGGAATTCCACTTCCATAGTGTGGTAGCAATGGCCCCTGGCTATACTTTCCATATAGTGGTATTGCGTGCCGTCTCCATATTTGCCCACAATGACCAAAATCCCTCATAGAAATTTCATATGAGAAAATAAATTTTCAATAATTTTTTAAAAACTTCACAAAATCAATTCAGGAATTCCACTTCCATAGCGTGGTAGCAATGGCCCCTGGCTATACTTTCCATATAGTGGTATTGCGTGCCGTCTCCATATTTGCCCACAATGACCAAAATCCCTCATAGAAATTTCATATGAAAAAATATCAATTTTCAATCATTTTTTTAAAACTTCACAAAATCAATTCAGGAATTCCACTTCCATAGTGTGGTAGCAATGGCCCCTGGCTATACTTTCCATATAGTGGTATTGCGTGCCGTCTCCATATTTGCCCACAATGACCAAAATCCCTCATAGAAATTTCATATGAGAAAATAAATTTTCAATAATTTTTTAAAAACTTCACAAAATCAATTCAGGAATTCCACTTCCATAGCGTGGTAGCAATTGCCCCTGGCTATACTTTCCATATAGTGGTATTGCGTGCCGTCTCCATATTTGCCCACAATGACCAAAATCCCTCACAGAAATTTTATATGAGAAAATAAATTTTCAATAATTTTTTAAAAACTTCACAAAATCAATTCAGGAATTCCACTTCCATAGTGTGGTAGCAATGGCCCCTGGCTATTTTTTCCATATAGTGGTATTGCGTGCCGTCTCCATATTTGCCCACAATGACCAAAATCCCTCATAGAAATTTCATATGAAAAAATATCAATTTTCAATCATTTTTTTAAAACTTCACAAAATCAATTCAGGAATTCCACTTCCATAGTGTGGTAGCAATGGCCCCTGGCTATACTTTCCATATAGTGGTATTGCGTGCCGTCTCCATATTTGCCCACAATGACCAAAATCCCTCACAGAAATTTCATATGAAAAAATATCAATTTTCAATAAATTTTTTAAAACTTCACAAAATCAATTCAGGAATTCCACTTCCATAGTGGGGTAGCAATGGCCCATGGCTATTTTTTCCATATAGTGGTATTGCGTGCCGTCTCCATATTTGCCCACAATGACCAAAATCCCTCACAGAAATTTCATATGAGAAAATAAATTTTCAATAATTTTTTAAAAACTTCACAAAATCAATTCAGGAATTCCACTTCCATAGTGTGGTAGCAATTGCCCCTGGCTATACTTTCCATATAGTGGTATTGCGTGCCGTCTCCATATTTGCCCACAATGACCAAAATCCCTCACAGAAATTTCATATGAAAAAATATCAATTTTCAATAAATTTTTTAAAACTTCACAAAATCAATTCAGGAATTCCACTTCCATAGTGGGGTAGCAATGGCCCCTGGCTATTTTTTCCATATAGTGGTGTTGCGTGCCGTCTCCATATTTGCCCACAATGACCAAAATCCCTCACAGAAATTTCATATGAGAAAATAAATTTTCAATAATTTTTTAAAAACTTCACAAAATCAATTCAGGAATTCCACTTCCATAGTGTGGTAGCAATTGCCCCTGGCTATACTTTCCATATAGTGGTATTGCGTGCCGTCTCCATATTTGCCCACAATGACCAAAATCCCTCACAGAAATTTCATATGAAAAAATATCAATTTTCAATAAATTTTTTAAAACTTCACAAAATCAATTCAGGAATTCCACTTCCATAGTGGGGTAGCAATGGCCCCTGGCTATTTTTTCCATATAGTGGTGTTGCGTGCCGTCTCCATATTTGCCCACAATGACCAAAATCCCTCACAGAAATTTCATATGAGAAAATAAATTTTCAATAATTTTTTAAAAACTTCACAAAATCAATTCAGGAATTCCACTTCCATAGTGGGGTAGCAATGGCCCCTGGCTATTTTTTCCATATAGTGGTGTTGCGTGCCGTCTCCATATTTGCCCACAATGACCAAAATCCCTCACAGAAATTTTATATGAGAAAATAAATTTTCAATAATTTTTTAAAAACTTCACAAAATCAATTCAGGAATTCCACTTCCATAGTGTGGTAGCAATTGCCCCTGGCTATACTTTTCATATAGTGGTATTGCGTGCCGTCTCCATATTTGCCCACAATGACCAAAATCCCTCACAGAAATTTCATATGAAAAAATATCAATTTTCAATAAATTTTTTAAAACTTCACAAAATCAATTCAGGAATTCCACTTCCATAGTGGGGTAGCAATGGCCCCTGGCTATTTTTTCCATATAGTGGTATTGCGTGCCGTCTCCATATTTGCCCACAATGACCAAAATCCCTCACAGAAATTTCATATGAAAAAATATCAATTTTCAATCATTTTTTTAAAACTTCACAAAATCAATTCAGGAATTCCACTTCCATAGTGTGGTAGCAATGGCCCCTGGCTATACTTTCCATATAGTGGTGTTGCGTGCCGTCTCCATATTTGCCCACAATGACCAAAATCCCTCACAGAAATTTCATATGAAAAAATATCAATTTTCAATCATTTTTTTAAAACTTCACAAAATCAATTCAGGAATTCCACTTCCATAGTGTGGTAGCCATGGCCCCTGGCTATACTTTCCATATAGTGGTGTTGCGTGCCGTCTCCATATTTGCCCACAATGACCAAAATCCCTCACAGAAATTTCATATGAAAAAATATCAATTTTCAATCATTTTTTTAAAACTTCACAAAATCAATTCAGGAATTCCACTTCCATAGCGTGGTAGCAATGGCCCCTGGCTATACTTTCCATATAGTGGTATTGCGTGCCGTCTCCATATTTGCCCACAATGACCAAAATCCCTCACAGAAATTTCATATGAAAAAATATCAATTTTCAATCATTTTTTTAAAACTTCACAAAATCAATTTAGGAATTCCACTTCCATAGTGTGGTAGCAATGGCCCCTGGCTATACTTTCCATATAGTGGTATTGCGTGCCGTCTCCATATTTGCCCACAATGACCAAAATCCCTCACAGAAATTTCATATGAAAAAATATCAATTTTCAATCATTTTTTTAAAACTTCACAAAATCAATTCAGGAATTCCACTTCCATAGTGTGGTAGCAATGTCCCCTGGCTATACTTTCCATATAGTGGTATTGCGTGCCGTCTCCATATTTGCCCACAATGACCAAAATCCCTCACAGAAATTTCATATGAAAAAATATAAATTTTCAATCATTTTTTTAAAACTTCACAAAATCAATTCAGGAATTCCACTTCCATAGTGTGGTAGCAATGGCCCCTGGCTATACTTTCCATATAGTGGTATTGCGTGCCGTCTCCATATTTGCCCACAATGACCAAAATCCCTCACAGAAATTTCATATGAGAAAATAAATTTTCAAACATTTTTGAAAAACTTCACAAAATCAATTCAGGAATTCCACTTCCATAGTGTGGTAGCAATGTCCCCTGGCTATACTTTCCATATAGTGGTATTGCGTGCCGTCTCCATATTTGCCCACAATGACCAAAATCCCTCACAGAAATTTCATTTGAGAAAATAAATTTTCAAACATTTTTTAAAAACTTCACAAAATCAATTCAGGAATTCCACTTCCATAGTGTGGTAGCAATTGCCCCTGGCTATACTTTCCATATAGTGGTATTGCGTGCCGTCTTCATATTTGCGCACAATGACCAAAATCCCTCACAGAGATTTCATATGAAAAAATATCAATTTTCAATAATTTTTTTAAAACTTCACAAAATCAATTCAGGAATTCCACTTCCATAGTGTGGTAGCAATGGCCCCTGGCTATACTTTCCATATAGTGGTATTGCGTGCCGTCTCCATATTTGCCCACAATGACCAAAATCCCTCACAGAAATTTCATATGAAAAAATATCAATTTTCAATAATTTTTTAAAAACTTCACAAAATCAATTCAGGAATTCCACTTCCATAGTGTGGTAGCAATGGCCCCTGGCTATACTTTCCATATAGTGGTGTTGCGTGCCGTCTCCATATTTGCCCACAATGACCAAAATCCCTCACAGAAATTTCATATGAAAAAATATCAATTTTCAATCATTTTTTTAAAACTTCACAAAATCAATTCAGGAATTCCACTTCCATAGCGTGGTAGCAATGGCCCCTGGCTATACTTTCCATATAGTGGTATTGCGTGCCGTCTCCATATTTGCCCACAATGACCAAAATCCCTCACAGAAATTTCATATGAAAAAATATCAATTTTCAATCATTTTTTTAAAACTTCACAAAATCAATTCAGGAATTCCACTTCCATAGCGTGGTAGCAATGGCCCCTGGCTATACTTTCCATATAGTGGTATTGCGTGCCGTCTCCATATTTGCCCACAATGACCAAAATCCCTCATAGAAATTTCATATGAAAAAATATCAATTTTCAATCATTTTTTTAAAACTTCACAAAATCAATTCAGGAATTCCACTTCCATAGCGTGGTAGCAATGGCCCCTGGCTATACTTTCCATATAGTGGTATTGCGTGCCGTCTACATATTTGCCCACAATGACCAAAATCCCTCACAGAAATTTCATATGAAAAAATATCAATTTTCAATCATTTTTTTAAAACTTCACAAAATCAATTCAGGAATTCCACTTCCATAGTGTGGTAGCAATGGCCCCTGGCTATACTTTCCATATAGTGGTATTGCGTGCCGTCTCCATATTTGCCCACAATGACCAAAATCCCTCATAGAAATTTCATATGAGAAAATAAATTTTCAATAATTTTTTAAAAACTTCACAAAATCAATTCAGGAATTCCACTTCCATAGCGTGGTAGCAATGGCCCCTGGCTATACTTTCCATATAGTGGTATTGCGTGCCGTCTCCATATTTGCCCACAATGACCAAAATCCCTCACAGAAATTTCATATGAAAAAATATCAATTTTCAATAATTTTTTAAAAACTTCACAAAATCAATTCAGGAATTCCACTTCCATAGTGTGGTAGCAATGGCCCCTGGCTATACTTTCCATATAGTGGTGTTGCGTGCCGTCTCCATATTTGCCCACAATGACCAAAATCCCTCACAGAAATTTCATATGAAAAAATATCAATTTTCAATCATTTTTTTAAAACTTCACAAAATCAATTCAGGAATTCCACTTCCATAGTGTGGTAGCAATGGACCCTGGCTATACTTTCCATATAGTGGTATTGTGTGCCAACTTTGTATATTCGAAAAAAGATAAATATTTTATTCAAAAAACACTCTTTATAAATGTGTTATTATTTTTACCTAAAAAATGTTATATTAAAAATTTTTAATCATTGCTTGCTTCAGAGGTGTGTTCTATAAATTCAGTTTTTTTTTTTTTTTTTTTTATATATTACTATAAAAAAATATCTTTAATAATAAAAAACAACTAAATTTAGAGTAATAACATTAGTTCTGTTAAGTAGTTAACATAGCTCTGTTAACTTATTAGGTTTGTGTCTAGGGTTTCAAATTTCAAATTTATCTTCACACACATCAATATTGGTATATAACCGAAAGTTTAACCAGTACAATCTAGTAAACTATGAAAAAGTGTAAAATCAAATATGGCGTCCCAAAATATGGCGGTTAATTGATATGGGTATCAAATTAAAGGGGGGCCTTGCTACTAGAATGCATTCCATTGCCGTCTCCATATTTGCCCACAATGACCAAAATCCCTCATAGAAATTCCATATGAAAAAATATCAATTTTCAATAAATTTTTTAAAACTTCACAAAATCAATTCAGGAATTCCACTTCCATAGTGTGGTAGCAATGGCCCCTGGCTATTTTTTCCATATAGTGGTATTGCGTGCCGTCTCCATATTTGCCCACAATGACCAAAATCCCTCATAGAAATTCCATATGAAAAAATATCAATTTTCAAACATTTTTTAAAAACTTCACAAAATCAATTCAGGAAGTCCACTCCCATAGTGGGGTAGCAATTGCCCCTGGCTATACTTTCCACATAGTGGTATTGTGTGCCAACTTTGTATATTCGAAAAAAGATAAATATTTTATTCAAAAAACACTCTTTATAAATGTGTTATTATTTTTACCTAAAAAATGTTATATTAAAAATTTTTAATCATTGCTTGCTTCAGAGGTGTGTTCTATAAATTCAGTTTTTTTTTTTTTTTTTTTTATATATTACTATAAAAAAATATCTTTAATAATAAAAAACAACTAAATTTAGAGTAATAACATTAGTTCTGTTAAGTAGTTAACATAGCTCTGTTAACTTATTAGGTTTGTGTCTAGGGTTTCAAATTTCAAATTTATCTTCACACACATCAATATTGGTATATAACCGAAAGTTTAACCAGTACAATCTAGTAAACTATGAAAAAGTGTAAAATCAAATATGGCGTCCCAAAATATGGCGGTTAATTGATATGGGTATCAAATTAAAGGGGGGCCTTGCTACTAGAATGCATTTAACTATATAATATAGCGAAATGGCGTATAACATTAAATCTGAAATCTAAGCTATTCTAGATAAAGTCATCAGATTCTTACTTGTTACTTAAAACAATACTTTATTTTCGTGTAAGCTAATGTATGCAAAGTATCACAAAAATCAAAAATTAAAAAATGTTATTTACTTTATAGGACGAGGCACTTCCTACTTTTCTAATCATAGTATTGTGTTGTCGGGGCAGTTAATTTGTATGCAAGGCTTCAATCAGACATCTCAAAATCTTGTCAAAATCATTTTGTCTGCAACGAAGTTATTTTTCTCAGTGTAAATAAACGTATTAGGCTTACTTTGTTGTAACAAAAACTACGATTGAAAAAGATGTGTTTATATTTAGTGCACACAGCATTCGGAAATTCCCTAAATTAAAAACTTTTTAATCTCAACATATTTCGAAATACATATCGTCGTTCGTAAAATATTGTGTTCTATAAGTATAGGATTTATACGTCACATTGAACACAATAATTTACGAACGACGATATGTATGTAGGTGTGTACATATTTTACATATTTATACGCTTCACCTGTGGTGCACAAGGGTATATATAGCTTTGTCATTCCGTTTGTAATTTCTACAATTTTCGTTTCCGACCCCATAAAGTATATATTTTCTGAAAGCTTATGAATAGAGGAGTCGATCAAGCCCTGACCGTCTGCCCGTGTGTTGGTTGAAATCAACTTTTAGAAGCAACTATATGTTCCTCAGATCTGTATATGGTATCAATCTATTGGAAATATCCAGGAATGAATCGCTATTGAAATTCAGCACAATCGCCCCATAACTTTCTGAGATATGAGCAAAAAACCACGACCACATCGTTTGTTTTTTACAATTACAACAACAACTTACATACATACTGATTAAAGTAAACGTGGCATCGAATTCCCGCTAAGCCAAAAAAAAATTTATTTTATTTTATATATTATTTATATTTTATTATTTTTTTTGTAATTTTTTTATTATTATTTTTTTATTTTTGGTATGTTTTTTACATGTATGTACGTATTTTATGTGAAATGAATGGTGATACCAACAATTGCTATTGCATGACTACACGTTGTGAAGGGTATATAAGATTCGGCACGGCCGAATATAGCACTGTTACTTGTTAAGTTTTCAGTTCTTTCTACTCCTATAAAGTAAGAGAAAATCGAAATAAGCTTTTTTATGATGAGCCATTGAAATGTGCTTCCTTATTTATATTTTTTTTATTTTATAAATTTATTTATTTTTATTTGTCTACTGACGATCTGGTATAAGCACCAGTGAAATCCATATAGACCAGCTTAAACCCAACAACCAAATAAATATTGAAAGATTAATTGGGAGTATTTTCTGCATAATTCAGTAAATTGTTAATAACAATAGTTAAAAATCAAATACAAATTATTAAAGATTAAACATCAATTTAATATAAACTATAAAGAAATAATGAGGCAAATGAAAAATTAAATTATACTCGTAGAATAAAATTTAAAAATTTCTTTCTTAAACTGATAAGCGTTGCCTATAAATTTAATATTTGAGAGAAGTGCATTCCAACCACGGACTGCATAAACATAAAATTGCAATTTTGATACAGAGGTATTATAACGCACGTGTACGATATCATTTGTTCTCTCAGAGAGTGTAAACGAGATTCGCTGAAATAAATACGTTGGATGACATGTGGTCATGATTTTATGTAACACAATCAATGTTCTGATTTTTAAAAGATCCACTAGAGTTATGCCATAGAGTCTTCTCGAGTACTGAGAAATATGGTTATACTTTCCCAGATTGAATACAAATCTTAAAATAGAGTTGAAAGTAGATATGAGCTTTAATAATTACAGTTTGCATATAATATATTATTATAATATTATTTCACATCCATAAAGTAATGTTGGTAAGAGGTATGTTTTTGCAAGTAAGATACGAATTTTGAGTGGAGTAATATATTGTGTATTCTATAATGCTCGTAACATTGAATACGTTTTACCTGTAACAACGTTAATGTGATCTGACCAAGTAAGGAAGCGATAAAAAATTATTCCTAGATTATATGCTGTTTTTACAATATCGATTCTTTTATCACCAAGCATAATTAGCGGTTCATGGGATAATATATTTTTTTTGTTATTATTAAGCACTTTGACCTTGTGCCAACGACTTACCAGAACCACTAGAGTATTGTAATGTTCATATGTATGTCATGCTCTTCCTTTAGAAACAGTCAATGTTAATTAATGTTATTTAATGTTTAACTGATGCAGTCTCAATTTATTGCAAGTGCATTCTTAAGACTTTGTCCTTTAACATACAAAATTTTTATGGACTAACTTGTAGCGGTCTTATGCTCTATGGTATTATAATGAATCAGCACTCATTTATATAATCGAAATTGCAACTCTACACAATAGATAAGTTTTTAATCTTTAAGGTTTGTCCAAACTCGATCATATTTTGCGTTTGTACAATCCTGTTGTGTGGGGTGTTTTCGTGGCCGCACAATTTCCTGTTTGTGTGTTAGTAGAAAATCCAAAAATTTTTATTTTTCCACAAACATGCTGCTTCTTCTTCCAAACTGATTATCAAATTTTTCTTTAAAAAAAAACATTACTTTAGTAGATTGTGGACGTTGCGGAAACTTTTGTTTTATTTGATTTAAATTAAAGAAACATCGTTCATAGCAAAATTCATCGAAAAATATACGATTTAACTATTTTTATTGAAAGTCAAATCAAAGGACTATAGCAACAGAATAATTGAAATCAGAGTCTATGATGTTTTAGTTTTAAAACTAAAGAAAACACCGTGTAGCCAAAAAATAAATGGCAATAAAAAAATAAACGTAATGCGTACATATTTCATGGAAAATAAAGAAAAATTAAACGAAAAGAATAATCTGCAGGTGTTAAGTTAGGTTTAGCAGGTGACCTCGCGCGGTCAAATAAGTAGCGTTTTTAGTAGGCTAAACATCAAACTCCATATACAGTGCTGTCTGGGTAGAGTGAACCCCCGATGCTATGAATATCTCGTTAGAGTAAACACCAGAATGTTTACATTGACTACTCTGTAGAGTGAATACTCATGAACCTCAATAGAGTGAACTTACTTTTGAGTGATTTTTAAGTATTGGCAGAGGAGAAAAACCATGAAAAAGTGTATAAAAATTAAAGAGAACATTAAGGTCGTATCTTAAAGTTAATTTTTTATTTAGTATTACGTGGAATAAATAAAATTTATAACCTAAAAATGCATTTAAAATAAATAAATTAGTTGTTTAAATAAATATAAATTCAACCTTGATTTAGTGAACAACCTGGGTATAGTGAAATCGCTCTGCAAAAATGAGTTCACTCTACCCAGACAGCACTGTATGTAAAACAATTTTTTATGATTTCAATTTTTGAAATGTGAACAAATTCACCACTGCTTCAACCTGTTATTCGTCTAGTTCCTGTGATTTATGTTTGTGTTTGTGCCAGCTTGAAACCCTTTATTTAACAGACATCTGTACAATACCAAAAATCTAAAAAAAAAATCAAGGGAATTGATCTGTTTTTTTGAAAAATAAGCAACTTCAATGACGTGATTAGGAACCTGAAGAAACAAAATTTTTATTATTTTTACGTAAATTATTTCAAATTTGAAATAAAAGTTTTTAAATTGAGGTAATAAAAAGTAAGAACCATTATTCCATAACAACTATTTTATTTCTTTTTAAGCTATTTTGTGATATTATGAAAGTTTTTCTTTACTTTCACGCTAACAATCACTTAAAATGACAACAATTTTATAAATTTGTTCAAAATTTCTTTATCCTTAAGTAATTATTTGAGCAGGCCAAATAAAGTGCATACAAATCAACTGTACAAATTAATTGGCTCAAATTAAAAAAAAAAATAAATAAAAAAATTAAAAACAGATGCTTTTTTTGGTTGTTGCCATATTAATACATACAATGAGGGATAAAAGTTAAAAGAGACGACAAGTGCATTGAATTATACACTGAAGCAAAACACTCTTAAAATTCAGGCAATTAAGTAGATCAACGTCAGGAGCACACGCAATCATTTCACAAACATTATAGTGCCTATAAATATGTATGTATGCGTTAAGATAAAAAAAACCATCAAAAAGGGTCACATAAATAACAAAGTGGAAAAAAGAAAACAAAACAAAGTCAAATAATAAGACCAAAACAAAAATAAGAAAATAAGTGCAGTGCAAAAGAACAAAGCACTGTTCATGTACAATCCGTTTGCATAAAAGTATCATTATTTAAACAACAAAAACAAGCGGTTGAATAATTTAAAATCGAAAACTTCGATGAATGTGAAGAGTGAATAAAAATTTCAGGCAGACGGAATTATATGTAGACGCTAAAAGCACTGATTGTCCAAAACCAAACCGTTTAAATTTAGTAAATGTAGAGTTCTGCTGAAAGTCATGATGACATTTTGGGTTTAGAGAACCCACATGTCATTATCAAAAACCGAATAGGTATATCTGAAGCCTTCGTGCACAGAGCTGTTAAAAGGTTCCTTGTTAAAATTGTTTTGTTTTTTTATACTACAGGGTGGGGCAAAAGTCGCGAAGGGGTTTAAAACAGTCATAACTTTTTTAATTTTTAATTTTATTTTCTTTTTTTTACAAAATAATAAAATATGATATTGGGAGATTTTTTTTTTTTTTCTCCATAACGCGTTGAATATTTGCTTCACTAATTACAGAATGTGGTCTTCCGCTTCGTGGAATATCCCTCACTGAGCCTTGTTCCTGAAAACGTGTCACTAAGCGTCGAATCATTGATTCGGATGGTGAATTCCGCACATTAAAATGACGACGATAGGCTCGTTGAGTTTGAATTATTGATCGATGATGTTCAAAATAAAGTTCTATAATTAATCTCCCAGATTTATTTTACAAGTCCTAAAAAGAAAAATAAAAAAAAAATAAATTAGGAAAGTTATTAATTTTTCAAATCCCTTCGCGACTTTTGCCCCACCCTGTATTAAACGCTTTATAAAATTTTTTTAAATATTTTTTTTTCCTATTTAGAGTTTAGCTTTGCTATTTTTAAGAGTTTAAAACATTTAAATGAATTCTTATTTATTTTTATATCGTTTATTTTTATTTTTTATTCCTTTTAGTTTAGTCTGGTTCTAATAACGGTTTCAACATATTTTTGTTGTTGCTTAGAATATAAAAATAAAAACTACACACGAGAATGTAAATCTTTGTTTTCATTTTAAAGAAGGAAAGTTAGAATGACTATTGGATCTTAAGAACGGAGTTGTGAGGCCTTTTTAAGGGCTTTTCAAGGCACACATGGTAGAATGAGATTTTAAATAAAAAAAAAGTTTAATTTCGTCTTCAAGAAGGCCTGAAATATAAAGTCCTGCTCACTTTTACCGCTGAGTATGTTTGTTTGTATAAATATATATGTAGTTGACAATCACAAAAATAACAACAACCGTCACTTTACTTTTTTTTCTTTTTTGTTGCAAGGTGTTTTCGCAAACACTTCTTCAAGCTCATAAATCCAATCAGTGTTGCCACTAAGAAATTCTTAAACTTAAAATCCATAGCCACTAAAATGCATTGGCCTTATTGTTAAAAATATTTATAGGTTTATAAAACGTTTATATTTTATAGTATAAATTGAATCAACTGCAGATCTCTCAGTATTTCTAAAAACTAGATTTATATTTAGATTTTTTTGTTGAAAATCAAAAATTACAATTAAATGCAAAAATGTTAAAAACATTTTGCAATTTAATGAATTGTTTGCAGGTGTTTAAAAAAATATCTTGAAATAAATTTTGAATTTTAAAGCTTTTTTAAATTTATAAAAATTAAAAGAGCTTAATAAGAGGTTTATAAGTCAAATTTTTATAGAAAACCAGTTTAGTAACTTTTATTATGCCGATGGAGCGCATGAGTCGGGTGAAAGTGGTCGAAAGGCTACATCACACGCTCATAGCACGATGAGTGCATGGAGAATGACATCAGTATCTTTACTGATTGGTCCTTTATAGACGGAAGGGCAGTTGCTGGTGTGTATTCATCTGAGTTGAACCTATCCTGCACCCTAAATCTAGGGGAGTACGTGTCAGTCTATCAAGCAGAAACGCTTGGTTTGCTGCACGCGCTGGACCACCTGTTGGAATGTCGAATGCATGGAAAAAGAATTCTTATTACACTTGACAACCAGTCAATTATAAAACGTATGCAGCAGATAGATGTGAACTAATCTTTGGTGCTTGAGTGTGTTCTAAAGCGCAATAGGTGTGCCTCTACAAATGAGGTAACGCTGATGTGGGTTAAGGGACACGTGGGCATAGCTGGGAATGAAGCTGCTGACGAACTTGCGAAGAAGGGGTCTGAGGCTGCATTCTGTAGAGTGGAACCCAGAACTGCTCTGGGTAATGGGTTAGTGCGGGCGAAGATATTTCAATGGGTGAACTCTATGAACTTGCGAAGGTGGATGGAGGGAACCACGTGTAGACAGGCTCGTATGGTGCTCAGGGAGCCACTTGGCAGGGGTGCAGTGAAGATACTCGGTTTTAATCGGAGTACGATAGGCTAGATCACTGCGTTGATTACAGGACATGGAAACTTCAAATATCATTTGTAGAATGTGCCTGGAGGATGCCGAGAAGCCAGCGCATGTAGTATGCGAGTGTCCGGCGTGGGCGAGCGGAAGATTAAGGATCACAGTCAAGCACACATTAAGTGTGAGTGCGATGGGGGACCTTAGTCTGAGAGAGATGCTGGCGATTACAAAGGACTGTGCGATGAGGATTGTCGACAATCACCAGTCGGCAGTGTGAAATTGTTTTCCTAGTTCAGAGCAAACGCCGGTTGTGGCGCGGGACTCAGTGATTAAAGGGATACTGATCGGTGGACACGAAATCGGTGTCGAAAAGGGACCCGTGATAGTAGTGGTCTGCTTCGATTCCCCCTACATGTGTATATATGTATGTAACTTTTATTATACAGTTAAATTTTATTGTTATTTTAGTTGACGTTTTTTGTTAGTGCGACGATAATTAAAAGTAAATTACGATTTTTGGGTCAACTATTTAATGTCTATATCATTAGAACGATTTGTATTAATTAATTATGTATACGTTTTGCAACTTAAATCTATAAAAAAAAACCTTTTTACAATCGCTATTAATATCGTTTTATTTATTTTATTTTTGTAGCTATTAAAATGCAGGTTTGTTATTTCAGTCGAGGTTTTGTTGAACTAAAATAAAATTGAATGAAATAATTTCCTAAAAAAAGTGAAATTTAAAATTCATATATAAATTACATGAAACTAATTACGCATGGACTACTACTATAAGCACATATGATAATAAAAGTTACACACGATACGCGTAATTACACATTAAATGGCAACACTGTATACAATGTTAAAGCACAAAGTGAATAAAAGAACAAAAATAATTTGCCTTTTTTACAAAATATTTCTTGTTGTGGTTACTGCTGCAATTAAAAATAATTGTGGTTGAATTAAGTTTAAATAAAATTGAAAACAAAACTAAGTTGTTATAAAAAAAATGATCCAACAATGTGTGTTCATTTTTAAGTACGTATGTTAGATACGATGGCACATAATATAAATAGAGCTAAAGTTTTGAAATTTCCAATCCAAATTTGGGGATTATGTCCCTCATTACAACGCTGCTTTCGTGGCCATTTTTCATATTTAACAATAAATGTGAAATATATTTAAAAGAAACTAAGAGACGGTAATTTGAAAGCAATTGACACATTTCAATCAATTATTTAAAATTTGTTAAAAGTATTTAATTTAAGTTAAAATTTTTACACAAAATTAAGCATTTGTAAGCCTTTGGATAATTTATAGACACGTTTGTTATTAATATTTATACACCCCAAAAACGAAAGCAAAATAAAGCAACAAAACATCTTCCAAATGTAAATTTAAATTGGTGTAGTGGTACTGCCCTCTAGCTTAATTGTTAACTAGCAACGTTTTGAAACCAGTCATATAACTAGTTGTAACGAAACTGTGGTAGATCTCAGTGCATTAACTGAAAATTAACTCTTAATTCACCCATCGCAAAAATGAATATTACTTTTTAAACAAAAACCTTATGACTATCAATTTGAAATCATAGTGTAGTGATGTGGTGGTTCAAAACCAAGAAATCCTGGTTCAAATCCCGATTGAGACAAGAAAAATTTCATAGCGCTTTTGATGCTTAAATTGATATGTAAGATGTACATTAATTTTTTTTCAGTATGTGTGAAGTGGGTACACACACTTAACCACTCCCTAACAATTACTAGTATTTAAACTAGTATGCAACTATATATCATTGAAGTAGTTGGGCTCCTATGAGAGCCTAATACCATAGACAGACGACAGCGTTAATTTGCATTAAAAGTCTTAAATCAAATTAATTATTGAATTATCCCCATTCCAATGTGTATTAGATTTCACGTAAATGCACTAAATCAAATTGAATTTATACTGCATTTAGCAATTTCAATATGTCAATATGGCGGTCGGCAATCAATCAATCAATCAAAAAATTAAAAAATCAAAAATGTAAAATAAAAATAGATTCGATATGTTGAAATTTTTTACATATTTTTTGGAATGCCTTTTTTTTAGTTGTAAGTTTTCGTTAATACTGGTATCGTCCATCGTAAGGACGTCAAAAAGTGTTGTTACGGTCCTTTAAAAAAATACCACATACCTACATACATACATACATATGTATGTATGAATTATAAACTCCATGAAAAGATACCATTAAACCTACGAATTTCCACAATTCCCTTTCTCTTATTTCAGAGTGTCCTTCTGCCATCTCAACTTGTAGCAACATGTTCAGATTTGGGATTGCTAGTGCATTTACAATTTTTACTAAATGCAGAAACAGTCGTCTGTCACAGCAAAATTTTAATTTGCATTAGTGAGATTTTAATGCAAATTAACGCTGTCGTCTGTCTATGGTATTAGTGTTAAATTCCATAGTTTGATATCTGAAAAAAAATAATAGATATGTAACTAGTCAGAAATTGGAAGAAACTAGTATATTTCTAACCACAGTATTGATGTTAGTTTCAGTTTTTTTATTGTTTAATTACCTGATAGCATGTTTCCACGGCAACGATATTCGTAATTCGATGTCTTATTTATAATTCAAAGCCTAATTACGAACCAAATTACATAGTTTTGCCATGCAAAATGTTCAAAGCAAATTACTATTTTTGTGGGTGATTCATTTAGAATTACCATCCGAATTATAATAAAATCAGTGCCTTCTCTAATTTTTATCGGTAGTTTATCATTTCCAGCTGTTAAAAAAAATCAAAGCAAAGGGAAAAGCAAAAAGAAAAAAGTTCAATTTCGTTAATAAAAATTAATTGGAAGCAAAAAAGAAAATTTTAAAGAAAGTTTATGTCTAGAAGAAAAAATTATTGGATGAGACGAAATTGTGTTTAGAGGGTTTGCTGGCTGCACTTTTTTATTTTCTGGTAATTAAAAAAAATGATATTATTTACATACATTTCCTTAAAATATACAATATTATTACTTACTTTTTGCCTCCATTGATAAAATAATTATAATTTGCTATATAAAATTTTATATTTCTTAATGTTCACTGCCAAAAAACAAAACGCTAATAAAAAAAAAGAAGAAATAAAAGAAAAAATTAACAATATGTCGTGGAAACAGGGTAATTCAGTTAAATAATTTAAAGAGCGAATCAAGTTATTGAATGTGTCGTGGAAACATGCTATGAGGCTAGGATAATGGGAGGGACCACACCGTGATGAGAAATTACGCGAGGCTAGTCGGCTGCTAAGAATTATCCAACAACAATAATTACAAAAACAATTTGTATCAGTCGCATTATTTTTATTTTTTTTGTTACATACATGTCTTATTAGGAACTTTAAACGCTTATAACTCATAACAACCTAAACCGATTTTAAAGAATGAGATCAGTGAAACCTTAACACACATTTTTAATTCCACCTTTCTTCATGCACAAAAAATATAACTGTTTATGATCAAGTTTGCATTTAAAAACTTGTCAAATTATGTGTACAAAATAATAGCATAATCGGATTATTAGTTTGTTTGAAAGTGGATTCCGAAGAAAAAGTGCGTGAAAAAATAATAACAATTTTTTTAAAAAATCCCAGTCGTACTTACAAATCTATTGCAAATGAGATAAAGGTGTCACGACAAATAGTTTCGCGTGTGATAAAAGTGTATAACGAACGTCGTAGTATTAAAAGGAAAGCTGGAAGTGGAGCTAAAAAAGGTATAACTGACCCACAGTTAGCTTCAAAGATTGCTAGTCTTCTAAACCAAAATCCCAACCTCTCAAACCGTAAAGCCGCCTTAAAAGCAAACTGTTCCGATTTTTTTGTAAGGAAGGTTAAAAGATATGAAGGCCTTAAGTCCTACAAGGTTCAGAAAGTGCCAGACAGAAATTCGAAGAAAAACTTGGATGCAAAAAGTCGTGCCAAAGAACTGCTTAGAAATTTTATCAACAAATATGAGTGTTGTATTATGGATGATGAGACTTACGTTCTTGCCGACTTTTCTCAGCTCCCAGGGCGAAGTTATTATGTGGCCGATGGAAGAGGTAATGTCGATGACCAATTTAAGTTCCAAAAAAAGACAAAGTTTCCAAAGAAGTACTTAGTTTGGCAAGCTATATGCACGTGCGGAGAAAGAAGCAGTAAATTTATTACTACTGGGACTATCAACACTGATATTTACATCAAGGAGTGCTTGCAGAAGAGGTTGCTTCCATTCATACGAAAACACAATAAGTCAACATATTTTTGGCCCGACCTAGCGTCGTGTCATTATAGTAAATCTGCAGCAGAATGGTATGAAACAAATAATATAGTGGTAGTGCCAAAAGAAGCAAATCCACCTAATTGTCCAGAACTAAGGCCCATCGAACGTTACTGGGCTTTAGTCAAAAGAGTGCTGAAGGATACAAAACAAGTTGCTAATACTACTAAAATTTTTTCCCAGAAATGGTCTTATTCCAGCAATAAAGTTACTAAGGATACCATCAAAACCCTCATGGTCTCAATTCCGGAAAAGGTGAAACAGTTCATCAAAAAAAGCTGAATTTTTACAAAAAGCATTAATATTTTAATTTACTGTTATTTTATTGTTAAACCACGCTATTTTCATTAAAATGGATTAATTCGTTTCAAAGTTATTGCGTTTTATTCGTGTTAGGGTTTTATCGATCTCATTCTTTAATAGGATCTCGGATAAAATCGGCAAAGTTTGGCTTGTCTAACAAAAAAAAAAAAATAGAACACAATTTAAATTTCTGAGATTAATACAAAACATCGTTAAGAATTTTATGTATGGATAAAATTTAGTAATTTACCTTCTTCAACCCAACGGAATAAAGTTTTACGAACTATGTAATTGAGATGGATTTTTAACACTCAAACCGAAAATGGTGGTTTAATTTAACAAAAACATATCGATTTTATATAGATTTATCTGATTAAATGGTGTTGTACAATGCCCGCCCAAGGCGATCAATTCGTTGGTATGTGAAGGTGTTTTTTCACCTGATCGACATATTACTTTAGAATGCCTGCTGGCTTTACAACAAAATAAATGTGGATAATCCCAAAACGCTTTTGTCGCTTAGATAGAGATTATCAAAATATATTTAGCTAAAACTGCAAGACAAAGATCATCTTATAAAGTAAAAGCCAGTACATCTAGTGCTGGTTATTTTCCAGATGGTAGAATTTCAAGAAAAGGCTGCCGACAGTGCAGTAAAAACGAAAAAGAGGACCGCAACAAAGTATATATGTGAGTATACAGAGACATAGAAGGTGATGTAATTGGATTATGTCCATATCCATGATTGAAAATTTGGCACAACCAGTGAAGTGTGTATATGTAAATTTTTAATAAATAATAACATTTTTGAAATTGCTTTATTAATGATAGAAATCAAACCATTTAGCGACCCACATATATGACATTTCCATGAATATGTCAACAACGACTGTAAAACTAAAAACTCTTGAAAGTTTTTCAATATAGGTTAATTGATAAAAAAAACACTCAAATTTTTCTATGCGCAGGTATTAAGAGCTTATTAAATTATTTTAAGAGCAATAATTAGAGTTTAGTCTGATTATCTCTTTGACTTATTTTAAAGAATTGCAATCAACTATTTTTTTTATCGACTAAATTGTAAAAATTAATTATAATTGTAAATATGCTTTAAAATTAACAATAACAACTAGGAAGATCCAAAAGAAAAAAGAAAATATAAAATCCAATTAGTGGTATTTTTTTTTTGATTTCCCTTGGATGTTATTTTAATGTCACGTACGTAGTGCAAAAACATTATTTGTCTCCGTCATTCGTATTTGAACAGTCGCAAGAGCACCTAATTTAGAATTTAACTTTTTTTCTTAACATGATATACATTTTATTACCCAAGAATACTTTTAGAGAAAAATCTGTCACGTACGATATGTCACGAACGATATTAAATTGAATTTATTATAAAATCATTTAAAGATTGTTTTCAATTAAGTATGACGGATTTAAATGAAAAATATTTGGTTTAGTGTAAGAAATAAAAAAAAGAACAAATACCTCCCAAGATTTGCAGGTTTTTTTATATTTCCATATATACAGCTGCCCAATAAAATCTACATTTACTGAAGATTTAACACATTTTTTTTATGTTAAGTTCTATATCCCAGCAAAATAACACATTACATTATAATGACTTGAAAGTACTAGAAAACAGTTGTTCACTACTTACAATTTGGCATCTAAACCCATTATTTTAACACGGCGATGTCATTGGAGGCAAGTACTTACCACCCTCGCTTACAAATAGGGACTCGTATAAGTACTTATTACGGTCGCTCATAAATAGGGACTTAAATAAGTACTTACTCCTATAGCAATATATAAGTACTTGATTTTAATAACCTAAATAACCCATTACTATTATGGACTTACAGAAGTCGTTCGGTTGTTCTAAGGAAAAAAATTCGGTTAGATTATTCTGAGATACGTTAATTTGAAATTTAACAATCAGTGAAAATCTATAAGTCATCACTTTGTTAATGAAGTGCTTTGCCGCTGTTTTCAAAATAATTATTACTTATACCCTAAGCGCGTTAAACTAAATGAGAATTATAAAAAGCTATGTATTTGAATGGTTTCTAGTAAATTTCGCAGTAAGAAATTGTATTGTGTGTGTATCTAAGCAAATGTCTGAAATCAAGTACTTACGTAACACATTATAAATCAAGTCATTACTAAAATACTTCTAAGTAAGACAGACGATATGTAGTAGTCATTGAAAAGTATGTTGTTTAGTAAGAGCAAGTCATTACCTAGTTTTTGCTGGGATATTAGTTAAATTTAAAAATGTGATTCAAAACATCTATAATTGTGCACATTTATTGTACCAAAATGGAAGTTCTTGTAATTTGGTGCCCAAAAAAAGTGTACATACACCAAAAACACATCTCTGAAAGTAAGAAATAAACACGTCTCTAAGTAACGGTTTTTCGTTTTTTATTTATTTTTGGACCAGTAATAAAAGAAAACAAAATAACTTAGCAGCTGAAGTGAGTTTGTTGTTTATTATCCTTAGAATGTCGCAGAATTTACAAAAACGCAAAGAAATTTCGCAGGAAATTAGAAAATTAGTGGTTAAATTGAGAAATTAATGAAAACCATATGGAAAAATTGCAAATATTGTTGGAATTAGCCGCTCTACAGTTCAAAGTATTATAAAAAATTATAATATTACAAATACAACAGAAAATAAATACCGATCAGGCAGGCCAGTGCGCGAAAAGCGGAATGTTGTCAGACTCTTAACAAATTATCCAAGAATAAATGCTGTGAATATCGCAAAAGACCTTGAAATTTATATGCAAATAAGTATTCATCCCGAAACTGTGCGCAATGTTTTGAGAGCTAATGGTTTTCCAAGAAAAAAACTAAAAAAGAAACTAATTTAAAAACACGTTCTGAATTTGCAAAACTACATTAAAATGACAGATTCGATTTTTGGAAAAATGCAATCTTTAGTGATGAGTCTAAATTTAATATATTTGGATACGATGGTAAACAAAAAGGATGTTTAACTAAAGTTAAAAAACCTCTTTTTAATGAAAAAAAAACTTAGTTGTTCGTGTTGTATGAAGACTTTATTGGGCAACTGCACCTAAAAATTACTTCTGTTTTATGTCACGTACGATATATTCTTATTTTTCTGGATATTTTAGACAACAATGATAAGAATATAATTAATTTTTTTTTTAATAAAGTACCCTCTGAATGGAACACGAAGATCAGTTACTCTTACTTTTGCAAAAATTACTCCACTTTATAGGTGTACAAATGTCACGTACGATGACATGGAAATGCCCATATGTGACATTAAGTCTTTACAAAACTCATGTCACTTACATGTATGTCACAGATACGGGGCGCTCAGTTTTTCTTAAGAAAATTGTTTCGAAAACTTATGTCACTTATATGTGACATATTTTTTTGTTAGTGAGTTTTTAATGAAAGCGCAAAAAATTAGTGAGTGGCAAATGTGTTAATCATGGTCATCATGATTTCCATAATATGAAAATTTCACAATAAAACATTTTTAATTTGAATTCTATATAAATGAAATGACAAAACTGCATAATTTTCTTTATAATTGTCAAAACATTTCACATTTAAGCTATTCAAAGAAGATGTGTATTTTTTAAGCAAGTAAAGACAGATTTTTTTTTCATATTTTTAATATGCGGAATTTTTCTTAAAACATTTATTAATTTTACCAATTGTTCAAAAGTTCGAAAATTTCCATGTGGATCTTTATTAATGATAATCATGAACATTTATTTTATCTTTCTAAGGTATAGTGCATTGATTGATCTGACTAGAATTAAATGATTGTTTAGAAATGCAAATAATAAAATTGTGAAAGCAAAACGATTTAAGTCTTAAACAAATGTTGTTTTAACAATAATCGTTTCTTTTTAATCCAAAAAAATCTATAGATTTACGTAATTGTTCATAGAGAAAGTGTTTGCCGCAAAAACAAAAATGAAGATGTTGAAGTACATGACTTATGTGGTTCCTGAAATGATTGATGCAAGTCATCTTGTTTGATTTTAAAATTCCATTACCAGCTATATTTTTTTGTTCATAAAATGTCAAGGATATTCTAAAGTTATTCCTTATAACATTTTTCATTTGTCTAACAATGATCTTTTATTTTATTTTTTTGGAATATAATAATAAAGAATAGCATCTTGGTATTCCTCAATATTGTTTCCTAAAATGAAAAGAAATAAAAAAAAACAACAACCCCTGTATGCATCCTTAAAACTGTGCACAATTTACTTCCTCGAAATACACCAACCGATAACAAATTTTCGCTGTTATTATTATGTTTAGTAAAATATTCTTTTTAATTGTGTAAGTTTTCTTTTCAATACCCATTTTTAAGTGATTTTAAAATTCGCAACTGGAGTTACAGAAGGAACCACACGCTACGATGTATAGAGTACCGACCAAGTGTGTTATTGTTTTAAATGCTCTTTTTTATGTTGCCAAACCCTAGAATTTATATTTTTGTCTTCTATTGCTTTCTTTAACATTTGGTTTTTTTTTTGTATTAATTTCACTAAGATTGTTTTTGTCTTGATGATATCCTTTAACTGTTTCTACCCTAGGGTAAATTATTTATTATAATTCTTTCATAGGTAGGGGGTCGATCGCCTTAAAAGATTTAAAATTCATATTTTCTAGAGGTATTTAATAATAAACATTGTAGATTTTCATATTTTTCTGAAACATTCTCTAAGTGGTTCTTAAAGTCCTTGTTTCTGCATTAAAAATAAATACAAGCAGCTTTTAAAAATTTGTTCTAAATCTTTAAGAATTTTTCATATTTTGTTTATTCAGTTAGTAAAACATATTTCGTTATTTTTTTAAAGAAATGTTAGTAAAGATTTGTAAGTAACTGTGTTGTAAGAGTCTTTATTAGTTTCATTAAAAATCTAACAACAGCATTCAAAGAAAGAAATGACTCTTAATTAAAAATTTGCAAATTTGAAAACGTTATAAACAGAATTGGCAAACAATAAAATTTTAAATAAATATTGAGCCCATCAAACAGCATTTAATTTCATGTGAAAAGTCAAGAATCGGCAAAGAACCGCCTCTTAATTTAAAACATATATGTGCATGCTTTCACTATTTCATCCATTAAATCCTATTAAATATTACAATAAGAAAACAGCCATAACGACCGCACAATGGCAGAATTAAAAAAAAATACAATAATTAAAAAGGAATAAATACATTTAGAACATAGTATGTAGGTATGCCTAGCAATAATAATGGAAATTATGTTAATAAAAGGAAACTTATTAGACCTGATGATGATAATAATACGATAAACGCTCTAGTTTTTCCGCTTCGCCAGAGAATATTATGTTTTCTATTGTAAACAATAGAAAAAGCTCTGCTGCAACTTCCTTGCCGAAGATAAGACAGAATATTTTTTTTTTTTTTGTAGACAAAACAAAATGTGTACTTCCTTTTAAGTCTTTTGTAGGAGATAAAGAGTCTATAAAAGGCGTAACGCTTACAGACAACAATTGCAACATCTTTTTCCGTTTAATACTATGATCACTAGGAAACTGCCACAACCACCAGCCAGACAGACGTACCTAAAATTTTAGTTTTGTTGAATAAAAAAAAAAAATAATTGCAACGTTAAAGTCTTTTTATTGCACACAAACCACCCAGCATCACAACAATATCCAGGTAGTAAATTGAGACATGTAGACATTGGAGGTCAATGTTAACAACTTATTTGATTTAAACAGAAACGCCAAATTAATTTAAAAAAAAATATAATGAATTTTTATATTTCGTGGTGTCTAGTATTTCAGCTTTTATAACAAATTTTTTTTTGACAAAACCGCAGAAAAAGAAAGATTTGAAACCGAAACTCATGGAGTACATACAAGTATCCAAACCAGCTTAGTCGTTAAAAAGTTTGCAAAATCCCCAATAAAGATTTCAAAAAACTGATCAGCACCCTATTAGCTGTTTCAGTTGAGGTGAGAAAGTCCATGTAAACAAAAAGGAGATGGAAAAAATAAACAATCCAGATTTTAATTTTTTTTTTTTTTATTAAAATATTAAATCTTTCTAATAGAAATTTACAAAATGTATACAAATCTTAAGCCTAATACTAATTATATATTAACTAGCTAATACCCGGTGTGCTTCGCCACCCAAAATTTTAGTATTTCATTTATATGGCAGGTGCCAAGCCCACTATTGTTAATGCACCTATTTCTTGCCTAAATGTTCATTTGGGTGTCAAAGTTGCTCTGGCAAAATTTTACTACTCTAATCGATATCGTTTTCCAAATATACGAATTTTAGTATTTAATTCATATGTTGGTGCCACGCCCACTATTGGTAATGTACCCATTTTTTCCATAAATGTTTATTTGAATATCAAAGTTGCTTTCGCAAAATTTTAGTTCTCTAATCGATATCGTTTTTCAAATATACGAATTTTAGTATTTAATTCATGTGGCCACGCCTACTATTGAAAGTCCGCCCATCTTTTAACCAAATGTTCGTGTGGATGTCAAAGTTTACCGTACTTAATTTGAAGGCTCTAGCTGCATTAACTTTCGTGATATATATTATTTAATACTTATTCTTTAATAGGGCATGGCACCCCGCCCACTTACAATTTCAAACCAAAGTATAGCCTATAGTTCCTTCCAGACACAGAAAGATTCTGTAAAAATTTCAAGGAAATCGGTCCAGCCTTTTAACCGTCTATAAAGCACACATTGATTTTTATATATCTAGATTACTACCACTGTAATAACTAACTAATCGTATTCAAATCTTTGATACTAATGTAACTTGATTGGACTTACGGGAGCCTTCTCGCGAGGCTCAATGTATCGACTTTTTTTAACCGCTGATGTCGTTCGAAAAGCAAGAGGTCCCTGGAGAGAGGATTGGGATGGATCGTAAGTCTGTTTATGTACTTGCACGAATACTTTATTGTTTCTTCCGAAACGGTGGGAATATTTATATCTCCGTGAATGTAGGTGTTACGTACGTACCATGGTGCGCCGACAATTTGTTTGAGTATCCTAGACTGTCTTCTTTGAAGTTTTTAGATATTTGATGCACAGGCTGTACCCCATAGCTGGATGCCGTAAGTCTATATTGACTTTATAATAGTATTATACAAGAGGACTTTGTATTCCAGAGCAAGTGTTGATTTTTGGCCAATAAGCCAATGTAGTTTTGCGGTTTTGCGGTTTTGAGTTTCATAGCAGATATTTTAGCCTCAGTGTGGCGGGACCATGTTGGGCGACGATCAATGTGAATTGCCAAATACTTAACTTAATTCTTTACCGGGACGGGGATGTTGTTTATTTTTATCGCTGGGCAATTGTCTCTTCTAAGCGTAAAAGTCACGTGACCAGATTTAAGTGTCGTAAGAGAGGCCATAACGGCGAATCCATAGGTAATAAGGGATAAGGTATAAAATGAATGGTGACATACAAAGGTTAGATTTAGTAACCATATAAGACTGAATTTTGACAGGCAAACATTTGGAAGGGAAACATTTAGTTTGGTAACATATTACAGGTGGGGAAATATTTGTGTTCGGAATGTTGCCGACAACATGTTCCTCTGTATGAACGCTAATGACAAAAAAAAACAAAAAACAATTCCAGATGTTTTCCTTTCAAATGTTCGACCGTCTAAACACGGACTATACCACTGCTACATCGCAACAAAATAACATATAAAGATAAAAAGATTTAAAGTATCGGCTGTGTGAAGTATGAATTCCTTATAATGATGCCACATGTAAACGTAGTCCCTTAGATATAAAAGATGTTAAGCATAAGAGTGAGGAAAATAGAAATACTGAGTTCGTTTATAGTAAAATTTCACGTGATATTTTGTATTCAGTAGGTTTTTGTAAAAATATTCTAAAATGATTCGATGTTTTTAATACTGCAGATGGAGGGAAGTTATCACCAAAGCCTTTGAAAGCAAAAGTTACATCAAACAACGAGATGATAGACCAACATAATCCGCTGAGTTAAAAAATTAAACACATTTTTAAGAGTCAAGTACACAATGGCTAAGGTATTGACTAGTAAGAAATAGAGAATGCGAAAAATTCATTGATGACCTATCATTTAAGCGTCGTTGTGGCTTTAAAAAAGACCAGAAAGCAGTTTAACTATAACGTTGTAGATATGCTATAGATATAAATTAGTGGTTATTCTGCAAAATAAGGTATACCAGACCTGCCTCTAACTACAGCGGGGGTCATGGACAAGAAGAGTAAATAAACCACAGCCCAACAAAGTTGTGTCTTGAAAAACCACAGAATTAATATCGACACTTTCAGAAGGAAAATAGTGTCCTAGAAAATTCGATCAACAACTTGTACTGTTAGTACAATTTTGTGTTAGTGAATTGGAATTGAAGGGATGAGGTCGTTAGAAAATTGAAGTAGAACTGCTACGAAAAAGGCGATTTTAGCGCCTTAAAAGATGTGCCTCTGTAGTTGAATATATGAAACCTTGGGGTTCTAAATTTAGGGCCAATGCAACGTCAAGAGACCCGATTTTTAATTTAGTTTCGAAAAAAAAAACGGAATTTAATAACGTACTATTTACTTTTTTACTGATACTTTTTGGTGCATCGCTACTAGCTCTTGGAAACTTCTCATTGACAAAACACGTCCCAAATTCTGTCTATAATTTTGTTACTTTCTACACAGGATGACCCTTTAAAATTTTTTTATACCACAACTGCCGTATTCATAAAGAATAGTTTAGATTTGTTAATGGCTTATTTGACAGATGTTGTACAGAAATTTGTCAAATAAGCCTTAAATAAACCTAAAATGTTTTTATACCCTTCACCTGTGGTGCACAAGGGTATATATAGCTTTGTCATTCCGTTTGTAATTTCTACAATTTTCATTTCCGACCCCATAAAGTATATATTTTCTGAAAGCTTATAAATAGAGGAGTCGATTAAGCCCTGACCGTCTGTCCGTGTGTTGGTTGAAATCAACTTTTAGAAGCAACTATATGTTTCTCAGGTCTGTATATGGTATCAATCTCTTGGAAATATCCAGGAATGAAACGCTATTGAAATTCAGCACAATCGCCCCATAACTTTCTGAGATATGAGCAAAAAACCATGACCACCTCGTTTTTTTTTCACAATTACAACAACAAAATACATACATACATACATGTAAAAAACATACCAAACAAAAAAAATTACAAAAAAAAAAAAATATTAAAAATAAGAAAAAAATAATAAAAAAAACTACAAAAAAAAAATTTAAAAAAATTTTTTAACAATTTTTTAAAAAAATTTTTTTAAAAAAATTAAAAAAAAATAATAAAATATAAATAATATATAAATAATATATTAAATAAAATAAAATTTTGTTGGCTCAGCTGGGATTCGATGCCACATTACGTGTACGTATGCACGTATTTTATATGGGATGAATGGTGATGCAAACAATTGATATTGCATGACTACACGTTGTGAAGGGTATATAAGATTCGGCACGGCCGAATATAGCACTGTTACTTGTTGATGAATACGATAGTAAGTGTTCTTGGTCTGATAGCTTAGCTTTAATGCGTTATCATCTGATATTTTCGCAAGAAATTTCTCAAACATTATCTTCAATAGCAAAAAACTTGTTTTTAATGTACAACAATTGAATTCAAACAGTTTTTCAAAATACGCTAAATTTTCAACACTTGATGTGGCAGACAGTCTGAACTATTTTTTTTTTGCAAACTTCTTTTATGTGCAACAGATAGATGTTGTTTTTGCCATTTTCCCTTCGTAATTGTTCTTGTTGTTGCTGCCACAAAGGAGTTAATATGCAAGCTGCAAAAACAAGAAGAAAAAAGAAACAACAACAACTTCACAGTAAAGGAACACATTTTATGTAGTTTTTGTGTGTTGAGTTTTGTTTGTTTTAAATTTTTTCTTCCTCAATTCATTTAAGAAGATGTTGTTAATTGCACTTTGTATAATATAACTGCATTCTGGATGTGTATGTGAGTGTTTACATATATTTTTTTTGTGGCAGATAGTACATTCGTACTATATTTGCTTACAACTTAGTTTTGTTGTTTTTTCCGTTGTTGTTATACATCTTTAAGGAACTCAAAAGAGTAAAAAATTAAGAAAAAAAATAAAGAATGTTTAAGTACAGTTGAGCAACAGGCGTCTGCAACACAAACAACAGCATCTGCAGTCAACATATTTTTTGTTTTCTTTTGATGATGACTCAGATTATTTTAAGTTTAAGATTAAATGGTGTTTCTTTTGCATTTGTTTTGTTTACTTTTTAGGTTTTATTTTTTGCAAAGAAACAGACTTAAAAAACTGCAAAAATGCGGTTTTTTCGTACATTAGTGTGTAGTCAGCATGTACATTTATGATTACATACATACATACATGTACAATATTGGCAGTATAACTCAAAAGAAAAAAAACGGAAATTTTAAAATTTGTAACTTTTGTACAATAAAAAAAAATATTCAATGTATTGGATATTATTTTTGAGGCCGAAAACAAATCAAACCAATTTTGACTACCCAGTTCTGAAGTTACGAGAGAGTGCGTTCTGCATTAATCGAAACAAATAATAGTCGGATGGGGCATGGTCTGCAATTATTTCTAAATTGTTTTTTTTTTAACAGGTTGTCATGACGGAATATTACAGTTTTATGTGTGGCTGCATATTCCGTGTGTTTTTTATTAAATAATTTACATTCAATGCTAGTTTCCTATGATAGTCTGGCCATATTTGAGTAGGTCATAATGTAAACCATATTTTCGTTACATCAAGTACGGCGTCAATTCATCTGGTAGGCTGATCCTCATATAGAAGACCTCCTATGCTTCGGGTTATAGTAATAGATCTATTTTTTATTGCAAACAATTAATCGCTGCAACAATTAATTTCTTTTATAGCGTTCAAGCAGCATTTCAAGTTCTTTCGACTTCAATCCGTATGGTACCTAACTACGGATGCCACTTTGATCTGATCGCACCAAAATTGTAAATTTTTTTAATCTGAACATAACTTGGTCGCCTTGGTTGGTTTGTTAAAAAATTTAAAGAGTTTTTTTCGAATATTATTTTAGCTTTAAACCAAGAAGTTAAAATAGTTAAAATTAAAAAAAATTGTACATTACATTGTGTAATGTTTAAGTTTTCTCAAAATTACATGTTCAAGAACTTTGATTTTAAGTTTAAAACAAATGTCAATAATATTAATACTAACGCTGCAAGGGAATATATGTATATCTAGATATGTGACAGCGCATAGAGAAAGGGACCTAAGGGTAAAAACAGGTTTTGTTCAGGAGAGCCATTTTAAAGATTAAATGATTTTTCTATTTTTTTTAAATGTTAATAAGGAAAAACATAAATTTTTTGTAGTTTCGTAAAATCAAGTTATTTTGTTAATTTAGTAGGGAAAAAATGAAAATAAATAAATTATACCGTTAGGTCCCTTATAAAACGCGCATATCTCTCTTTCGGTCTCATTCGATGCTTAGATGTTGTCCACATCAAAAAAAAAGTTAAAATTGTTTTTTTACCCTTAGGTCCCTTTTCTCTATGCGCTGTCACATATACAAGAGTGAAACTCTGTGTGTGTGTGTGTTCGTTAGCTATAGACTCCGAAACTGTAAAACCGATCGGACTCAAACTTTGGCAAGTTGTTGTACACATTACAGGGAGTGTTTATGGGTGGTAAAAAGTAGGCGAGGCCACGCCCATAAAAAGCTACTTGCACCAGATCAATTTTTTTAAAACTTTGCACACATATTGGGCTGTCATGAGTTTATTATTTCATGATTAGAAAAGTGGGCAGTGCCACGTTCATAAAAAAAAGTTATAATATTTAGCTACTTGCACTTCACCGATTTTTCTGAAACTTTGAACACATATTGAGCTGTCATGACTATATAATTTCGTGATTAGAAATGTGGGCGGGTCGACGCCCATAAAAAAGTTATAATATTGAGGTACTTGCATTGGACCGATTTTTCTGAAACTTTGCACACATATTGAGCAGTCATGACAATACAATTTCTTGATTAGAAAAGTGGGCAGTGCCACGCCCATAAAAAAGCTATAATTTTTAGCCTTGCACTTAATATTCAATTAAAATTAAAAATGCATTTTTATTCATTAAGGGGCGTAGCAACGCGCGCCGGGCTTGGCTAGTATATAACATAGATTACTTTCAGTGATGTCTGGAAACGTTATTTTTAAATAAACTACAAATATTTATGTACGATATAATATCTGTGGCTTGAAGCTAAAAGGCCCAATGTCAATTTTTTGCTCTTTTGAGTTAATCATTGCATTAGGTTTGTTTTCTTGCTCTATTTTATTATGGTAAAACAGCTAAAGTCATACTTAACTCAGAACAGCTTCATAAATAAAATGCTGGCCAATGCCACTATGAAAGCATCTATAAAAGTTAAAGTTCAATTTTCTGAAAAGTAAATATTTTGACATTGACCCTTTTAGCTCCAAGCCACAGATATAATAATTTCTTTAAATATCAAAATTTAGGAACTTAGTGGATTTAGATACAGTAGCAAGTATTTGGCTAAGTATCGTTTGTAATAAGATATAAATACTATCTTAAAAGTATTTTGGACACATTTAAAGAAATTCAAAACTCGAAAAAGTTTTAAAATTGCTGATTGAGTAGCTTCCAATGATCTTTGTTTTCTGTGTCAAAATCACTACTTCTAAACTTCACAAACCATTTCTCGTACGTTGAAACTGATGAAACATATTCATCATTCACATACTTTAGCGACACTCTTCTTTAATGTAAAAAGTAAAGCAAGTGAATCCCGCATTTTTAATTTCGCAGAACAATGGTACTCTCTGAAGTTTTTTGGGCCTTTTATGCCCACCAAAACACTTATTTTCCAAATGGCGCTTCTTGAGTCGCTTACTTAGTATTTAACTGCTTCCTAAAGCGCTTCTAGCAGCCATGATTTGTATATGCGATGCCCCACTTATATATATTGACATATTTACTGTAAAGAATATATAAAATAAAATAAAACAAAACGTAATAGGAGGTTGACGCTACAGTAGTCGTATGATTAATTTTATATTAGAATTGGTCGGTAAAGTAGGCGTGTGATATTAATTTTCGCTAATTAACTCAACTAAGATGTTGCCATATGAAGCTTTATTCCGAAAAAAAAAAAAAAAATTTTTATCGATTTAGAAAGTATATCAATTTAACTTAAACCAAACCATTTTATGACAGAGAGAGAGAGGTAGGTGTTAAAGTGGGCGTGTCACCTTCAATTTCTAGTATTATAATAACCTTGACCAGAAAGCCTTACTTACGAGATTTTAACATCGAAAATTGATTGTCATTGGTCTTTCAAGATAAACCAGACTCTCTTAAAGCTCTACAAGTCAATATTGAACGTGCCATTTATGACATGCGACTTGATTTAGTAGAAAAAGTGCTCGAAAATTGGGTTCATCGAATTCACTCCTGCAGAATAAGTCGTGGAGGCCATTTGAAAGACGTTTTATTTAGAACTTAATTGTATCGATTGTACTTCACATTAAATCAAAAACTTTTGAGTTTCCTTAGCAATAAGTGTGTTTTTTTTTTAAAGAAATCATATCACTCCTATTGTAAAACCTTTTACATAGATTCCCAACAATGGCGGGAAATTTACAAAAAAATATCTTTCTAGACGACAAATTTATTAAGACTAAATATGATACTTATACTTCTAAACAACAAGTAGAGAATATCAATAAATAACCGCTAAAAGATGCCCTTTAATTATATCAGTCATAGGAAAATTAAAAATAATAAAAAATCCCTTGAGCATGTCTCGGTGGACTAGTCAGTAGTGAGCTAGTCTACTCTCTGGCAGTCTGTTAGTTGCGGGTCGATTTTCGGAAAGAAAAATATCAAGTGTAAATAATTTCTTATTGTTTCAATTAAAATATTCCCGCTATCTCGGGATATAAACTAGTAACTACAACAAAGCCATGTGCAATGCCATGTTACACATTTAAAAGTTGTTTGTTTTTTAATCTGCAGTATCTTTTCATTACAATATACAAATTAAATTAAATTGCAATGGTATTGAAAATCTTTGTGGAGCTTGTACTTCCATTATCATCAGTTCGTAGTATGTTTTTCGTTACAACATAAAACATGCAACATTAATAACCTATAATTTCTTAATCAAATATGTTTGTAGGCATTACTTTGTGGCTGTTGTAAGTACTGCTTGATATATCAGGTGTTTTTTGTTGTTGTTGCTGTTGTGCTGGTCAGTCAGAATTGTGGACTTCTTCACACCCTTTTGTTGTATGACTCTTAAACAAAAAGCATTGGTTGCATTTAAAATTTTTTTTTAAATGTTTTTGCTGTTGTTTTGTAAACATATCGTTATTATTATTATTGTAAAAATTATCAAAAGAGTAGCTTATTAGCAAACGTCTGCTGCTGCCACCAGTGGCATGTGTTTATTTCAGCTTAATTGCACAATTGTGTTATTTCTTGCGGTAGGAGATATGGTTGAAACAAATTTAGGGCACACAAATATTTTTGAACATTTTAGTCAAACATTTCAAAAATAAACACCTTGAAGCTTCAAATAAGTATGTATGTATTACAAAAATTAGCAATTCCTTGCCAAAAATACCAGTTTAAAAGATACGCATAAATTTACAAAAATAACTAGAACAATTAGTACGATTAGTTACAATCTTAAATAAAAAAATCTTAAATCTTTGCAGATGTTACAGCTGACAACTGGTCCTTTTCAAATTAATTTGCTACTTACAATTTATATTTCCTTCTTAGCACAACACTATTGTTTTTCGTCCTAAATAAAACAAACTAAATTCTCTAGCTCAAGAAACAATCACCAACTGATCTTGATCTTTTTATTTTACCTTAATCTTTTATTTTTTCTATAACATTATGCCACCGAAGGACTCTTTGTATATACTTTTCTTGTTATAGTCCTTTTTTTGTGTTAAATTGTGTTGTGTACAAATGTGTAACATTGCTGTTTACAATATGACAACTGTACAACAACAACAACAACACCACAAAAACTGAGGTTATAAGAACTCTGTATTCAATTATGAAAACCATAGGTTAGAATGTTAATGAATGAAAATTATTTAAAAATTGGCAAAAACCTTAAACTCTTGTCAAAAATCTAATGCCGTTTTCATATATGGGAAAAAGTGTTGCCTATTTCCTGATATTCGGCTTGTATGTAAAATAATAAACAATGAACGTACGTAAAAACATAGGTATTAAATTGTAGGTATTTAGTAAATTCCTTGCAATGAATACAATATGGCTTAATGAAAAGGATGCATACCGAAATTATACGGTTCGTATTTAAAATATCTCTAGTATTTCAATATTTAAAGAAAACTGATTACATACATAGATACATACAAACATACATACATACATACAAACATACATACAAACATACATACAAACATACAAATAAATAAAATCTTGCAGAAATAGACATGTTTGAAGTTCAAGCTAAATTTTTGCAAATATTTGATCAAACCTTTGTTCACACTCATATACATTCCTTCAGATAAAACCAAACATATACCAGATGTCAAACTAAAATGTAACAGGACGTGGTGTTATGAAAAATGATAACACGATGGGTATTTTTTTCGCCTTTAATATAACAAACTCACTTTGACACCTTTTTGTTTGTTAAAATTATGTTTTTTTTTTATACAATTTTGCGTTTGATGATTATCCTTACAGTAGAGTGCAAAAATGTTCATTAAAAAAGTGGAGAATTATGGATTAATTTGTTTCGGCCTGACTGTGGGTGAGAGAGGATTTCTGATAACAGGTTTAAATAAATCTAAAAGATATTAGCTGCACTTTATTATGATTCAGGTTTTAGTAGGCTTCATTTCATATGTCTCAATAGAAGCCGAATGGCCAGCAGAAGGTAAATGAACCACTGTCATGTTTTCCTCAATTGTACCTCAAAATGTCTAATAATACTTTCCTTATTAGTCGCATTCAAGGGTGTTACGTTGCATCCAATGCAAATGACTTTAATAAACCCTTCATTGCTCATTCTGCCTTTATTTTTTTATTGTGAAATTATAACTCCAGGCATGTATTTCACGTTTGTCTTTAACAAGGCTCACTTTAACTGCATTTATTAGGACAACAAGGAAGAGCGGATATAACAGCTGCAGTATCCCGTACGGAAATTTCATACCTATCGCAAATTTGGGCAACAGTTGAAAATGCCTATTATATTTACCTTTTTCATGCTTTTCTAATTTCTAGTCTATCCTTGTCTAATGGTTTTGTTTACAAATTACCTGTCATTCTGGAATTTCCTTTGGTTTATTTTTTTGCTTGTGTATTTCGTTGTTAGTTTTCGTTTGCATGCACTAACAGATAAACACAATTTTTTTAATCATAAAAAAAAACACTGGAAAGGGTTATGTTTGAAACATTACACCGGAAAAATATCTTCCAGGGTTTTTTTGTGGAACACACGCGCTCCTTTAATTAAAATTGTTACATGACATAAATGTGGCAAAATTTCGTAAATTCAACTTTAAATTTCCTTCTTCTCTTCACAAGTGTTTATGGGCTATATATAGTGACATGTAAAGTGTCTAAACCACAAATGTGGAAATTTTTTCTTTTAACAAAGCCATACTTTACTGTTCATCGCCATTTGCCTTCAATTTCTGTGTTGATTGAATTTTTGCAAACATAGAGATGCAGATCTTCATTTGATATACAATTTGAACCCGTCAATGCCATTTGAGGCAAGTACTACCACTCTCTTGTTTACAAATAAGTACTCAAAGAAGTACTAACTATAAATTTTTTAAAACAAAAATTTTGAGAGAAAACAAAGAGTGTAAAAATTTTGATTTCAAGCAGCACTCAAGTTTGTAATGTGTCTGGAATATGGAAAGAAATCTATGATAGCCTTATGATAGGCTTATGTAGTCGTTTAGTATTTTACTTCTAAAATACTATTGTATACCATCGTAAATTTTTATGATTTATTGAACCAACTAACGAGCATTTATAAAGTGTTTTTTTATACCCTTCACACAGTGAAAAAGGGTACATATAGGTTTGTCATTCCGTGTGAAATTTCCACAATATTCATTTCCGACCCCATAAAGTAAATATTTTCTGAAAGCTTATGAATAGGAGAGTCGATTAAGCTCTGTCAGTCTGTCCGTCTGTCCGTGTGTATGTTGAAATCAACTTTTTGAAGCCCCCCGACATCGCTTGGACCCGGGTGAGGTATTAAAATATCAGAAATATTCGGGAGTAGATCGGTATTGAAAAAATAAATAGAAATATCGGTACATAAACAACTGAGATATGAGCAAAAACCCACGACCACCTCGATTTTTTTTTTCACAAAAACAACATTACAACAACAACATACATACATACAAACGTGTATACTGGTTAGAGAAAACGTGGCATCGAATCCCAGCTGAGTCAAAAATTTATTTTTTAATTTTTTTAAAATTATTTTTTAATTTTTTTTTATTTTTTATTTTTTTTATTTTTTTGTTTTATATTTATTATATATATTTTAATTATTTTTTTTAAATTATTTTTTTAAATTTTTTTTTTTATTTTTTTTATTTTTGTTTTTTTTAAACATACATACGTAAATTTATAATTTTACAATGGGATGTTTTTATATATGTATGTTTTTTATATGTATGTACGTATTTCATATCGGATGGTGATACAAACTACTGTTATTGCATGACTACACGTTGCGAAGGGTATATAAGATTCGGCACGGCCGAATATAGCGCTCTTACTTGTTTTTAAATAACACTTATCTAATGCAGTATGACTTATTATACCCTTCACACAGTGAAAAAGGGTATATATAGGTTTGTCATTCCGTGTGAAATTTCTACAATTTTCATTTCCGACCCCATAAAGTATATATTTTCTGAAAGCTTATGAATAGAGGAGTCGATTAAGCCCTGACCGTCTGTCCGTCTGTCCGTCTGACCGTCTGTCCGTGTGTATGTTGAAATCAACTTTTTGAAGCCCCCCGACATAGGTTGGACCCGGGTAAGGTATTAAAATATCAGAAATATTCGGGAGTAGATCGGTATTGAAAATCAGAAACATCGGTACATAAACAACTGAGATATGAGCAAAAACCCACGACCACCTCGATTTTCTTTTCATAAAAACAACATTACAACAACAACATACATACATACAAACGTGTATACTGGTTAGAGAAAACGTGGCATCGAATCCCATTTTTTTTAATTTTTTTTTTTTAATTTTTTTTTTATTTTTTTTTTTATTTTTTATTTAATATATTATATATATTTTTATTATTATTTTTTTTTATTTTTTTTTTTTTTTATTTTTTTTTTTTTTTTTTTTTTTTTATATATATTATATATGTATATAATAATTTTTTTTTTTTAATTTTTTTTTAAAATTTTTTTTTTTAAATTTTTTTTTTATTTTTTATTTTTTTTTTTGTTTTTTTTAACATACATACGTGAATTTACTGTTATTGCATGACTACACGTTGTGAAGGGTATATAAGATTCGGCACGGCCGAATATAGCGCTTTTACTTGTTTTTCTTTATCTCTTTTTACACTTGATTATTAAATGTGTAATCTTTAATCGTATGTCCAAATATATTTTCCTCCATCACATGCACTTTGCTTGCGACATATATTTGTTTTTCGTCTTTGTAGATAAAGTGTTAATACCTTGGACAGACATAGCATTTAATGATAATATTATCTAAAGTCTTATTAAAGATATGTGTAATATGTGTTTAAATCTACGTGTGCATATGATGTATAAGAGAAGCCGGATTTTACAACTATAGACTATTTTTACACATACAAGCTATTATTATTTATCGCCTCTATGTTCTAAATATAGTGTCATATACATTAAAGAATGAGATCGATAAAACCCTAACACGAATAAAACGCAATAACTTTGAAACGAATTAATCCATTTTAATGAAAATAGCGTGGTTTAACAATAAAATAACAGTAAATTAAAATATTAATGCTTTTTTTAAAAATTCAGCTTTTTTTGATGAACTGTTTCACCTTTTTCGGAATTGAGACCATGAGGGTTTTGATGGTATCCTTAGTAACTTTATTGCTGGAATAAGACCATTTCTGGGAAAAAATTTTAGTAGTATTAGCAACTTGTTTTGTATCCTTCAGCACTCTTTTGACTAAAGCCCAGTAATGTTCGATGGGCCTTAGTTCTGGACAATTAGGTGGATTTGCTTCTTTTGGCACTACCACTATATTATTTGTTTCATACCATTCTGCTGCAGATTTACTATAATGACACGACGCTAGGTCGGGCCAAAAATATGTTGACTTATTGTGTTTTCGTATGAATGGAAGCAACCTCTTCTGCAAGCACTCCTTGATGTAAATATCAGTGTTGATAGTCCCAGTAGTAATAAATTTACTGCTTCTTTCTCCGCACGTGCATATAGCTTGCCAAACTAAGTACTTCTTTGGAAACTTTGTCTTTTTTTGGAACTTAAATTGGTCATCGACATTACCTCTTCCATCGGCCACATAATAACTTCGCCCTGGGAGCTGAGAAAAGTCGGCAAGAACGTAAGTCTCATCATCCATAATACAACACTCATATTTGTTGATAAAATTTCTAAGCAGTTCTTTGGCACGACTTTTTGCATCCAAGTTTTTCTTCGAATTTCTGTCTGGCACTTTCTGAACCTTGTAGGACTTAAGGCCTTCATATCTTTTAACCTTCCTTACAAAAAAATCTGAAGTTTGCTTTTAAGGCGGCTTGACGGTTTGAGAGGTTGGGATTTTGGTTTAGAAGACTAACAATCTTTAAAGCTAACTGTGGGTCAGTTATACCTTTTTTAGCTCCACTTCCAGCTTTCCTTTTAATACTACGACGTTCGTTATACACTTTTATCACACGCGAAACTGTTTGTCGTGACACCTTTATCTCATTTGCAATAGATTTGTAAGTACGACTGGGATTTTTTAAAAAAATTTTTATTATTTTTTCACGCACTTTTTCTTCGGAATCCATTTTCAAACAAACTAATAATCCGATTATTTATTATTATTTTGTACACATAATTTGACAAGTTTTTAAATGCAAACTTGATCATAAACAGTTATATTTTTTGTGCATGAAGAAAGGTGGAATTAAAAATGTGTGTTAAGGTTTCACTGATCTCATTCTTTATTGTTTAAAAATTATGTTGTTCTTACCCGATGTTGTTACACTTTATCTTTGGAATAAAACGAAATGTATTGAATCAGATTCTATCAGCTATAGGAGGCACGTAAGATATTTTCTCCTTTCTTCAAATCTCCAGTCACAGTGATATTGTTACCCTTGGTGTCGTTGGAAAAATAAGGCCCCATTGACTGTGAAACATTCTATATTTGTACACGGTTTCATAGCTGAACATGACATAATATCTGTGTAAAATTTTTACCTTTAGATTTAAATGTGTAAAAAGTCATACAATGCCAATCGATAGCAGTTCCATGTTTGATAAATATAACGGTTTCTTTAAAAAGGCTTAAGAGCTTAAATCACTTATTAACGTTTTTTAAAGCACGTGTTAACTCTACTTTTCCATAATTTTGTGGGAAACACTTTTTAAAAGCTTTTTCTTTCGTAAAATATTAATTGGTTCTTTATTCAATTGCCATAATTATACACGTAACTTTTTTGGTCAATTTTGTTTTTGTTTGAAATTCTGACTTTCTATTTCATGTTTGTCAAATGACACCTTTCAAAAAATACCATAAAATTAAGACAGCTTTTGAAGTGTAAGAAAGTCTGTTGTAGTTTAAAGTAGCTAAACAATGTGTGAATGTGTGTGATCTTGTCATAACTTTGACATTGTAGTAAATGTATTTGATAAACAGTTGAGTAATGAACAATATCGTAGGACTTCTTATTATATTCAATACAAAAAGGAAAAAAAAAGAAAAAACGAAAGGGGTGTATTTATTTTGTCATTGCATTTAAAATACATCAAAGAATTCATTTAGGGGTCCATAAAGCACATATTTTTAAGAGCTTTCTGAATCTGCGACTTATTAACATCGACTGGTGACTCCAATTACAAAATTCAGGAACGGTAAAATCGAGTTATCTTTTCAACCTGCACATTACTAAAATGTGACGAAATGCAAACTTAAACGTGTTCTCCAAAGTTTCTGTTGTTGCACAAGCTTATGTTCACCGTTTACTTATCAATTTGTGACAATAACAAGTAAGAGCACTATATTCGGCTGTGCCGATTCTTTTATACCCACCACCAATTTTGTGTACATTTAAAGCTTAGAATTTATTATATTGTTAATCGCTATGGAATAATCTCTTTATAATAAAATATGTATCACTTTCTTTGTAGAGGGCGGTTAAATTTTAAGGGCCCATGTTGAAGGTGAACTACAGCTAGTCTTTAAATTTGTTTTCTGCATTTCATTTGACATTTCTCAGTCTCAAACTTACTCAATTTGATCCGTGGAAAGATACACAAATGAGCAACGCTTTAAAGTTATTCAGGTTCTTTTATAGAAATGGGCGTTCAAATCAAAATGCATTTTGTGCACTTCGTAATTCTTTTGATCAACATAATCGTTCAAATTCGTCCACAATCGGGAGAATTGTAAAAAATATTTAAATTTCTGCAAAGCAGGTCTGTAAAAAATGTTAGAAAATCTGTGAATGCCTTCTCAGTTCGTTGAATGGGAATTATTGCTGTTTTTTTCGATAGTGTGGCAAAAGAGCAACCTCGACTCATCATCATGCCCAACAATTGAGCATCAACATTGTCATTGAAAATTTTGACCATCAGATAGAGGAGTGTCGCCAAGGATAGGGGGGGGGGGGGGGGTCATTTGGCCGATATTTTGTTAAATACATAATTGAACCATACAAATATTATTATAAAGAGAAATGATAATAATTTCTTAAATAATTTGTGCTTTATTTAAAATCAACATCGGCCCTTAAAATTTAATCACCCTTAATAACTTCGATATGATAGTAAAATGTTTTCGTAAGCTTAGTCTTTTAGTAAAATTGGGCGTTAAAGTTGGAGTGTCAGTAAAGTTTCTGCTAATAAATACAACTTAGATATTTCAATATAGTCCTTTTTTCCCAAAAACGTTGTCAATAGAGAAATTACATGAATTTAAGATAAACCTTTATATGGGAGGTAGGCGTTAACGTGGGCGTGTCACCTAAAATTTTTGGCACAACAATAACATTGATTAAAAGGATATATGTAACAAATTTCATCGTCATACCTCTAATTTTGTCGGTTTTACAAGCTTTTAAATTTCATTAACGGTAGATAACGTGAAAAGTGGGCGTTATAGTAGGCGTGTCAAAGTTGTTTTTGCTATTGAGTACAATTTAGATTTTTCAATATAGTCCTTTATTATTCCAAAATCTTTATTAATAGAGAAATTATATGAATTTTAGGTAAAACGTTATATAGGAGGTGGGCGTGGCACCTTAATTTTCTGGCACAGTAATGACATTGCCTAGAGAGATATACATAGCAAATTTTGTCATTATACTTCTAATTTTGGCGGTTTTATGAGCTTTTAAATTTCATTTACGGTAGATAACGTGAAAAATGGGCGTTATAGTAGGCGTGTCAAAGTTGTTTTTGCTAACGAGTACAACTTAGATGTTTCAATATAGTCTATTATTATTCCAAAATCTTAATTAATAGAGAAATTATATAAATTTTAGGTAAAACGTTATATGGGAGGTGGGCGTAAAAGTGGGCGTGGCACCTTAGTTTTTTGGCACAGTAATAACATTGCCTAGAGAGATATACATAGCAAATTTTGTCATCATACTTCTAACTTTGGCGGTTTTATGAGCTTTTAAATTACATTAACGGTACATAACGTGAAAAGTGGGCGTTATAGTAGGCGTGTCAAAGTTGTTTTTGCTAATGAGTACAACTTAGATCTTTCAATATAGTCCTTTATTATTCCAAAATCTTTATTAATAGAGAAATCATATGAATTTTAGGTAAGACGTTATATGGGAGGTGGGTGTAAAAGTGGGCGTGGCACATTGATTTTCTGTAACAGAAAAGCCTATCACCAAAAAGCAAAGTGTGCAAAATTTCAGAATCGTACATCTAATTTTGTCCGTTTTATTAGGTTTTAAATTTAAAATATACTGAAAAATACACTGCGCGGTATAAATTTTCGTACATTTTTATCCATAACTCCTTTCCTAATGCATAGATGTAAGCAATTTTTGGGGAGAGATATTGTTTTGACTCGAGAAATATATATTCGAAGTTTCATGACTGTACGTTAATCCGTTTGGACACAATACCATTTTATTCGATGTTCGTAGGACACGGTTTTTTCGACCTACTCTTGCATTACGAGCTATAACTCACTTCCTAATATTCCGATATAGCCCATTTTCAATACCAAACAAACCTTGTCTATAAGAAAGATTCTGGCAAAATTTGAGCCCCCTAGCTTTTTCGGTGCGACCTCTATCGTGCTTTCAACAGACGGACGGACATAGCTAGATCGTCATCAAATCAAACCCTGATTCAGAATATATATACTTTATGGGGTCTAAAATGGATATTTCGATGTGTTACAAACGGAATGACAAAATGAATATACCCCCACCATTTTTTTGGTGGCGGGTATAAAAACTTATTGATCGTGGCTCTATATCATGCTGATATCCTCGCATAATTAAGGACGTACCATGGAGAACTTTAAGTGGATGTAGTGCGCTCAATAAGTAATACGTAGTTTTTTACTAAATCAGAAGAGCAAATTTTATTTGTTAAAGTATTCGGTAGGATAAAGGGCTCTTAAGCGTGATCGTATTGTGTGTTTTTTTTTTTAGAGGTATAAAAGTTTTTTTTTGAAAATAAAAAACAAAAAAACTAATGCAATGACCAGACATTTAATGTTTAAAAATAATTTCTTGCATGTGGCCTCTGTGACTAATCCGTCCTGTCAGCCAAATTTTGCACAACTTTTTGGGGGATATCCGGTGTTGTTGGGTTCTTAATGTTGTAAATAATTAGTCGTTGCTGGATTATCAGCATAGACTAGAGATTTGATGTCCAAAATTTTTGGACTAAAAGGAAAAGATTCTCTTTTTAAAAAGTTAATTTTTGCATTAAACACAAAGAAGATACCGGCTAAAAACTGTCAAAATTAAAATGCATTTTTTTAAATGTCTTAGAAAATTACAAATTTTAACTCTCTAAATTCAGAGTATAAAATTTGTTTTTATTTTCCATAAAAAATCCTAATTTCCTAGATTTCAATAGCGATTAATTCCCGGACATTTGCAAAATATTGATACTACGTACAGATCTGCGCAACATGTAAGAACTTATAAAAGTTAATTTCAACCAACACTCGGACAGACGCACAGACTAAAATTGCCAAATCGACTTTCCTATTCATAGATTTTATGTGATTGGAAATGTCCTAGGATGGTAAAATGTAACCATCCAGCTCTTGTAAACCTATTTAGTATTGTAATGAATGTAAATGCAAAATAAAAAAAAACAAAATAAACGTTTGTTTTTATTTAAGCACCTTAGGATGTCCTCAAGTCAGCAGCCAAACATAAACTAATAATAATTTGCGTAAGCGGGAAAATATTGCCAAAAAAAACTTTAACCCACGTTTGTAATCAATCACTATAAATTATAAACAAAAAAATTTGGCAAAAGAATAAAAGAAAATAATAAATCCATAGGCTGGGTGTTGTCAATCACGAAACGCTGAAAACATGTAAAACGCTTAAAAGATTCTTAATAAACATATTAACTCGACACTTGAAATTCACAAAAATAATATTGACACATTGATAGAAAATTTTAAGTACATACGTTTGTGTTCGTCTTTATTTATTTTTTGTGTTAAAAAAACACGATTCCAGAAACTATTTTAAATATTTAAAATTTTAAACAAATAGTGGGATGACAATCATCAGCCACACATTTTACCATCAATACCCAAGAATAAAAAAATTAGGCAAAATAATATGAAAAACTATATAAAATAGTCAAAAGAATTGTGACTCTGTCAGCATTGGCATGTGTTTCAAATTCAGTACGAAATGTATTACATTATCATCAACTACTACCACTAAATAATCAACGTTTAACAAGAATCTCATGAAAAATTGCCATTGAGACGTTATTGTTCTTGATGTTCAAGAAATAGTTGGCAAAATTCAAAATTCTTGTGAAATTTTTATGTTTTATCAAACAGCATATGAAATGTTTGTTTAATTTAGTCAACAAAAGGATTAAATATTGTAGCTAGATTGATGAAAGAATTAGAAGGAGAAGATCGTTTAAACAGTTTTTAAAAGACATGTCTCAAATGGATGTCTCAAAACAGTGTGTAATAAAAATTTTAATAGTTCGTTTTCTTGTTTTTTTTTGTTTGTTTTTTGGTTATAGATTTTGTGATAAAATTTTATGATTTAATGGTTATCTTTAATAAGATCCTTGTATTTTGTTAAGAACTAGGAACACAAAGTCATATTCAATAGACATTATGACCGTTTTTTTTCAATTCAATTCATATAACGCCGATGACACCAGTCTGACTATGGGAACGAAAATATCTTTACGAAGCCAGCTGCCAGCTCAAGGGAACCAACCAAGTTTTTTAAATCGTCCCTTCCTTAATCGTTATTAATTCCTAGATTAACAGGATCTTTATTAATTTCTGTTGAATTTTCCGTATGTGTACACTGGTTGTCCAAAACGCCAGGTTCTCTGTGGGTTTAAGTCTAAAGTCGAGTTGTATCGAGTCAATGGTGTTCATAGACTTAAAGTTTTTTAAAACGCAGGATTGTGTTGCTTTTTCAGTGTTTTTGAATAGCATATTAAGGTTATTTTTTTATTGTAAGAGAAGAATACAAATTTTCAACTACTTCATCTTTTACACGTTTAAAGAGTGCTAATGTGGACACATTAGCTGGTTGTGCAATCTGGAAACTATTTTTTTTTTATTAACAAAATGAACTTCAGTTCATTATTGTTATTATTACAATAAACAAAAAAGTTAAAATAAATAATAAAATATAATGTAGTTTCTCTTATAATACCCTTCACCTGTGGTGCACAAGGCTGTATATAACTTTGTCATTCCGTTTGTAATTTCTATAATTTTCATTTCTGACCCCACAAAGTATATATTTTCTGATTAAGTCGATTAAGCCCTGACCGTCTGCCCGTGTGTTGGTTGAAATCAATTTTTAGAAGCAACCATATGTTCCTCAGATCTGTGTATGGTATCAATCTTTTGAAAACATCCGGGAATGAATCGCTATTGAAATTCAGCACAATCGCCCCATAACTTTCTGAGATATGAGCAAATAAACACGACTGCCTCTGTTTTTTGACATATTTTTAACACCAAAATTAAAATTTTTCAGCCATAGAATAATTTATAGGTACCTTTGCTACTACTTGTATATATAATATTCCTCTAGACATATTCGTGAAAAATTTTTGATATAGCGGGCTCTAATCGGTAAAGTTATAGGGAAACATTTTTTTTAAATATATATTTCAAAAATTTTAAAAAGAAAATCATTTTTTTTTCAGCTGTTAGACAACCGAGAGAGGGAATATTGGTATTATCTGAAAGGACTTCACTAGCGCAATATAAGCACTATTAAAAAACTAAAATTCATGTTGGCCGCCACTACAAAAAGGCGGACAATAAATTTATATATGGGTCGAATCTGGTATTTTAAAAGGGAACTTCTTAAACCCCTTAATATTGGTATCAAATGAAAGGGCTTGACCAGTAGAATACAGTAAATTATTAAAAAATGTAAAATCCATGATGGCGTCTCAAACAAAATGGCGGATAAAATTTATTTAACCCCATCAATATGGGTATTAAATGAAAGGGCTTGACTGGTAGAATACAGTTTACTACGCAAAAATTTAAAATCAAGGATGGCGTTGAAAATAATAAGAAAAAATGGCGTATAACATGAAATATAGGTAAAGCTACGATGTGGTATTATACCTATGTCCATGATGGTGAAGGGTATTATCAGATTCGGCACGACCAAATATAGCACTCTTACTTGTTTACTTGTTAATTTACATAATTTTGAAAGTTACTTTTCCGCTTTTAGTGGATATTACACTTTTTCATAATTTACTGCATTATATTGGTCAAGTCCTTTTATTTGATACTAATATTGTGGAGTTTAAAGAAAATACATTTGTTAATATTATGTACGCCATTTTAGGAAAAACACCGAAGAAGTTGTATTTTGCTGCTTATATCTCAGTTAGTTTTAAATCGATTTTTTAGTTTTTCTGTGAAACATTTTTCGAGACTACGGCTTATAATTTGAAGTCTTTGCATGCCCAAAAATTATTTTAAAAATAATTATTAATACTTCCAAATAGTTTTGGCTTACAGCTTTGCCTATTAGTGATCCATTTCTCCAAAAATTTTAACGAATATCTAGAAGCATTTTATATTTATAACAAAAAAAAAGCGTGTCTATAAATTATTTTATAGATAAAAAAGGTACAAATATGGGAAGAACAGAGGCAGTCGTGTTTATTTGCTTATATCTCAAAATATTATAGGGCGCTTGTGCTGGATTTCAATCAACACGTTGACTGATGGACAGACCGACATTGATTAATCGACTCCTCTATTCATTAGTTCCAGAAAATCTGTAATTTATTGGGTCGAAAAGGAATACTGCAGAAATGACCATGCTTCCTATTTAAATATACCCTTGGCGCCACAAGTAAGGGTAGAAAACAGAAATGTTGTTTGGGTTTATTTGTCATTTTGATAACCGTCATAAAAGCACCAAAAATTAAAATTAACTGCCGTATTTATAAAAGATATTTTATGTTTATTAAAGACTTATTTGACAGATGTTGTACAGTAATTTGTCAAACAAGCCTTCAATTAACCTAAAATATTTTTTATGAATACGGCAGTTAATTTTGTTTCAAAGTTTTTATGAATAATTTAACCTTTTTCAGTGCAACGTATGCATAAGAGAAAATTTTTAATACAAAATTATTCATATTGCATTTGTTATTTAAAATATACTTCGGTGTTTATATTGACGGAATGGAAAATTCAACGAAACGAAATATCGATCAATATGCAAATTGCAATTATTTATTTCTGCGGTATTATTATTATTCTGCAAAGTAGATCTAAAATTTCGGTTTTATTTATTTTTAGTTGTTATTGTATCAGCTGTGGCTCTAAAAAGGTATTTGAAATATTTTTGAAATTTTGCTTTCCCACAGAAAAGGCTTTCTGCAATCGTATAACGGAATGAATAATATGACTCACATTACTTTCAAATATAAAAAATCTTTTAGAAGTATTACAGAAGAATTTACCATCAATAGTTTACAAATAATGAATAAAAATATATGCAATATACTGATATACAAACACTATGAATTGGGCTAATATTTAACAAAGTAGTATGTATATGGTTTTTGTTTTGTTTTATATTATTTGTTTAAGAAGTATTCTTCATCTAAACGTTTTTTATGTCACTCACTGTATTAACATGTGCTTTAAACTAATATTTATTGAATGAAAATTTTAAATACATTTGAACATAAGGCACTGAATAAATACTATAGTTTTATCAATTTCGAAAATAAATAACTTAATTAATTTTAAACGACATTTAGCCATTTATCGTTGTCAAATTTGGTTGAAAATTCGGTAACATGGATGCTTTTTTTGCGTAAATTTCCTTTTACCATACGAACAAGCTAATTTGTTACAATTACTTTGTTTTGACACCGAGTTCTTTAACATTTCAGCGAAAGTGACAAATATGTAGGCCTAATTTTCTTAAATTAGCAATAGCTAAAAATGACCACACAAAATGACACCAAATGTAAAGGGTGATTTTTTGATGTTTGGCTTTTCAATTAGTTTTTATTTATTTATTTATTTTTTTTTACAACGAACAATACTGTCAAATTATTTAATGTTATTTTCAAAATTAGTGTTGTGTCAGAAATGTCTTTCTTAAATCACGTTCATTATATGGTGATTATTAAATAGGCTGTTCAAGCTGTGGAGACCACATTTCGCACCATTTTCACTTTATTAGACATTAGATCCACCAATCCATATGCGAAGAGTACCTACCGAGGAGAATATCTCTGCTATATCGGCCTTTTTCGTACTTTTTTTTAAAAACAAATAAAATCGCAACGCTGCAATCAATACAGCAGGTACCGTGGCATGATTACCGACTGTTGGCATGTGGTTTAAAAAAGATGGTGCTAAGAAATTTGAATTACTGTCCTAAATAAATATTTCATTCACTTCTGCAAATTTTCTGTTTGTATTTTAATTTTTTTTAATTCAAACGGTTAAAAAATCACCTGGTTTAATCGGTTTAAACTAATTAATTTCGTAGAAATTTGTATGTCAGATGCGAAAATTCCTGAATTTTTATTCATATTTTGTTTGCTCGTTGTCTCTTATATTGAAAATATTTTATACTATATTAAAGTAATTACAAATTTTAAATACTAAACTTTTTAATTCTTTTTACAGGTAAATAACCTTATTTATAATAAAATAATTAAGGGGATGTGAAGGTAAATATATTTTTCTAAGAATGCTACAGGTAGACTACATTAAGTTCTTTGTTTTGTTAATACAAACTTGTATATACCTGCAATGCCAGTACAATAATATACTTAGACCTTCAACATTTTTAATTATTAAAAGTACCTTGCAGTTTAAAAAAAATAATAGAAAAATAATTAAAACTGTTTAAAAGTGTTTCAAAAAACCAAGACAGAAAACAGCGGTATAAACCAGCCAATTTTGCCAAATATTGTCAAGAAATATATGTATATCTCTTTACTGATAGCAATCTACTTAATACCTACAATATGGATTTATTTTTTTTTTCTTTCGCCTTCCCTCGTTTAGGCGACAAATAATACTTAGCGAAAAATTATTTTTTTAATGTTTCAGAAAAATAATTTTAAAAATTTCTTTTTAGTAAAAAATGAACTAAACTTCTGTTTAATATCTTAAAATATTCTTAATAACTTTAAAAAAAGTAATGTGAATATTTATTAATAATTGTTCTATATTGCTTTAAGAAAATTATTTTGTTAATAACTCAAAAATTACCGTTTTTTAACGAAAAATATTTAAAAGTGACAAAAAGATTAATAGAATTTTTTTGGTCAATCCTTAAAATGTTGGCGATTGTAAAATTTTCTAAATTCCATAAATTTCAATCTTGTATGGTTTAATGCTGTTATAAAATTAAAAAAAACTATTTCAAACTAAGTAGGATTTAATTCATAAATTTTAGTATGAATCTATGATTATAGTTTTAGATAATTTTTTTTACGTCGCGACGTTAGCTTTTAATAATATGACTGATGTTACCTTTTCAAAATCATAAATTTTCTACTGTTATTTCGGTCAAAATGGTCAAATTTATAAAAAACAATTAGCTGGCGCGGCAAATTTTGCTTTGCCATAAAATTTATTTCTAGAAATTTTTTTAGATCAATAAAATTAACTAATTTACTCTAAGTAAAGGGTTCGCCATCTAGCGTTTTTTTCAACTAGTGCTTATTTTGTGAATGGTAACACTTAGCTCATGTCTGATTTGACAGATAATTAGTTTAATCCTTCCGCTGAACGAATATGGTTGTGTATACGCTTGAACAACGCTGGGAAATATTGCGACATTACTTTGGCCGATTTTGCCAAAAAAGATCATCTTTTCAGATGAAGCTCATTTCGATCTTGGCGGGTATGTGAACAAGAAAATTGTCGCATTTGGGACAAAGAAAACCCGCACGCATTCATTGAAAAGACGATACACCCAAAGCGAGTCACTGTTTGGTGCGGATTTTGGTCCAGAGACATAATTGGGCCGTTTTTCTTATGAGTAAGGAGTGACCGTTACAGTCAATGGCGTTCGTTATCGGGCCATGTTGAACGAATTTTTGTTCACAAAAATTGAAGAGGAGGATATTGGCAATATTTGGTTTCAACAGGACGGCGCAACGTGCCACACAGCTGAAGTTACACTCGATGTTTTGGCCCTGTGTCAAAAAAAACTTATTTGGCGGACCATTTACATTAAAAAAAACGTTGATTCTCAAACGTTTATTTCTGCATTGGAAGGACTATAAATTGTGTACAATTGGAAGAAAAATACTCAAAACTATATCGATGTAAGTACATAATAAAAAAAAGTGGCCGTTAAGGTAGGCCTGTTAATCATACCTGAGTCTTAGTTATATTATGTGAAATTTTAAAGAAGATGTTGACCAATTCTCAAAACCTACATACCTGATATGCACACAAAATTTCGTGAACATCGGTCGAGCCATTTCGGAGAAGTTTAATTACAAACACCGCGACACGAAAATTTTATATATTAGATACACCGGTTGTATTGTGTAGGTACAAATAAACTTTAGTGCTCTTTGCAACCTCCAGACAAAGACACAAACAAAATTCCCCAAGAAGTTTCTTGTGTGGAAAGCCATTTGCAGTTGTGTCAAAAGAAGCCAATCATTTTATGTATCAGACACTATAAACTCAGAATTATAAATTACGCAGTGTCTACAAAAAAGGCTTTTTCTTCTATTAGAACAGCAGTGCCTCCATATTTCTAGCCCGTTTTGGCATCATGCCACTATGGACAAAAGACCCTTGAGTGGTATTCAAATTATTTAAATAATATCCACGGGAGGCAAAGCCACCCAACTGTTCACAACTTTGGCCTGCAGAAAGTATATATTTAAAAACACAGGAAAGGCATCCCTGTATAAAACTAAAAGGATTTCCGAAAAAAGTGCATTAATTTTTAAGTATCGAGTAATATGCCAATATTTTAATTTTTAATGGATTTTGACAACATTTAAATAAAGTTACATATTTTTCAGAACGGTTTTTTTTAAATTATTGAAAATCCTTTCAATAATTTATATATTTTTTAACTTACAACGAGTATAAGTGTTTTCTGTCTTACTCTTTAAATAAATTAAATATACAAAAAGATATAATTCCCGGGAAAACGAGTTTAAATTTGTTTTTTCTGCGTAATCCTGGAAATTATACTTATATCTATCTCCATTTCTTTTGAAATAATTATTTCAAATTAAAATTTCCATACGTACCAATTCTTAGTTGTTGTATTATTATTATTATTTTTTTGTGAGAATAAATATTTATTTTAAGGTCAACTGAAAGTAAACCTTTTAAAGCAAAAAAAAAAAACTCGCCATTTAAATCAGTTTCAATGCACCATCAACTTAATTCACTTTTAATGGCCCACCTCAAAGCAACTTTAATTAGAAAGTTTTAGTTATATTTTTAGTTAAAATTTTGTACACTTTTACGAATATGATCATTATTTTACTCAAAGTTTAAAAAAAAATTTAACCAAAATAACCTTTATGTGTTGTTTCTTACCATTTTCGATAGTTTTTTTTGGTAAATACTTACGAAATGCTTTTTCTTTTTTAATAAGAAATTTATACCGTATGTCACCAAATGGATTAGTAAATCGTGAATATGTACTTAACAAGTAAAACGAAAAAAAGTGTTCAACATCTACTGGTAAACAATAGCAAATAATTGTTAATTCAAATACAGGGGCTCTATATCGGGACACAGGGGAAGTTTAAGTTTTTATAGCCTTCACCTGTCGTGCCAAGGGTATATATAGCTTTATCATTCCGATTTTCGACAATATTCATTTCCGATCCCATGTATATATATTTTCTAAAAGCTTAGGGCAGTCTTGTGAGCAATGTTCGTATTTCCGTGCGTTAGTTAAAAAATTTCTAGAAGCCCCAACATGTACAGATCGCTTGAAAATTCTTGGGATTAAATCGCTTTTGAAATTCAGCGCATTCGCCCCATAACTTTCGGAAATATGATCAAATAAACGCGACTGACTCAGTTTTTCTTAAAGTTTTACCATAAAAACATCTTAGGATTATGTACATGTGTGCTACTATTTGTAGATATGCCTCTACGTGAATAGTTTAAGACAAATCGGTAAAGTTATAGGTAAGAAATAAATAAAATAAATAAATAAATATGTCAAGTTGCTAATGCTCCTAATTAATTTTAAGAGACGATAAAGATACCAAATTACAATCTGTAGCATCGAAAATTGTTGCTGGAAAAAACTGATACTTCGGTTGGAAACTAACTGAGATATAAGCACAAAAAATCAACTAATTCGAAGTTTTTCCTAAAATATTCAAACGAAAATCTTTGTTTTTTTAGTTTCAGGATAACAGAGAGGGCCGATAAGGGTATCAAAAGAAAGGGCCTGGTGAACAAAATATAATACACTATTAACAAATTTTAAATCCATGATGATCGCTACTACAAAATGGCGTAGAATGTATTTATATATGAGTCAAATCTAGTATTTAAAATAGTACCTTTTCTTACCCCTATAATATTCGAATCCAATGATAAGGCCTGACTAATAAAATACAGGTAACTATATAAAAATAAAACAAAAGACGGCATCAGATATTATAAAACAAAATGGCGTAGATCATCAAAATTTAAGTCTAGCCTAAGCTACGTCACTATACCTACATATTGCACATATATAAATGATGGTGAAGGGTATTATCAGATTCGGCAAGACCAAATATAGCGCTCTTACGTGTTTTTTTTAATCAATTGTTGTATACTTTATTTATGTTCAAGCTTTCTTTTTCAGAATTCCGTATATTCCCTATTAATTTTCAATAACATCTTATCTAAAATCAATAGTTAATAAACTGAAGAATTCAATTTTCAAAAATTTCAAATTATTATTTATATTAGAATTAAATTTCAGATTTCCTTTTCGGCTCTTATTTTCTCTTTATAATTCATTTTAATATTTTTAAAATTCAAAACTGTTTTTCTCAAAACAAGACTTTTCGACACAAACTACAATATTATGACGTTTTTTTTAAGATTTTATTCCTAGTCTTTAAGACATAAACTCAAACTTAGTCGTTCTTAGCTTCTTACTTTAAACATAAAGAATGAGATCAGTGAAACCTTAACACACATTTTTAATTCCACCTTTCTTCATGCACAAAAAATATAACTGTTTATGATCAAGTTTGCATTTAACAAGTAACAGTGCTATATTCGGCCGTGCCGAATCTTATATACCCTTCACAACGTGTAGTCATGCAATAACAATTGTTTGTATCACCATTCATCCCATATAAAATACGTGCATACGTACACGTTAGATAAATGTGGCATCGAATCCCAGCTGAGCCAAAAAAATTTTATTTTATTTTATTTAATATATTATATATATATATATTATATTTTATTATTTTTTTTAATATTTTTTTTAAATTTTTTTAAAATTTTTTTTTGTAGTTTTTTTTTATTATTTTTTTCTTATTTTTAATATTTTTTTTTTTGTAATTTTTTTTGTTTGGTATGTTTTTTACATGTATGTATGTATGTATGTTGTTGTTGTAATTGTGAAAAAAAACGAGGTGGTCGTGGTTTTTTGCTCATATCTCAGAAAGTTATGGGACGATTCTGCTGAATTTCAATAGCGATTCATTCCTGGATATTTCCAAGAGATTGATACCATATACAGATCTGAGGAACATATAGTTGCTTCTAAAAGTTGATTTCAACCAACACACGGACAGACGGACAGACGGTCAGGGCTTAATCGACTCCTCTATTTATAAGCTTTCAGAAAATATATACTTTATGGGGTCGGAAATGAAAATTGTAGAAATTACAAACGGAATGACAAAGCTATATATACCCTTGTGCACCACAGGTGAAGGGTATAAAAACTTGTCAAATTATGTGTACAAAATAATAGCATAATCGGATTATTAGTTTGTTTGAAAATGGATTCCGAAGAAAAAGTTCGCGAAAAAATAATAACAATTTTTTTAAAAAATCCCAGTCGTACTTACAAATCTATTGCAAATGAGATAAAGGTGTCACGACAAACAGTTTCGCGTGTGATAAAAGTGTATAACGAACGTCGTAGTATTAAAAGGACAGCTGGAAGTGGAGCTAAAAAAGGTATAACTGACCCACAGTTAGCTTCAAAGATTGTTAGTCTTCTAAACCAAAATCCCAACCTCTCAAACCGTAAAGCCGCCTTAAAAGCAAACTGTTCCGCTTTTTTTGTAAGGAAGGTTAAAAGATATGAAGGCCTTAAGTCCTACAAGGTTCAGAAAGTGCCAGACAGAAATTCGAAGAAAAACTTGGATGCAAAAAGTCGTGCCAAAGAACTGCTTAGAAATTTTATCAACAAATATGAGTGTTGTATTATGGATGATGAGACTTACGTTCTTGCCGACTTTTCTCAGCTCCCAGGGCGAAGTTATTATGTGGCCGATGGAAGAGGTAATGTCGATGACCAATTTAAGTTCCAAAAAAAGACAAAGTTTCCAAAGAAGTACTTAGTTTGGCAAGCTATATGCACGTGCGGAGAAAGAAGCAGTAAATTTATTACTATTGGGACTATCAACACTGATATTTACATCAAGGAGTGCTTGCAGAAGAGGTTGCTTCCATTCATACGAAAACACAATAAGTCAACATATTTTTGGCCCGACCTAGCGTCGTGTCATTATAGTAAATCTGCAGCAGAATGGTATGAAACAAATAATATAGTGGTAGTGCCAAAAGAAGCAAATCCACCTAATTGTCCAGAACTAAGGCCCATCGAACGTTACTGGGCTTTAGTCAAAAGAGTGCTGAAGGATACAAAACAAGTTGCTAATACTACTAAAATTTTTTCCCAGAAATGGTCTTATTCCAGCAATAAAGTTACTAAGGATACCATCAAAACCCTCATGGTCTCAATTCTGGAAAAGGTGAAACAGTTCATCAAAAAAAGCTGAATTTTTACAAAAAGCATTAATATTTTAATTTACTGTTATTTTATTGTTAAACCACGATATTTTCATTAAAATGGATTAATTCGTTTCAAAGTTATTGCGTTTTATTCGTGTTAGGGTTTTATCGATCTCATTCTTTATGTATAATGTCTAACTTTTCTAATCACACATTTACTTAGATATTAGACAGTTTTTTCTTAAACCATAATTACTTTTTTATTGATATTTTATTTTTTATTTTATTTATTTATTATTTTTTTTCTTGAAATTTTTTATGTTTTTTCCGCCTTTATAGCTGGAATTTTGTTTGTTGAGTTAATATTTTTAATTGAATTTGGCCTTAAGTGCGGCTTTTCAAGTTGAAATGTGTCACTGTGTTTCTTTATTTTTCTTTTTTTTTATGGCATTCAGTTTTAAACTTCGCCAATGATCTCTTTATGTTAGTAATAGTTTGTGGCGATGTTGTTAATGTTGTCTTCTTATTCATTGATAAAAATCTCTCCACTAGGCACTACTATTAATCTTAACGGTTTGAGCTGTAAATATAATAGAGGAAACAAGTATAAAATTAATAGTTAATGTCATGACAGAAATATATTATCAGTTAAGACATTTATTGAGTCTGCGACCTTTTTTGAAACTGCTAAACTCATGAGCAATATGAATTGTAATTAAAGCTTTATCTCTACTGATAATTTGTAAACCAGAGAACTGCATATTCAAAGATTTTGTTAAGAAATTTTTGTTCACGTTTAGTAAATTAAGGAAAAACACGCATTACCTGAGTGAAATTATTTAAAGTTTAGTTTGTTTTATCTTCAACTGCATGAAAAATTTAACATATAAAAACGAGAAAGAGTGCTATATTCGGCCTTGCTAAATTATAAAAAGTATACTCTTTACCAACATGTAGATTAGGAATACAAATTTTTGAAAATATCGAAATGGCCCTATCCATACCATGTAGTGCATAAAAAACAATAACAACTGTATCTTTAGATTTTCGATATCGTTAAAAAAGGTACGGCGTCAAATGCGACTAAGTTTGGGATCAGAAAGTTCTAAAAAATTAAGTAATTTCACTTAACAAGGATAGTTTTTAGATTGTGATTATAATCATATAATTACATTAAGAAATGTAAATAGTTAAATACATAATTATAAAATAAAAAATTTTGAAAAAATAAAAAAAAATCAGAGCTTTCAGAAATCGGAACGTTTTTGTTTCGAAATGACCGAGGAAACTTTTTTGGTTTCAGCACAACATCGGCTAGAGCGTGTTGATAGGGCCTTATTTTGGTTGTACCCCTAATGTAGATAATACTTCATCATTACAGAGCGTTAATCAGACTACAACACAATCGATGGTCGTATCGTAGTCTGAGTGTATATACATATAGGGGGTTATCGAAGCAGACCTCTTCCATAAAGGGTCCCTTTTCGACCCTCTTCGTTACCCAGAGATTACAAGGTTACCCCGATCTCATTGAGGCCCGTGACGTCCCAGTCGTTTGCTCCAGACTTTTGTGACTTCACATTGCAGACTGATGATTATCTACAATCCTCATCACAGAGGCCTCTGTAATCGCCAGCATCTTTCCCAGACTAACTTCCCCCATAGCACTCACATCCAACGTGTGCCTGTCAGTGGTACTAAGGCTATTGCCAGCCATTGCCGAACATTCGCATACCACATCCGAGAGATTATCTAAATCGCGCAAAAATTAAGTTTTCAAAAATATTCAAATGCGTTTCCTTTAAAGGTCCCTCCATGTATATGTCAGTGACACCTAAAGTGAGTCCACTTCTAGCAACTTGTGCGAAAGTTTTCTTCACTTTCCCGACTTTCGACTTCACATTAGCTTTACTACTACTGTTGGTTTCTGGTCGGCGTCATTTCCCCACCTATCTGCCTCGACAGCTTTCGCGTGTCGTGCCCTAGGTGCTTTGTTCAGATCCGTCCCCTTCCGTTTCTGGTTCAGTTCAGAGCTAGAAGGCTGATTAGCCTTAAACTTCTTCCCCGGACCTTCCATTTCAGGGGTCGTGTCCTCACCCATGAGACTATCGATCCGATTTGACACCGTCTCAGTAGCCTTCACGTGCCTGCGACGTCTCCTTTTCTGTATCTGCTTATTAGTTTTATCCAATTGCTGAAACTTCGATTTCGCGCTGAAGTCTATTGCTCTTACATTCGAAATAGGCGTTTCTACTCCTATCGGGGTAGAGACATTCATTCCATCTGCATTTGCCCTATCGATTGGAGTGTCATTAGAAATTAACCTCTCAACCTCTTGCGAGGTTTCATTGTCCATTTCTTTCTGACCCTTCCACTGACCAAAACTAACCGGAGATTCTACACAGTCTAACCTCTCCACCTTTTGCAAGGCTTCATTGTCCGTCCCTGTTGGAAGCTCACTGTTATCAATCTATATATATAAAAGTGAAACTCTGTGTGTGTGTGTGTGTTAGCTATAGACTCCGAAACTGTATAACCGATCGGACTCAAACTTTGGCAAGTTGTTGTACACATACCAGGGAGTGTTTTTGGATGGAAAAAAGTGGGCGGGGTCACGCCAATAAAAATTAGTTTTAATTTTTAACTAGTTGCACTTGACCGATTTTTCTGAAATTTTCCACACATATTAAGCCGTCATGACTAAAAAATTTCGTGATAAGAAAAGTGGGCGGGGCCACGCCGATAAAAAAGTTTTAATTTTGAGGTACTTGCACTGAACCAATTTTTCTGAAACTTTGCACACATAATGAGTTGTCATGACTATATGATTTCGATATAAGAAAAGTGGGCAGGGTCACGCCCATAAAAATAAGTTATAGTTTTGAGGTACTTGCACTGGACCGATTTTTCTGAAACTTTGCACACACATATTGAGCTGTCATGACGTAAACAATTCTTGATTAGAAAAGTGGGCAGTGTCACGCCCATAAAAAAAATTATAATTTTCAGCTACTTGAACTTCAGCCATTTTTCTGAAACTTTGCACACATATTGAGCTGTCATGACTATACAGTTTCCTGATTGGAAAAGTATGCGGTGCCACGCCCATTAAAAAAAGTTATAATTGTTAGCTTTTTGTACTTGATATTCAATTAAAATTCAGAATGCATTTTTATTCATTAAGGGGCGTAGCAACGCGCGCCGGGCTTTTCTAGTTTTATTTATTTCTTTCCATAAAAAATCCCACAAGTATTGAAAGAAAAGATGTCCACCCGCACAGAGCTACACATTCGCGGGCAAAACTACATTAAAACTAGAGGCCGACAGATATCCAGAGTTCGCATGCTAGCGACCAAGTTCCCTCTTGGTCACGCATCCCTTGGCGTATGCTGTTCCACGTTGGATAAGGTCGCCTGACTTAACTAGCCATCAATTTAGAAACTAAATGACTGCTACCAGCCGCCACCACAAGGAGGTCTAAGTTACACTTCTAGTAGTACACGAATGTCGTCTACCAGCTGACGGCCGTAGTTTGAGTAAATTTGTTAATAATTCTTTTGTTATTAAAGAAACATGTAATCCAACATTTTCTTTTAGACGCCATCTGGCATTTAAAATTTTTTCATTGTAAAACAAATATGTATATAGCCCGCCATTTTTATTATGAGCTATTAGTTCAGCCCTTTCCTCAATATTAAAACTTTCGTTTGAAGCTGGAAAAAGTGGCTGTTGCCTATAATTCAGTCAGCTTGTTCTGGAATAATTTCTTAGGCTACGATTGTGAAACATTGTTCTACATATTTTTTTTGTATGTAACTTTCTAAAAACGTATATATATAAAATAACTATCATGTCTGCCAGTTATCCGAGAACTGAAAATTTGTATTTTTTGTGTTAAAAATGAAACGATTTTGCTGATTTGCAATACCGATTTATACAACATACGGGCACGTGCAACATATAAAGAATTCAAAAAGTTTATTTTTACCAAGAAAAGGACACTTTATCAACTTTTTCATTTATTTCATAAATTTAAACCATCATGTCAAAAATGTATACAAATAACATATTTATTGTGTATTAATACATGCAAGTGTTTGCTGTCTATCTATCTTTCGTAGTACGTGCTCTTTTTTATTGCGCAGAATATTTGCTTTTTGAACAATTAACTTTATTGTGAAAAACATAATAAGTGGGTTGAATAAAATTATTATTTTTGTTTTCTAAGCAATATCAAACTTTCTTAATTGCAAAATATTACCTTTTAGTTGTCTTCGGTAAAACATATTCAGCGTTTCGTCTTGAAAACATCAACCCCACCCCATGTCTTCTGTAAACTCATCTAGATCTTACAAATTTCTAATATACATGCATTATGGGGTCGCAAATTAAAATTATAGAAATTAAAAACGGAATAACAGACTACATGCACCCTTGTCACTCATAATAAAGCGTATAAAATGGCAAACAAAAGAAATTTTCCAACTATTTCAAAAATATATAAACGCCTTTGATAACAGCCTTAAATTGCAATCAAATTTAAGTCTAGGGTAACTTCTAATAAACCTAAGGCACTTTTAAATGATTGTTCGATATGTTTTAACGGTTTTTAGGACATTTATTTTTTCAGGACAAAAAAAAAAAATGAAAAAATTAAAGACAAACACACACAAAATTATAACACAAAATCTCGTTAAGAACTTGTCATAAATTAAACTCTGTTATACCGAAAAAAAAATGTAAAATGTGAAATGTTCTAAATAAGAAATCTTTTAAAACTGCATATAAGTCTCTTTTCTAATATCTACTTGGGGTTTCAGAAAAGAAATTAAAGAATTTTTGATTGATGTATTTTCTCTTAAATCCATCTATTATTATGAAAACCAGCATTGATTAGAAAGTAATGCAATTGTCCAATTGTTTTATAATGCAATATTATTTATGAAATGTTTTAGTTGTTTTCTTTTTCTTAGTTGCTTCACATAAATAAAAGTGGAAGGATTTTGTTTTTTTGTCATGCAACCAAAAATGTTGTTTTGTTCCCTAAACAAAGTATATCTATTATTATAAGCAGATGTGTAAAACGAATTTGTTATTAATGCAATTATTAAACCATTCAAATACCAGCTGTTGTTGTAATGGTCCCTGCTCTTACTTTTTTCTCTTCCATATACTTTTTTTTTCATTTAAAGTTTTTTTTTTTTTAGCTGTATAACATGAAGAAAACATTATCCTACATTTAGAGACAGATTAAAGAAAACATTATTTTCAAATGCGAAAATCCTTAATTCTTTGTGTATTTAAATTATATTTTGCATTAGTAACATGGGTAAATAATGTTTGGTTATTATGACATTGTCCAACAACACTACCACCACTACCACATAAGAATGTTTCTACTTGTTACAAAAAGTATGTAGATTAGAGTGTACCATCTTACATGCAGAAAAATTGCGCCGTATACCTTGTAGTATCTTTACAAGGTAATTTCAGGGGAATTTCGGTTGTTGTGTTTGCCGACTTTTTCAATATATTTTTGGCATTGGCTTTTTTTTTTGTTTTCTGAGGAGAACAATATTTTGCTTTAAAGGCCATTTACTTCAAGTATCCCGTTCTAAGTAGTATTTACCCGCTAATTTTTTTTCTACACTCTCATGCACACCCTTAATATCAGAAAACTAAAGTTTATAAAATATATGAAAACTTTTGCCCAGAATATATATTTTCTGAGTCCTGGTTTCACTTAAGGGCGATCTAGCTACGTTCGTCCGTCTGTCCGTCTGTTGATAGCACGATAAAGCTCGAACCGAAAAAGTTAGGGGGCTCAAATTTTGCCAGATTATTTTTAATACATAAGCCCATGGTATTGAAAATGCGCTAAATCGGTAGGTTGAGAAGATAATTAAAGGTCGTAATGCCAGAGTAATTTAAAAAAATAATGTTCTTCCAGTATCGAATAAATGCGATTGTACGCATTGACGTAGAGCGATGAAACGTCGAAAGTATATTTCCTGAATAAAAAAAGTATCTTTTTCTGAAAATTGCTCAAATCTATACATTATGAAAGAAGTTATAGATCAAATAAATTCGAGATGTGATTATGCAATTTCCAATACATAGCTTCTTTTATAATGTCATTATAATGCCACGCCCACTCAAAATCCTTTTTTATTTTGAATTCGCATTATTTCTCCATGGACAAAGTTTTTGAAAGAATAAAGGACTATCTTGAAATATATAAGTTAAGTTTATTAGCTAAAACTACATTGACACGCCTATTTTAACCCCAACTTCTCACGTTATACTCTTAATGAATATTGTTTTCAAATTAGTCGTGTCTGGATATAGTGAACACCAGATATAGTGAACATATAGTGAACACCAAAATTTTTGCAATGGAGTACTCTAAATAGTGAAAAACTCTAATAGTGAACAAAATTTTGAAAACAACTTCAACAACAATTCTTTTATTAAACTTAAATACTTTCCTTTTTTGTACAAATTGTTTCTAATCAGCTGTTGCATTTACAAGTATGTATTTTTAGTAAATAAAACGAGTTTTTGAACAAAAATTTCAACCTTGATATAGAGAACAACCCGGATACTATGAACAATCCTTGCAAAAATTAGTTCACTATATCCAGACACGACTGTAATATAATTATTATTCCAGAAAATGAAGGTAACAAGTTCACTTTAACGCCTACCTCCCATGTAACGTGTTGCCGTTAATTCATGTAATTTCTATAGACAAAGATTGTGGAATAATAAAGGACTTTTTACAAACAAAAAACAAAATAATTAGTTAAGTTCATTAGCAGATATTACTTCGATACACCCAGCTTCTCACATATTTTGCTATTAATGAAATGTAAAACCTCATAAAAGCGATAGGATTATATGTATTGATAATGAAATTTGCCATTTATAGATTTATAATAAAATTTTTATAATTTATTTTATTATTTTAAATTCATATTTTTCCTAAATGGACAAAAATTATGACAAAAAAAGAAATCTTGAAAGGATTATCTAAGTAAATTTCAAGCATAATCATGCTTTTAAAAAATTAGGAGAGCCATGCCCACACAAAGCTAATATAATTCTTTAACTACCTCCGCGTACCAAATTCTGCCCTTCGGTTTCCGTAAAAATACAACATTTTATCACTCCTAATGTAGACTTACTTAAGGTTCCATTGTAAGACTAAATTGAAGAAAATAAATTAATAGCAATTCGAAGTTACACAAAGAAAGTAAAAAAAACATAATCTAGTATAACGAGATTATTCCATAGCGATTACTGTTAATATCAAACAAATAAATTTTGTGCCAGAAAAGTACGTAAAATTGTTAGTGTGTATCAAAAATTCGACACAGTCGAATATAGTGCTCTTACTGGTTCAATTTCTCATGAATTCAGACTTCAGAGCAAAGTATTAATTTATTTCAGACACAAGAAATCCTTTCATCACACTTAAAGATTCGATTGTAAATACCGAAAATATAAAGAAAAATGGAGAAAAGGTGATCCCTACGTTTGCCACAAAAATAAGGTGTACGGAAAACTTTTTTTCCGGTACGGTCTAATGCACATACGTGTACATACTGTGTACTTGTTTTTCTAATATTCGTTCCATTCGTTATGAGAGGGAACATGAAAAGATTATATCCCCTGAAGACAACAGATGCTAGAGTTAACCAAATATTTGCATTGTAAAAAGAAAACATATAAAAATAAAAATTTAGATATTCATTACAAAATCGTGTTGACAGATTAAAACAACCTTTTTTCCCTAAAGGAATTTCACTAAAGAAATTTAATATAAAAAAAATTATTTAGGGAATGTTTTGATAATATCTGAAAAGTATTCTCTATTGAGAAAATATTTTTGGTTTTTGGGTGTACGTAAAATAGATAATCGAAAATACATCAATAACTATTTGTACTTTTTCTTGAAGTATTTTAATGTTTATGCAAATCTGTGTGTCCCATGGTACTTTACATTTCTAATATTAATAAATGGGGTGAAAATATAAAACAAAAATAAATTGGTCTTCTCTGACGTCGGCAATATTGCATGAAGAAAATGTATTGATAATCGTAGTGCAATTCATTATAATATTTCATTTACATGGAACTAAATTTAATCTTCATCATCCGTCCCCTTTCTTTGACATCTGTTAGGCTTAAAAACTTTATTTTTGTAGCAATAATCCCGCATAAAACAGTCATTTGATTTTGAAGGAAAATTTTGTATTTTGCTGCATGGCAACATTTTCATATTTATTAGTTGCAACATTCGATTTTGTGCTCTAACATGGTAAATTGTGCAGCAGCTGAAACGTTGACCTTCAATTTGTTTTAGTTTGGCAAATGGCAATAACAATTAGGGTTATTTTTTTTTTGTTAAAATGAAAAACATCGAAGCGTATCTGCTATTTAGAGGTCGTTAGTATTTAGATGCATTTTTCTTGTATTGTTAATTTTTGCCTGCACTGTCTTAGTAGAGAATTTCATGCTAAAATATGCATTTAATTTGTTTCAGTTTAAGTTACTCTTATTAAAGTACACATAATTCTTTTCATTAATTTTAGGGAAAATTTTAGTGTTTTTTAAATGAAATTAATATAATTAATTTAATAATATTTATTAAATGATTTTTTTTATTAAAACTTTACGAGTTTTTGTTTTGTTTTGTATAATTAATCTTAATTGAAGACTAAATTATTAAAAAAAAAAACAAGTAAGAGTGCTATATTCGGCCGTGCCGAATCTAATAATACCCTGCACCATCATGTACATAGATATAATCCCACACCGTAGCTTAACCTTGAGTTCATCCTTGATTTTGAAATTTTACATAGTTAACTGTATTCTACAAGTTAAGTCCTTTCATTTAATACCCATATTGATAGGGTTAAAAAAAAATTTTCCGCCATTTTGTTTTTGACTTTTTTAATAATATACTTTATTCTACTGGTCAAGCCCTTTCATTTGTGTAGGCTGAAGGAGTAACATTTGGCCCATACATAAATTTATTGTCCGCCATTTTGTAGTGGCGGCCATCATGAATTTTAATTTTTTTATATGGGTTTTGTTTGTAAATTTTTGGAATATATATTTGAAAAAAAAAATTGATTATAACTTTACCAATTAGAGCCCGATTTATCTAAAATTTTTTATGAATATCTGTAGCGGCATATTATATTTACAAATAGTAACGAAGGTGCCTATAAATCATTCCATGGATGAAAATGTTTAATTTTGGCGGTAATAATATGGTGAAAAAACAGAAGCAGTCGCGTTTATTTGCGCATATCTCAGAAAAATATGGAGCGATTTTGGTGAAGTTTGGGATATTTCTAAAAGATTGATACCTAAAAAAGGTCTGAGAAACATGTGGTTGCTTCTAAAAGTTGATATCAACCAACACACGGACAGACGGATATGTCTTTATCGACTCCTCTATGCATACGTTTTCAGAAAATATATACTTTATGAATATTGTAGAAATTACAAACGGAATGACAAAGCTATACATACCCTTTTACACTGTCGTGTGAAGGGTGTAAAACTGTTTAAAATTGTCTTTAATAAAATTAAGTTCAGGCATGCGTTGTCATTTTTTAAAAGCAAGTGTGTTTCCAAATTTGTCTTAAAAAAATTATAGTAATGTAAATCGTAACGTTGATAGCATGCTGCTACAAAGTTTTGCTAAGGTAAAAAAAACAGCTTTTTAGGTTTTTTACATCAACTTACAAACTCCAAGTTTAAAATGTTTTGTGATTAAAATTGTAGAGTGAATAAATCTAATCTTTTTGTCAGTTTACTTTTTGAGTCTTCAAGTAAATCTGTATGTTTTTTAGTTTGACAGATATAAAATAACCGATTTTCTCGTTTTTAACCCCCTTAAAATTCGAATTTTCAAAAATCCCTTCTTAAGGCCATGACTGACTAATACCCTGTTCAGACCGATATTTTTAATTGTTTCAATTAAATAATGATTGAGCAATTAAAAAAGGTGTTCAGACATACTCAATTTATCTTACTCCATTAGCATTTGATAGCTCTAAAATACGATGTATTTATACCAAATCAAATAATGCCTTCTCTTCAAGGTTTTTCCTGTTGATAAAATATATTTACAATTATATTTATACATATATATACTTATATGTATGTATTTGAATTTATTTAAACATTTTTTTAAAATTTTCTTCAAACATTTTCCATTTTCTTAATTTTTATTTTTTATATATTTATTTGTTTGACATTAGAAATGCCACCTATAGAATTTTCTTCTCACTGAACATACTTCTCAAGAGTTGTATTTCGACTTTTAGACAATAAGTGAAACAATTAAGTATATATTGCTCAATTTAAAAATAATTTTTAGTATGGTAAATGGAGCTCAATAAGGCCTTTAATTGCGATAATATTATAAATTGACAATTAAGGCGCCTGTGTGAACATAGTATAACCTACAAAGTCGTATATAGGGTTTGGGATTTCCCGGTCTTTTTATATTCCCGGGAAACGGGAATTAAAAAATTGTCTTCCCGGGAATTCCCGGGATTCCCGAAAATAATATTTCTTTTAAAATAAATAATGTTTGTGAACTTTAACATCACCATTTGGTTAATAATTCATTGTATTAGTAGTAGTCTATTTTCCATTAGAGTCCTTATTGTGTCAGCAGTACATCTTCCAAAAATATAAACTTAACCCAAATTATAAAAATAATTATTGCCATGTAAACAGATACTTTTTTGGGCAACACTACTCCACTCGTCTAATACAAGACCAAACCTCAAATTGTCACAAATTTAACTCGATATTGTTTTCACCATCATATTTTTAACGGCGTTGGTAACGTCATATTTTTGATGAAACAAATTTGACAAATAAAAGAACTTTGTGTAATTGTTCGAATAGATATTCCATCGACTGCTGCCAATTTTGAAACAATTTCTGGTAATGTTTGGGTGTCTAAAAAATTTTTAATGGTGGAATTATTTTTTTTATTTGGTGCAAGTGTTAAAGAATCGTTTTCAAATTTTATTTTATGGACCAAAAGAAGCTGCCGTATGAGATCACTAGTACTACCGCCCTTGAATATTAACCTTTTCGGGAAAATATTACATTGTGCTGCGTTGTCTACTTTTTGAAAAGTTCCAAACTTCAGACATTTTGCTTCTAAACAAAGTGAATTTTAAAAAAAGTATTAGAAAAATTCAATCATAAATGAAAAAAATTATACTTACAAATTCTGTGATCACTTTTAAAAACAATTTGTACATACGATTATATTTATAAAAATGAACCACGGAAACTACTGCTGGTTTTACGGTTGTTATAAAAAACATGTATATACAAGAAAACATTTAATTATGTATGTATATAATTAATTCACTTGAAATTTATAAGCACTTATTAAAAATAATTCCAGAAAGTCCTTAACTTTGGCGTGAAATGTTTTTGACCGACGATGTTTGTTTTTCTTTTACATATTCGTATTTGAGAAAAGTTGTAAATACTTAACAAACAAGAAATGCTAATAAATTAAAAACCTTACTTTTTATTCAAATATTCTCTAAATTTACCAAAACAGATAAGAAATTAAAAATAAAATTAAATATATTTCCTAATATACTACATATTTTTTATTTCCCGTTTTCCCGGGAATAAGAGCAAAATTTGTCCGGGAATATTAAGTGGTTCCCAAACCCTAGTCGTATATCAAAAAAAAAATCTGATAGTTTTTGCCCTGCATAAGAAAATCTCAACAAAATGTGTGACTGGATGTCACACTATCATGCTTGCTTACAAAAAGCAACTCTGATCGCATAGAAAATACTATTTTAGGATAATTTCCAAAAGATTACGAAGAACAAAATAAAACTTTTTTTAGATGTATAAAGTTTTTCTACTGTTGTTTACTAATTTGGGTGCGCTGATTTCAAATCTACCCTCAGATTTTTTGTAGCAGCTCTAGTTAGTGAGATAGTTTATATCAATAGCGATGTAACTTAACTAGTTCTCACTTTTAAGTACAAAGCTGTTATGATTTGCCGTGAACCATCCAACCATCATGACGACTGTTTCTGTGTAACGAAACTCATAGGAATAAACCATAAAAATTGCTCTAAGTGGATATATCCAAACTTAAAATCTGCCATAAGACCAGTCTTGAGTATTAGTGACACATCAACACCACACCACCCATGTACATCTTTGCAAAATTCAGACCAGTGCAGCGGACAAACTGAAAACGACGACAGTGGTATATACATTGTAAAACTGTTTCCAAAATTGAGTAGTAAGAAAATCAAAGGTGGTATTTTCGATGGACCACAAATCAGGAAGTTGATAGATGATAAAATTTTCATCAACCATATGACAGCTGTCGAGAAATGTTATGGGAAGAGTTTAATTGGGTAGTGAGGAATTTTTTGGGTCATAGGAAATGTGACGGCTACAATCAGCACGTTGAACAGTTGCTGATACACTTCCAGCGGCTTGGATGTAAAATGAGTATAAAGCTTCACTACCTTCCCAGCCATCTAGACTATTATTCTGAAAATCTCGGTGACCTAAGCGAGGAACAAGCAGAGCGCTTTCACCAGGATTTTCGCACTATGGAGGAGAGGTCTCAGGGGCACGCCAGAAATGAATCCATTTTTTTCATTTATTTTTTTTTAGCTTTTTGCGTTTGGGCTGTGGGATGAGGTATCAGTCAGTTCGTTTTGTTGCAGTTATTAACAAAGTAATTAATAAAAAAAACTGTACCAATATTGGTGATCTAATCCATCACAGCTGAATAAAGCGCTTTTTTTTAATTATTGTCTCAGCAGTTTATTTGTTTTTGAATTTTATAAGTGTTTAGCCTCATTTACCTTAGAGAAGGTTAACGATCATAGTTAATGCTCTCAGCATTAAGATAAAGACGATTTTTCTTTTAAAATATTTAAAAATTAAAATACTGTTATAATACATTTTTTATATTACCAAAAACCTAAACTAGTCTACTAGTTGTCTACTAGTTTCCCCAGCTAGAAATAAATTTCTTTTAATAAAAAAAAAAATGTTGCCCTAGACTAACTGCAGGTTTGTTTTTAAAAGAAACATTTAAAGCAATACTATATCAACTGTTTATTTTTTTTTTCAAATATCAATGACGTTACATATTTTTAAATGAATGAATAAAATGCATAAATAAATATTTACTTTATAAAGTATCCATGTATATCGTTAGCAAATAACACACATACAAAAATGTGACAAAAAAAAAAAAACAGGAAAAATTAAGAAATTTATAACAAAATTAATTAAATATTTACTTAAAAAATGTGTTAAAAATGACCGATACCTTGTAATGCTTGTTTTATCAAACTAACTATTGATCTAACGTCTTGTTATTGACATAAAGTCGTAAATCAATAATGTTGTTGAATATCGAAACCATTTGTTTACATATTTCCTAATGTTTGATGAAACAATGTTAGTAGAGCGTGTTTTGTTTAGAGGCGGAGAATTTTACATTCATTGCTTATTTGATAGTTCTCAGTTGTTGTTAGTTTAATTTGGCGAAACATCATACATAGACCAGAGCCAGAGCAACATCTGAAAGATGCTTATTGTGTTGTCGTTACAATCCAAGCGATTGATTTAAGTGAAAATTTTACATGTATTTTGAAACAAAATCCATGAAAAATTTTAACAAAAAACGCTCATTTCGATTTTTGAAATAGCACTTCAGATTATCTTAAAAATTCTGGTTAAATTCGTCATACTCATAATGCATTAGATAATAAAAATAATCGTTGCATTTGGAGCAATGGTAATCCTTAAGCCATTACCAAGACACTATTACATCTAGTAAACCTTTCTGTTGGGTGCGCTTTACGCGTCGGTAGAACTATTGGGGGTGACGTATTGTGTAGTTCGAGCCTCAAAACCTGGGTTCTAATTACGGCAGAGACAAACTATTATCATCACGGTATAAGATGTTTTAATTCAGAGGCTTCAACCCCCCAAAGAGAAATTCACACAAAAGAAAAAAGAAGCCCCCAGATATTCCAAATTAATTCTGGTACCAAAGGAAGGCCCGCGGGAACCGACACATACAGGGTAAATAAAAAATGATAAAGCAAGGCCCTACACAACATACCAGGTATTTGCACCAATGCACAATCATATAAAATTGTCATTGCTAGGCAACGACAGATGACAGCTCTATCATCCTGAGACAGGCTACAGTAGATGGATAAATAAGAATAACGATTCACGAAACGGAAGCAAGGCCTATGCGCCTAAGAGGAGTAAACGAAGAAAAAATATGTCTTCGTATATAGCATTCGAACGTGATCGAAAGTTTAAATTCATATTAGAATCTAAAGGCTATAATACACGGCATGTTTTTTACATCTGACTTTAAAATTTGTGAGACATATGTAAATCTACATGTCTGTCAAAATTGTACTTTTACGCTGACTGCTTTGCAGCAGCAGAGATTTCTGCCAACGACTGATGTCACATGTTTTAACAGAAGAAAATAGAGCGCACTCTAATGTCTCAACACATGTTTTTTTACAGAAGTAATGTTTTAAAGGTAACACATGACATGTTTGTATTAGCAGTGGAGAATTTGACAAGTCAGATGTAAAAAACATGCCGTGTATTAGCTCCTTAAGGCACATGAATTCATCAGGTAAACGCAGTTTAAAAATTAAATTTTTATTTACATATATATTAATATGAAGTTTGTCATTTGAAATAAATAAAAGAAGAGAGAAATTTGTTTTTTATCTATGAACTTTGACAGCTGAAATTTCAACTAAATAAGTGAAGAAAAAAATACTTAACCAGCTGACGAATCAAGACTACCTGATGAATAAATATGCCTTGATAGAATCTTTACACCAAAAATAAATCATTACAGTCAACGGTGAGTGGTATAGAGATATGCTTACTAACTTTTTTGTTTATCAATTGGAAGGCATTAATATTGCAGATTTCATGAAATAGACGCTATTTGATTATATTCTCTGGGGATATCTAAAGTCTCAGGTCTATGCAGATAAACCAGAAACGATTAATTTATTGGAAGCCAATATTCGACGAGTCATTACCGCAATACAGGATAATTTACTGCGAAATTGTCTAATTATTTAAGTCAGTTGAATGGATATTAAAAAAATGTTTCTCCGTTTTATTTCAATTAAAGTTGTTCGCCTCTGCAAAAACACCCTTTACAACACACATACAAATATTTAGAAAAATTGTCAACAGTTGCTGTCGAAATTTATTTTATTTTATTATTTTGTTAATCGCTATGGATTAGTCTCTTTATAATAAAATATGTATCACTTTCTTTGTAGAGGCTGGTTAAATTTTAACGGCCCATGTTGAAGGTGAACTACACCTAGTCTTTAAATTTGTTTTCTGCATTTCATTTGACATTTCTCAATCTCAAGCTTACTCAATTTGATCCATAGGAAGATACACAAATGAGCAACGCTTTAAAGTTATTCAGGTTTTTTTATAAAAATGGGCGTTCAAATCAAAATGCATTTTGTGCACTTCTTATTTCTTAAATAATTTGTGCTTTATTTAAAATCAACATCGGCCCTTAAAATGTAACCACCCTTAATAACTTCGAAATGGTAGTAAAATGTTTTCGTTAATTTAGTCTTTTAGTGAAAGTGGGCGCTAAAGTAGGCGTGTCAATAAAGTTTCTGCTTCTGCTTATAAAGTTTCTAAATACAACTAAGATATTTCAATATAGTCATTTATTTTCCCATAAGCTTTGTCAATAGAAAAATTACATGAATTTAAGATAAACTGTAGGCGTTAAAGTGAGCGTGTCACCTAAACTTTTTGGCACAACAATTACATTGATTAGAAGGATATATGTAGCAAATTTCATCATCATACCTCAAATTTTGTCGTTTTTAAGAGCTTTTAAATTTCATTAACGGTAGATAACGTGAAAAGTGGGCGTTATAGTAGGCGTGTCGAAGTTGTTTACAACTTAAGTTGAGTACAACTTAGATGTTTCAATATAGTCCTTTATTATTACAAAATCTTTAGTAATAGAGAAATTATATGAATTTTAGGTAAAACGTTATATGGGAGGTGGGCGTAAAAGTTGGCGTGGCACCTTAATTTTCCGTTACAGCAAAGCCTCTTACCAAAGCCTCTGTACGATTTCAGAATCGTACATCTAATTTTGTTGCTTTTATGACGTTTTTGTTTTTAAATATACAGAAAAATACACTGCGCGGTATAAATTTTCCTACATTTTTATCTATAACTCCATTCCTAATGCATAGATGTAAGCAATTTTTGGGGAGAGATATACCAAACAAGTTGCCTAAGGATAATAAGAATTATAAAATAAATTACTAAAATTTTTCTCTAATAAAGAAAGCTAAGACATGGTAAATATTAACTACTAATTAAAAGTCGATTTTAGCACCATCCTCTTTTCACATCCTTCAATGTGTTGGCATCAGGATAAAATGTTATGGCAAGAAAGACTTGAGGGAAAACTTTTTATCAATTTATTTATTACAAACGGAGTATTCATGGAGTTTTTCTTAATAGTATTGTACGGACTTACCTTTGTTAAATTTGATCAGATGACGTTAAAATGTAATCTAATTAAATCAATACTCTAATAACTACTCGGTACTTACTTAAAAACGACACCTTTTATAATATTTTTGTCACCACAAATATGTGTCAGCCTATAAAAACATTTTTGGATACACTTTCCTTTGGCCCTACTCTCCAACAATTTATGACAACTTATCTTGTTTGAACATATTTAAGTACAAATATTTGATAATGGTAAAAGAAATTATTTCACTCTGTATACCATGATGCATGTATGTGTGTGTTGTAAATTAAGTGACATTTTATTAACTTTAGGGAAAGAAGATCTTATGTATATAAAAACTCGTTTAAACGTTTGTCCCCTTTAAAGTATTTTTTTATAGTCTGCTGCTATTTTCCTATTCACTTTTATTACTGTATTAAACTTTTTTTTCTATTTTGTTTACTTGTATCTGTCGCGCTTAAATTTTTTTTAGAAAGTAATTTATATTTAGGTGATTCACAAGGTGTCTTATCATGTCATATTGTCATATTCTCCTAAAATTTTACAATAGTTTAAAAATGTTGTTGTTGCTTTTCAAACAAAAAGTGTCTTATAATAATAGAACTTTCACCGCTGTGTTTTTTGTGCTGTCGTATTTGATAAGCAGAGACCTGTGCTAAACGGCTAAGCCAAGCCGCAATAGTTTTTGTAAGCCGTCGCCGTTCATTGTATAATTTTATCGGGTCGACATTCAAATTTAAGCGCAGTTTGATAACAAATCACTGGCGGCGTCAAATAAGATCAGCTAAGGACTCTGCTGTGTTTTGTTTATCAAACAAAATTTAATATACATATTTGTGATTTGTTTGCTTGAATCTGCCATTAAAACATCTAAAATATACTTTTCGCATAATATACTTTTGTTTTACATCAGCTGATTTAAACTCAAAATAACACACTTAATTATGAGGGATTTTTCACAATAGTCTAAATTGTTCATGCTATTATTATAGGACATATGATTTTATGACACTACTGTGAATCCCCCAATTATTTATTTTTCATATTCATAATAAATATTTTGTTTTGTTCTGATACTTGTTTTTTTTTTTTAATCAATTTGTGTCAAAACAAAAATCATTTTTTCCCCTTTTTTATTGCATTTCTTAGCAGGATAGTTTAAGGTTTAACAATTGTTTGTAGAAAATAAATCCATAAATAAAATATTTACAACCATTTACTTTTTTCTTTTTGGTTTTTAAAGCATTAAAAATTAATTTCAGCCAATATGATTTAGGTTAGGTTAGGTTAGGTTGAAAAGGAGGGGTATAAAAGCCCAAACCCATGACAGGTATACACCTATGCCCAGTTGGCATGTTGTGCGCTCCATGTGGAAAACGGAATTCCCAAACAAAAAACCATAAACATAATTTCCCATAAATATCGGACTAGTCCAAGAAACCAGTCCCCTCAATGTAACGCCTTATGGATCTCCAGTTCGAGTTCCCCAGGTATTCCAAGTTCGGCATATTATCTACTGTAAAATTTTCGCGTCTAATATGCCCAAACGCAGGACAATGACAGAGGTAGTGTACCAGGGTCTCATCCTCTTCCTCACAAGCTCTACATGTCGTCTCCTCAGATAATCCCATGCGTGCTAAATGAGTTCTCAACTCCGTATGACCTGTAATTACACCGGTTAATTTCCTAAGTGTAGGTCTACTTAGTCTCAAAATCTCCTTTGACTTCCCAAGATTTGGGTCACCCCAGAGTGTTCTTGTCACCTTACCGACATCAGTGCTTTGCCATTTTCTGACATGTTCTTCCTTTGCCCAACGTTTAAGTTCATCCTTAAATCGTTTAAGGGGTTTGGCGTTCTCCAAAGTTATAGTACTCAAAAGAGCTCCCATTTTGGATAATTTGTCGGCTTTCTCGTTCCCGATCAGCCCGTGATGGCTTGGTATCCATATTATCTCCAGATGTTCACAATTTGCATATGAGTTTATCTCACTCTTGCATTGCAAAACGTTCCGGGATTCAACTTTCTCCTTTCTCAATGTCTTAATCACTGATTGGCTATCCGTAAAGATACGAATCGGAGTTTCGCTATTCGTTTCCTTTATCCATTTAATTCCTTCCGTAATCGCCATGATCTCAGCCTGAAAAATAGTGTTGTGATCTGGTAGACGGAAGTATTTGCCTCTATTTCGGCTTATGTCGTATAAGCCCATTCCAGTTTGGTCACCAATCTTTGAACCGTCTGTATAAAGATCGATTCCGTGGGTGTTTCCCATCCTGATTATCTCATCCCATTCTCCCTCTTCCGGTATAATGGTGATGCAGTTAATATTCTCATATCTCATCGGGATTTTATCACATGTTAATTCTGTAATATTTCCTATCGGTAAGATATCCGTTATTCTTTGGTATCTGGTCTTATGTTCTCTTATAAGCCACTCATCTATTGCCATTAATCTTGTGGCAGCTAAGGCCGCTTCATATTTTACCTGTATCTCAATAGGCCAAATGGATAATATATTCTCAATGGCCATTGTCGATGTGGTCCTCATGGCGCCGCAAATACTAATGCAGCACTGTCTCTGAATCTTTTGAAGAGGTTTTATATTCACCTTCTTCTCTAAGGATGTCCACCATACTAACGAAGCGTACGTAATTGTAGGCCGCAGTACACTCGTATATAGCCAATGTGTCATCCTTGGGCTTAAGCCCCATTTTGAGCCAATCACTCTTCTGCAGAGGGCCCATATTCTTTGAGCTCTCTCCACTTTACATTGAATGTGGTCCTTCCAGCATAGTCTCCAATCAAGTACTATTCCTAGGTATTTGACCTTTTTATCAATCTTAATTGTCTTATTCCGAAAGATGGGATAGCTATGCACCGGTATCTTCCTCTTTCTCGTAAACAAACAGATTTCAGTCTTTTCCGGGTTGACATTGAGCCCTCGCTCCTTCGCCCAGTTATATGATATATTCAAAGCCTCCATTGCTCTCATACATAAAGAATTTGGATTCGTCCCCCTGATCAGTATCGCAACATCATCTGCGTAACAGATAGGCTTGAATCCCTCGTTCGATAGAATCCTCAGTAGACTATGTATGGTAGTTACCCATATTAATGGAGATAAAATACCTCCCTGCGGGGTTCCTCGACATACTTTGTCCCTTCTTCTTACTCCATTTGCCTCACAATTTATCCATCTGTTCCTTAACATATTGCTAATCCATGCAATTAAGACATGGCTTAACCCTAAGTTTTCCAAGGAATCGATAAGACTCGAGGTCATTACGTTATTGAAAGCTCCTTCTATGTCTATGAATACGCCCATGGTATACACACCCAGGTCGAAGGATCTCTCTATATGATAAACAACCTCCTGAAGAGCAGTCTCAGTAGATCTGCCCTTGATATAGGCGTGTTGTCCAAATCTCATTGAATCGCCTGGTAATCGTCTTCTGACCATTCGATCGACGATACGCTCCATGGTTTTCAATAAGAATGATGTTAAGCTTATGGGTCTATAAGCTTTAGGATTTGCGTAATTTTCCCTCCCTGGTTTAGGTATGAAAACGACTCTCGCCTCCCTCCATTCCACAGGGGTATACGCATATTTCAGGCAAGTAGTAAAAATATTCGCCAGCCTTATGTCGATTAGGTCAATGCTTCTTTGTAGGAGAGCCGGAAAAATACCGTCCGGCCCTGGTGCCTTATATGGCAAGAAACTATTCACCGCCTCTCTTACCATCTTTGTGGTTATAATTATGTCCGTCGTGGCACTACCGTCATGGGGGTGTGGAATTTCTCCGTCATCCGCCATTTCCGTTTGGAAGTGTGCCTCTATCAGTATTCCTAGCGTCTCCTCCATCGTCTCCGACCTTTTCCCGTTCGAGTCAACGAGGGTTTCCGGTTGGGTGTGGGTTTTCGATAGGAATTTCTTAATTCTAGAAGCGTCATTCACGCTGTCCACCTGATTGCAAAAAAGCCTCCAGGATCTGCGTTTGGCGATTCTTATTGCTTTGTTGTATATTCTGAGCTTCTCACTGTAATCGTCCCAGTATACTGATTGTTTCTTTCGATAGGCTCTGTTAAATAGCCTTCGGGTTTCTTTCCTGAGATTAATCAGTTCACCTGTCATCCAGGGCTTTTCCCTTGGGGTTCGCCTTTGTCGGAGTGGACAATGCTCCTCAAAAGTTTCCCTAAAATCGGCAGTCAGTCTTCCCACCATCGAATCTATCGTGTCCAGATTTTCATCCGGTTCTGGATAATTTTCGAGTTTATGTTGAAGACTTAACCTAAAATTTGGCCAGTCCGTCCTGGCCTTATTCCTAAAAGTCACCGGTTCCGGTGGCGGATGAGTTAAGGTCATAAAAATATAGCGATGGTCCGAATAAGAGTGCATATCAGATACGTGCCAATCGCAAATTTCATCAATTAAATTTTCTGAACATATAGTCACATCAATTACCTCTTCCCTAATTCTGTTAATAAATGTAGGTTTATTACCTGAGTTAAGGGTAAATAAGTTATTAGCATTTAGGAATTCCCATAGGGCGTCTCCTCTCCTGTTACAGTTCGTGCTGCCCCAAGAGAGGTGATGCGAGTTCGCATCACAACCTATTAAAATATTCCTACCTGTTCTCCTTGCCGATGTTATCATACTTCTTAAATCCGACGTTGGTGGTAGTGTCGGAGCATCAGAAGGTTGGTACACCGATGCCAGCATTAAATTGCGTGAGCCATGTATTAAGGTAGTGGCGTCCGCTGTAGATAAATCTGGGGAAAAAAGAAAATTTAATCCCTTATGACAAAGTATACATGTTCTGGGTCGAGACCCAGTTTTAGCATAAAATAATTGGTAATCACACTCATTCAATCCAGTAACTCTGTCTTTAACAGTCCAGGGTTCCTGAATGAGAACTATGTGTACCTTACCTTTAGTTATATTTTCCATCAAAGCTTGTGTAGCCGTTCTGCTTCGATGGAGATTGATCTGCAAGAGCAGTATCATTGTTGTTCGGCTAAAAGAGATTCTTCTTGGGATTGAGTTATCTCCAACTCCTCCCTCTTCATTGGCACGGGGTGGCCTTCATCCTCTTTGGCCTCCTTTGCTTCTTCGTCAGGGTCTTTCTTCTCCGTTGGATTATGTGTCCAACCAATGGGCGTCTTACCAACTTTGAAGAAAATAGTTGTACTCGCGAAGTACACCTTCCCTTTTTGCTCCTCGAGGTAAGACATGGAGGGTTTATCCACTCCTGCAACTACCAGGGTGCCATCGTCAGTTTCCTCACGATGGAAAACCTCCCATTTGTCTACTTCCAGACCTCTATTTTGCTTGCCAATGATCCTAAGCATGGCCTTGCTATCAAGTTTGCTGCCCCAACCTTTAACGAAAAATGAAACCTTGGTTAGGGATGGGATATCGGCTTTTTTCACCATGGCAAGTTTGCCACCCTCCCATGGGGCTGGTATGCCTCCCACTAGGTCTTTCATAACATGTGCGCAGGTGTCTGATTCTAGTTGCAGAAACAGTACTTCCCTGGCGAACCTACAGCTATCTATATGGATCTGTGGAGCATTATCATCTGCTTCCAGGACATACTGCACAATCCTCTCATTTATGGCATTCTCTACTTCCTTCTGATGTGCCATTGGAATTTTGCCCGATGCGCTATTGGAGTCGATAACAGCATAGCATAGCTTCTCTGTCATCTTCCTTCTGGCCACTTTCGCATACGTGGGTTGCTCCTTAGCCGATTTTTCTTCCGGCTTTCTTTTACGTGATGGTGGGGTTTTTTTTCCGGCTGTTTCACCATCACCTATATTTTTAGCTACCGCTTTCGCCTGTTTTGAGGTTGAAGCTATTGGTTCATTACCTTCTCCTTTCAGATTGGCCGGAGGGTCTTCTTTCGGGAGTTGGGAAATGCTAACCGTTTTACTTCCCTGCTGGTAACTTTTTTTCTTTTTAGTATTGCCAACGGTGTTCTGTTCCTCCGGAGATCGAATCCTCTTACCCTTTTCGGTAGAAATGGGTGTAGATGAGTCTTTCTCTTTAGGGACATCCCGCTGACCTTTCTTATTTACTCTCTGTTTCTTTTTGGCAGTCTTCCTTTGCTGCGCTCCGGAGAGAGTTCTTATTTTGTCTGTGGTGAGTTTGGCAATGCTTGCGCTTACTTCCTCAACCATTTTATCTACCTCAGAGGTATCCTTTGTGCATAACACCGTAGTGTCAGCATCTTCTATATTTGAGTCAGAGGTGTCGGAATCCTCGCCTGTCTTGTGTGGCTGGGGATGCTTAAAGCTCACCCTTGGATCCGATCCCTCGTTCTCTATTCCAAGCCAATATGATTTACTATTCACAAAGAAAACCGAAGACTTTTCATTTTAAATATTCGTTTTGATTATTTATTAGTTATCGCAAGCTATACGTGCAGTTAAACATTTATCTTTACCGAAATTTTGGAGTAAACACATAGAAAACCCATGAGATTATTTGAGGAAACAACATGTAGAGCATGCGAGGAAGAGGATGAGACTTTGGTACACTACCTCTGTCATTGTTCTGCGTTTGGGCATATTAGGCGCGAGAATTTTACAGTGAATATTATGCCGAACTTGGAATACCTGGGGATCTCGAATTGGAGATCCATAAGGAGTTACATTGAGGCGACTGGGTTCTTGGACTAGTCTGTTATTTATGGGAAATTATGTTTATGGTTTTTGTTTAGGAATTTCGTTTTCCATATGAAGCGCACAACATGCCAACTGGGCATTAGTGTATACCTGTCATAGGTTTGGGCTTTTAGTGCCCCTCCTTTTCAATCTAACCTAACCTAACCTAAACCCATTGTTAGGACATTGTCGCAACAGCTGATCGGTTACTATAATGTTAAAAACTGTTAAATTCGGCTTGATTTTATATTCTCTAATATTATTATTTATTTTTTTTAAACCAAAATTATTTATTTATTATATTTGTACTTTTTTTAATATTTGTTGTTTAGTGATCATGAACCTTTTTTGAATTAAAATAAACTTATTATAAACACTTTTCCATCTCTGGTATACGAATTTGCCTTGAAAGAAAATTTACTTTGTGCATCTGTATGAATATGCCTTGATTTTGCCAATCTAGCTGGACATCAGTTTTTTGTTAAGGTTATATTGCTTCTTAAAAGTTATTGAGTACTTCTAGTCAATGAAACTTGTCAGTAATATGTGTTATAGTCATAGGCAAGGGGAACAAATTTTTATTAAGAAGAACTCCTCCTACCTCTGAAAAATTCTACTTTTTTTCAGTTTTCCTATACTTTTGTCTAGCAAATGCATCTGTTGTCGTCGTTATAATTTTATGGGTAAAGAGAGGTATAACCGCGATGACACTCTTTGATCAATTTTATTGAAATAAAGTAAAATGAAGGTGATACGCCCACTTGTACGAATAATAATGGTCTCTGCGTTTTAACATCTAAGTAGACATCATTATTAGATATTTCTTTAATACGTTAAAACAAAATCCTCGCACATAGTACATAATTTGTTATTAATGAAATTGAAAAGTTCATAAAACCTACAGTAGTAGAGGAACACTGATGTTATTTTTAAATTGCAGCTTTTTGGTCTATATAATTATTATACAAGAAATTGAGCTTGACACACCCACCTCTCTAATAATTTCATATTTCTATATAGACAAATATTTTAAAAAAATAAAGGCCTTTATAATTCAAAGTTGAATTCCTAAGCAGATATTGCTTTAACGCGCCTACTTTAACGCCCACTTCTTACATAAACTCCTATTAATAAAATTAAGAAGTTTGTAAAAGCAACACTAAGATGTACGATGCTAAAATTTTGCATCTGCGTCTTTCTAGTCAATGTTATTTAATTACCAGAATATCAAGGTGACACGCCCACCCTTTTGGATAAAGATTTTGGAAGAACAAAGATCGCTATATTGGTACAGCTTTGCTAAATTCAGTAGTAGAAATTACTTTAACACGCCTGTTTTAACCTCCACTTCTCACATAATCTATATTTAATTAAATTTAAAAGCTCATAAATGCTCTCTGATCTATATGATTACAATACAAGAAAATTATGGTAATACGCGCACCCCTCACATAATGTTTTTTCTAAAATCATATAATTTCTATGCGGACAAAGATTTAGAAAGAATAAAGGACCATATATAGCACCACCTTAGCTCCATTCATTATAAAAAGTTATTTTGATGCGCCTACTTTTAAACACATTTCTCACATAGTCTTTAATCAATGAAATTTAAATGCTCATAAAAGCTACAGAATTATAGGTACGATGGTAAAATTTGATAAATAAAGCCTTCTGTTTAGCTGTATTATGTCAGAAAATAAAGATGATACGCTTACTTTAACGCTCACCTTCCCAGCAAAAAAACAGGTAATGACTTGCCCTTACTAAACGATATACTTTTCAGTGATTACTTCATATAGACTGTCTTACTGAGAAGTTTTTTAGTAATGACTTCAGACATTAGCTTAGATACACACATAATACAATTTCTTGTTGCGAAATTTGCTAGAAGCCATTCAAATACATAACTTTTTATAATTCTCATTAAGTTAAACACGTATAGGGTAATAAGTAATAATTATTTTGACAGCGGCAAAGCATTTCATTAAAAAAGTGGTAACTTATAGATTTTCACTTATTGTTAAATTCAAATTAAAACTGAATAATCTAACCGAATTTTCGTCCTTAGAAGAACCGAACGACTATATGTTCATAATAGTAATGGGTTATTAAGGTTATTAAAATAAAGTACTTATATATTGCTATAAAAGTAAGCACTTATTTAAGTCCGTATTTGTAAGCGAGCGTTTTAAGTACTTACCTCCAATGCCATGGCCGTGTTAAAATAATAGGTTTAGAGGCCAAATTGTAAGTAGTGAAGAACTGTTTTCTACTACTTTCAAATCATTATTTTGTAATTCGTTATTTTGCTGGGTTCTTTACAGCAGTTTTCTTAAACTGATATAGTTTTTAGTAGTAAAAGGTTTTGGTAGATTTTTAAGTCAATATTTAAGTTTAATTCATTAGCTAAAATTACTTGAACACCCACCTCTAAGAAATAGCATAATTTTATATTAATAAAATTTAAAAGCTCATACAACTGTCAAAAATATATAACAACCAAAAAATTTTATATGATAAGCTGACTTTAACGGCTTTCTTTTATATAAGGATTTGCTTAAATTTATATATATTCTTTATAGATGAAGAGAAAAGTTTTATTCTTTAGAAAATACTTTCTTGACACTACAATTTTTGTGTGTTGTTAGACGTTTTCAATTTTCTTAGAAATAAGTAGATAGATAGTAGATAAGTAAGTCCATAGAAAATTAGTATTCTCTTTTAAACACTTCTACTTACCCGAAAGTTATTTTTAAGAAGTGCCATGCTCACACAAAGTTATTATTTTTTAACCGAGTCTGCTACCAAATCTCTATCGTAAATTGCCATAAAAATACAACATTGTGGTAAACAAAGTATCATTCCTATTCATTGACGTAAATACAAATTTTGTCTGGGAGGAGGGGCAAAAGCTAAAAAAATTGGTCATGCTAAATGTTAGACTGAGTTGATCCTTTATAATACTAGCCAAGACCGGCGCGCGTTGCTACGCCCCTTAATGAATAAAAATGAATTCTGAATTTTAATTGAATATCAAGTGCAAGTAGCTAAAAATGATAATTAAATTTTTATGAGCGTGGCACTGCCCACTTTTCTAATCACGAAATTGTATAATCATTAGAGTTCAATATGTGTACAAAGATTTATAGGAATCGGTCAAGTTCAAGAACCTAAAAATGATAACTTATTTTTTATGGGCGTAGCCCCTCCCACTTTTTATCATCCACAAACACTCCCTGGAATGTGTACAACAACTTGCCAAAGTATGAGTCCGATCGGCTTTCGGAGTCTATAGCTAACACACACACAGAGACAGACAGAGTTTCACTTTTATATACAGTAAACTCGCAGAAACGTGAACTAATTTTTGCAAGGGTGTTCACGTTTTAGATTGCATTTTTTCTATAACATTTTTTAGTCTCTTTTATCTTTTATTTAATTTAAAATAAAGTATGTATGTACGTTATTTTCACCTATGAAACATATTTTTATTCAACTTTGTGTAAGCTTCTGCCATATTTTAATGTACTACATAGCTACTATGGTTTGCAAAAGGGTTTTAAGATACTTATTTCTAAATTATTTATTGAATTCATCCAAAATAGAGGTTTAGCATGGTTATTTTCCTTAATTTGATTGTGCAATTCAATAGCTTTCGTTTAATCATAATGCCGCTAACCGGTTCTTAACGCATTTCGAAATTGCATCTTTATTGTTTCTTATTGAACAAATCGTCGATTTGGCGACATTATACTTTTTCGACAAACCAGTTACAGGTGAACCTTTGCGTAAAAGCTCTAAACTATCTGACTTTTCTTGAAGATTTAACACTCTTTAGTTTTTTATTAGACATATTTTTAATAAAAATATTATAAGAGATCACCTGTTTATATTATTTATTTACCTATATCTATAGTCAGCACAGAGAAATGCTTCCAGTAGAACTGCCGCATTAATACTAAAGCTACTTATCATGCAACAAAAGTTGTGTACAACAAAAAAAAACTACGAAATTCTTCTGCGGGGAATCCCAAAAATTTTAAATGAGCTTACAAAATTGAATTTTAACGTTCGATAAAAAGTTCACGTTTTAGAACCTTCAGCCTTTGTTCACGATTTAGAGTAGTTAATGTAATAAAAAAAATGTTCATGTTTTTTGGTAGTTCATGTTACTGGATGTTCACGTTTCTGCGAGTTTACTGTATATAGATATAATAAATGTAAATAATCTTTTAAAATTCTCCCCCTTCTGGGGGCATTAAAATACTTTAGGTTTCATTTTGAGACTAAATGTAGGAAAATAAAACCAAATCGAATTAAAAAAAAAATAAAGTAATATATCTTTTGGTTTTACGGGATTATTCTGTAGTTATTACAGTTTCTACCAGAATATTAAATTTTGTGTATTACACAAAATTGGTGTTGGGTATCAAAAACTCGTCACATCTGAATATAGTGCTCTTACTAGTTAGTATTGAGTAAGCTTGTTATGGATAAGAAGTTCAAAAAACTCACAACTTACGAAAAAAGGTTAACACAACAAACATTTAAGTTTGTGTTTTGAATATTACTCTTTTTAACACCTCTTTTAATCTGAATTTAATTTTACATTACTCACTTTACTCTTCTACACATAATACGGGACTCGTTTTTGGTGCTGAAAGAGCACCACATAGTAAATTATTGTACAAATAAAAAAATGTGTTCTACTATATTTACAATATTAACAAGATTTATATGGTTATGAAGGGCAATTTACTGCCAAGCGTGAAAACGGCTTTTATTATTATTTAAATTTAAAACTTGAAACTATAGCATATTACGTTTAGACATACACATATGTATATACAAAACATTAAAAAAACACACCTACAATATGTGAAGAGGCGCTGGCGCCTTTGCTTAAATATTTAGGTAAATAAAAGATGTGTGTAATTTAAAGTACACACATATGTACACACGTTTTTATTCAAATGTAGTTAAGGTGATAAAAACAAATAGTATTATAGTTAAAACTGGAATTTTCCCTTTAAATAGTTTAATGAAGTTTTGAAGACTTGTTAAAATAATGTTTTTGTATATGTTGTTTTAGTACGTATGTAGTTGCAAACAAATTCAACCAATGTTTCGCATTTATGTAAATATGCTCACATATTTATATTTTTTTGTATAGATAACTTTTTTTTTTTTGAAATATTTACCAAATCTCTGTTGATTAACAGAGATTTGTACATAATTGTATATGAAGGTAATAGATTTTATATGTGTTTAGAAAAACGTTAAACTGGCAACACTGTTTTCTGTGACAGCTTATTTAAAAAATTATTTAAATTTATTTCGCAATCTTAAACTTTATATGAGAGGCTGTGACACCTCTCCAATAGAATATCTTGACAGCAGTCGACAGCTGTTATTGGATGCTGGGACATCTATCCAATAGAAGATCTCGAGTATAACGTTTTACGAAAACCAAAGTGTATTTTCTTTCTTCTGACACGACCCTGGCAGGCCTCCACTCAGTTTACCCTAGCAAATAAGCGAAAAAGCGTGTAGTTACATTGTTTTTTTAAGAAAAACTTTACACCAAAATAGAAGGAAACATTTTAACGTTTTTTGGGTTTATGTAAAGTTATTAGTTTATGTAATCTATCTAGCGACTTTGAACGACTTGGTAGGCAATAGTGTCGAGATACGGTCCATATGTGTCGCCCACATGCCTAGAATTAATTCCTCAGGGTGTCTGTCATGAATACCAATTTCTTGGTCATATTAATTTAAAGTGGTTTGTTATAAAAACATTTATGTCCTTTCCTTAAAAGCAGTTCAAATCAGCTTTCGAATTACTTTTACTTTTTTTTACAACAAATTCAAAACTTCGGATATTTTTGGGACACCCTTCAAATCATGCATTAATTGTGTAACACCACCCAATATTTGTTTTTCACAAAATGGATTGATGAACAATCGTTCAATTTACAACCCCCTTTGTAAAGTAATATTGGTACTAATTTTGTATTAGTATACAGTCCTGTATTATATATGTTTTCAAATAGCGATAGAATATGAAATTTTTTTTGCGGAATCAAAAAATTATTTTTGTAATATATCTTTGGTTCCCATAATAACAAAAACTGTATTATATTTTGAACTCAAATGTTTAGATAATTATTTTTAAAGTTCGCTATGATTTTTATACCCTTCACCTGTGGTGCAGAAGGGTATATATAGCTTTGTCATTCCGTTTGTAATTCCTACAATTTTCATTTCCGACCCCATAAAGTATATATTTTCTGAAAGCTTATGAATAGAGGAGTCGATTAAGCCCTGACCGTCTGTCCGTGTGTTGGTTGAAATCAACTTTTAGAAGCAACTATATGCTCCTCAGATCTGTATATGGTATCAATCTCTTGGAAATATCCAGGAATGAATCGCTATTGAAATTCAGCACATACATACGTGTTGGTTAAAGTAAACGTGGCATCGAATTTCAGCTGAGCCAAAAAGAAAATTTATTTTATTTCATTTAATATATTATTTATATTTTATAATTTTTTTTAATTTTTAAAAAATTTTTTTTTTAAATTTCTTTTTATTACATTTTATTTTTTTTTTGTAATTTTTTTTTATTATATTTTTTTAATGTTTTTTTTTGTATGTTTTTTACATGTATGTACATACGTATTTTATATGAGATGAATGGTGATACAAACAATTGTTATTGCATGACTACACGTTGTGAAGGGTATATAAGATTCGGCACGGCCGAATATAGCACTGTTACTTTATTTTTTTTACTAAAAATTGTTTTACTTTCTTTAATATTGCGACATACAACCGATAACGACATAAATTATGTTCACAAGTAAATAAAGCAACACTGCATTTGAATAGATACTGCATTAATACATTAAGTTGTTGTCTTTGAGGAATACAAATAACTTACTGTTTTTAAACTGGGCGTTAAATAAAACAGGCCGCCCTCTAAAAGACAAAATTTATTTTTGAGAAAATCACACAAAATTCGTACGTATATTAGTGCGAATATAAAAAGGCAAACGTTTTTACATTTTTCTTAACAAAAGAAACCACCATTAGAGGAACTTGTGGGTTTATTTGTTGTTCGCAGTTGAATTACTTAAAATAAAAGTTTAACACGTGTTGAATGAATGAGTAAATTAATTAATCGATTTTTAAATTAATGAAATTTTTAATGAATGGATGGATGAGTGTATAAATAAATATGTAAATTAAAAAAATTACAATAAAAATTTTGTCTAAAAAAAGAAGTAAAAAAAAATTAAATGTTTAAATTAATCCATATTTATGGTTTTAAAATAAAATAATTGTACGCAAATTGTGTTTTATAAGCCTTTGATTAATTTTTCAATGAATATGAATATGTTAAATCTACAAAACTAGAGACACGACCCGGTTTTACGCGGGTGGAATTTACTGGTGGTAAATAAAGAAATTTGAAAATATAGTTCCCAAATGTCTCTTTACATGTAAATGCTATATAAGAAGCTTTAGAATATTTGCAACTATAGTTTCCAAATAACACCCTTTAAATATATTTCTATTGGCCATACCACGCAATATTTTCTTATTATTATTTTTTTTGTTATCAAACCTTGATCTGCTACTTACAAATACAACACAAAGAGAATCAGGGATATCGGTCGAAAAATTTTTAAGTTACAAATTGAATTTTTATTTTTGTTGAACTTTTCTGTTTAAACTAATATTTTTAAATTTTTAATCAGGCTTGAGTTCATATTTTAATATTCTTTATTTTTAGAAAGAATTTTTTTTAAATTGTGATAAATGAAAGAATAAATCTTAAAAAATTATATTTTTACCAACACTAGCCGAGTGGAATGCATTTTCGAAACCAGCTACGATTTCATCATCAGCACTGTCTGATCGGTGGTTACATGTTGGTTGTAAACATCATCTATTTAACTCACGGGACTTAAGTTAATTGAATTCGGTAACTAATTTTTAGTTTTTCCTTTTTCATATATATTACCACAATGAGTTAGATTGAAATTTTTAACCAAACAGCAACCCTTTTACTTTTGTTTGTTATTATCTTTCATTTATATTATATTTATTTATATATAAAAAAAATTTAAAAATATTATTTTTAAGTTACGCTCATACAAACATGCAGCTAGTAATAAGAGGCCCATAAATCGGTTTAAATTTTAACCAGCGGTTATTTCGAAACTGCCAATACTTATGTTATGCTTTTCTGTCACCAAATTCAGTATATTTTCTCCGCTGAACGAAATTAATCGATTTACGCTTGAGCAACGCTAGGATTTATTGGAAATTTATTTCTAAAACAAAGACAATTGGTCGGAAATTGCAAGAAAATGTCGCAAGTAACGTAGAGTCCGCTGAGTTCAACTTGGGCCATAAAGCCCTTGTTAATGGAAACTATTTAGAGTTTTATGAAACATCAAAGAGAATCCTACAAAGTTAAAAGACTTTATAATTGATCGATCACAAGATTGATTTTTGGTAGTACCTTTGTATGTAAGGTTCCACATGTAAAGTTCTCTTTTATCTCGTTAAAAGCTTAATTTTGCACTGTTTAAGAATAAAAAGAATTTGCTTTGTTTTAAAAGTTCCACGCCTAATTAATAAATAAATTTCTATCTATGTTTTATGTTCGTATAAAAAGTGATTGATGTACAAACAAATAAACTTGCACAAACATTTTTAATGCGTACATAAATATATAAATAAATATTTGGATATAAGGGTTGTACTTTGTAATTCCTTTCCATTAATTTTTCTTTGTGTTAATTAATATTTTTGTTATTGTTCTCTTTCATTGCAGGTATGTACGTTAATGACATTTTAATACCATCAAATGTAAATAATTTTTGGTCAGCTAACAAACAGTTCTAAAATTGAAGAAGCTAAAACGTGCCAGTAGCAGCAATAAAGTAAATTTGTTATCGAAATAAAAGCACACTTGTAAGTACACGTGTTGGTCAAATAACTTAATGGACTCTTTTTCATTAAACTATAACTAAGGTGAGGTAAAAGAGGAATTCGTTGTGAATTTTTGAAATACTTAAATCGTAGAAATTAATATAAAAATGAAAGTACAAGGGATATATTTCAAGACCGCATAAATAAATAATTGTGCAATAATAAGCAAAAATCATCTTGTCGTAATTAGAATTTCACCCTCGTATAATGAAAATATTTATACGCTACACATCTAGTAATATTGCTTGGAATCCAGGTGGCATTTAAAAGGATTATATTCTTGGTACCCAAAGGTAGTTAAAAAATATTAGCTTTGTGTGGGCATGACACCTCCTACTTTTAAAATTAAAATGTTTGAATTCAACTAAGATAATTCATTATTTTTTTTTTTAATTTTTGTCCATACAGAAATAATATGAAATTAAGATAAAGCGTTATATGGGAGGTGGGCGTCAAAATGCGTTTCTCACTTTTATTTTCTGGCATTTTAATAAAATTAGCCAGAAAGCTATATATGTGAAAATTCATCATCATACATCTAATTCTTTCTGTTTTTCCAGCTTTTAAATTTCATTAAAATTAATTTATGTGAGACGTTAGTGTTAAAGTAGATGGTCAAAGTAGTATCTGCTGATAAATTCAACTTTGATGTTTCAATAAAGAGTCCATTAATAATCAAAAATCTTTGTCTATAGAGAAATTCTATGACTTTGAGATAAAGCGTTATATGGAAGGCGGGCGTTAAAGTGGGCTAGTTTTCCGTTATGACAAGTCATTTGATCAAAAATCAATGTTTGCTAATCTAATTTTGTCAGTTTTATTAGGTTTTAAATCTTAAATAAACCGAGAAAGACACTGTGCAGCACAAGGTTTCGTACATTTTGATCCATAACTCCTTTCGTAATATATATATTTGAAAAGATTTCAGGGAAAGATTTTTTTGTACTTAAAAAATATATAATCGCATTTTATTCGATGTTGGAGGGAAATTGATTTTTTTACCTACTTTTGTATGACGTTCTATAACTCTCTTCCTAATATACCGATTAAGACCATTTTCAATACCAAACAAACCTTGTGAATAAGAAATATTCTGTCAATTTGATCCCGCTTACTTTTCGGTTCGGGCTCTATCGTGCTTTCGACAGACAGACGGAACCAGGACTCAAAAAATATATACTTTATGGGATCGAAAATGAATATTTCGATGTGTTACAAACGGAATGACAAAGTGAATATACCCCCACAACATTTTTTTGCTTGTGGGTATAAAAATAAATCTAAAAGTAAAATTATTTAATTTGTGTCACAGAATAAGTATTTACAATACATAAAGCTGTTGATATTTATTTGGTAGATTTTACAAAATTAAAGACAAATATAATTTAACTAATTATGACAAAATTATTAAGAAGTTCATAAAGTTCTAGTTAAAAGAAGGCGTAATTAAGAGCCTTAATGTACAATGCAATCATAAAGTTAACAAGTTATTAAATAAATTACACACATAAAAACAAAACAATAAAAATTAATTTCAATTATGTAATCGAGATTGTTGTTAAGTCACGACGAGTATAATAAATGATTTTATTAACTGAATTAATAGAATGAAAGTTAAAAGTTTTATTAAGAGTAAATTTTATTTCAAATATTTAGTTGTTTTATGATTTTTATTATTATTTTTTTTTTATTTTATAAAGATAATTTTCATTTAGCTAATCAAATGTGTAATAAAAATTTTTTATTCATAGCTTCAGCAGGAATAAAACGGGCCCAAAAATTACTACTTCTGATCTAAATAATATGATTTCCTATTTATATACATTTGACTTATTCACAAGTCATAAACCTAAAATGATTAAAAAGTTTTGTGTTGTTTATTGTACAGTTTTTAGACCTTTTTAAAATTTTTAAAATCTATGAATCAGACAATTAAGTATACAACATCTTTACATGCACTGCACGTGAAAATCGTGCGTGCCAAAAATAGAACTACCAGACGACTGACTTTGAGATATGATTTAGGGTTGAGGAAAATAGTTTATTATAATAAAAACTCAATTCGCCCCTAAAGCGTAAGCAGATTTGCGCCTGAAGGCTTTCTTATAAATTTGCTAACAAGTAAGAGCGTTATTTCTTGATCTCAATACACAAACGGATAGTCGGAATAAGCTACATCTATATATCGATGGTCACAGGTAGAAAGGCCCTATCTCGTATTTTTACAAAATTGAGTTTATCAGTTATTTTAAAACATTTCACAAAAAACACCTCGACACAAAAATTTATTGCAATAATATCAAAAATAACATTTTACAAACAATTTAAAAAAATAAATTACATTGTAATAATGCAGTTTCTATTACGCTTTTTCCGTCTCCTGTAAAGTTAAAATTTTATGAGTTAGGGCCTTTCTACCTGTGAACAACGATATATATATTTTTTATATATGTATATTATATTATATATATTTTATAGGGTCTAAAATAAAAACAAACTTGTACGCTATAAAGGGTACTTCGTACAAAAATCAGCTTACTTGGCTTAAAAATATTTAAATACTAACGTAAGTCATTGCTGTCTTGATAAATAACTTACTGAATATCAATCGAGCTATCGACCCGATTTTTATTCAAGTAGCTTAAGAATAATTAACGTTAGGATTTTTTAAGGTTTTTGGCCTTATTGCAAAAGTAGATACAATAGGGATTTTGTTTTGCACCCACCCAAAGCAACTGGATGAAAGTAAACCCCAAAATAATATTTTTTCTCTTACTAAGATATAGAAGTTGCATTTGGGCCAAATCTCAAAATATTTTTTACTTTGGAGGCTTTGAACTTCTCGGGTACATAACGCTTGTTTTTCGTCAAAGTATCGAAAATTGTCATATTTCTTTTAGACAACAACAACAAAGTATTTTAATAAAATATCTATCGTAATGTTTCGCTAAGAATTATCGTAAGGAGTGGTGAAAAGATTCACGAGACACTCCCCGTTATTTACGTCCTCTTTTCCAATGTAAATTTGTCCATTTGGGGCAAGCCCCCCAAATCACACTGCGAGTTTGAAAGGTATAAATTTACTTGGAGCGACCTTGCAATACAATGTATCGTCGGTCACCGGTTGACAACTCTTAACTCGCAAAAAATCGAATTGGGTTTTTGATGCCTAAAGACTATGTTTGTCCTTCTGTATGTACGTACGTTTCATTTATATTACAATCTCCTACTAATTCTCGTTCTTTTATTCACTTGCAACACAGTTTAGTAACGAAGTAATAACGTTTTCTTTGTCTCCTGAAAAATAAAAAAAATAAAAAAAAATGTTGAGAGATGTCAACCAGTGACCGACAGTATGTTGTTATTTACCGTATAAAAACATTTTCGTTGTAATTAAATATTATAGAGATGCGTAAAAAATCTTTATGACGGCGAAGGTTAAATACAGACTTGGTAAGACTAAAATGTTTTGTCACACAAAACAGATATTCGACAAAATAGGTGTATGTGGTTTATTCTATTTATAGAAAAAAATATTTATCAAAAATAGTTTTTACGCCTTTTTAGGCAAATATTTGCTGAAGCTGAGCATAGTTGAATTAATCATTATATCTGTAAAAACTAAAAAAAACATATGCGAGTCTAAAGCTCCGTAAGGTTTATTTTATAGTTGCGAAATCTGATTGGCAACAATAGCACCGAACTGTAAACTACAGTGCTTTACAAAAATGTTGTGGTCAAGCGTTATATGCAATACCAAGCTAAACAAAAAGTGTCATATTGAACCTATTCAAGAAAATATTTGTCGAAAATAAAACGGATATATTTCCAGGAATTTTTGGGTCATCCCAAGACCACTTGTCCAAGAAGCAAGCTAAACACATTGTTTAAGTATAATCGATTATACTGTACAAGTTTTGCAGATACAAAATTTTACGTAATCAGGAAAAACATTTTATAGCATTTCTAAGCTACTACTTGGTGGAAATGCTTAAAGAAAAACAAAATAATGAGACAAGGGAAATCTATTTTAGAAATTAAACCACAGAAAAAAGTTAAATTGGACATTTTAAGAAAAAGGGAAAATAAAAATTTAAAAGGTTTAATGCGCATTTAAAATTTTATTAAATAATTTATAAGAAAAAAATACAAATGATGATGACAACGTTTTCCACCCATTAATTTTAAAATATTTTGATTTTTGAATGTTTTTGATTTTTTTTTTCATCTGTGTTAAACGTGACCAGAATCTATAGTTGTAAAGAATTTCTGGAAAGATTACTAAAAAATCGTTTGTAAAATAATAAAATTAAAATTATTATTTAATGAATGTGAAAATATTTTACAAGTAATTAAAATAAAAATAATTTTCCTAAAGCTATAAAAAAATGATTTAGCTATTATTTATTTTTAATGTGACTTTAACGATCTGCTGTACCAATAGTAATTGTTATTTCTATAGAATAATAAAATTCTTTAGTTTACAAAAAAAGATTTAATCAAAGTTAAGAAGTTATACAAACTTGTAACCATATCCTATACTACAGAACACTGTCCTGAAAACTGCAAAACGAAGAATCGTTAATGTCAGTTATAAAAAAAATTAAAAAAGAGTTTTTTAACAATTAAAAAAAGTTTACGGCCGTACTAAGAATTAAAACAATTCAAAGTAGATGTTTGTAATACGATTCAAATATTTCTCTTAATTCATTAACTCAAATTTCAAACCTTTTTTTCCGCAACCATTTATTTAAACGCTCATTTATATTTTCATTGAAAAATTGATTATACTCTTTGCAAAGAGTGTAAGTATTTACAGTTGTGAGCATAAAAAATGCAGCGCATATTACTATGATCTTTCAGTGTGATTCTTTGAAAACATCATTATCCAATTCACATTGTTTTGCGGTTTCTTACATTAGTGGAATGCTAGCTGGAGTTACTATGTCTTAATAAGTTTAATGAATAAAACGTTTTTTTTTGTAATTTAACTCTACTTATCAATGGTTTTTTTGCAAGTCGTCTAACAAGCAAATTTGTCTCATTTAGCTTACCACGTGCAGTGTGTACTCCAATAGAGACATATATATGCTCATTTGCGAAACTAGCAACGTCTACTGCCGTCTTGTTTGGTCTGTTTTGACCACTTTAACATTTGACGATCTTGGCGCATTGTAGTTTTTCGAGGACGATCACTGCCTGATTTTCTTTCCACACTTTTTTGCACGTTGAAACGACGCTATACGATATATGGTGGATTTGTTAACTCCAAAAGTAGTACAACTTCTCGCATGGATTTTCCTTTCTCCAATAATTTATTTTTTTTTGCTAGCTGTTTCTAAAGCAAAGTAAATATTAAGTATTAAAAAAATTTTGGTCAGCTTTTATCTGAAATGCAATAATTACCTTACTTTAATAGGTCTTTCTTTACGGTGCATTTTTTTGCTCGCTTAATTGTTCACTCAAAAACAAAATAAAATGTAAACCTGTTATTTTGAAAGGAATTCGATATAAGGTTGTATATCACAGTGTTGCAGTTTTTATGCTCGCAACTGTATGTATGCTTGTCATTCCGTGTGAAATTTCTATAATATTCTTTTCCGACCCCGTAAAGAATATATTTTTTCTGAGAGCTTATGAATAGGGGAGTCGACTGAGAATTATCTGTCTGTCTGTGTGCATGTTGAAATCAGTTTTTTGAAGCCCCCGACATTGACAAGATTCTCGTATGGTATCGAGATATGTATTAGTAATATTCGGGAGCAGATCGGTATTGTAAATCAGCATAATTGCTCCATAACTTTCTGAGATATCAGCAAAAAAATACGACTGCCTCTGTTTTTTGTTTAATTAGGATAATTTATAGACACGTACGTGACTAGTAACAAATATGATAAGCCTTGAGCCGTATTCATGAAAAAATGGACAAATCGGTCATTAATCGGGAAAGTTATAGGAACAAATTTTTAAGTAAAATATATATTTTTCTAATATATCAAATTCTTTAAGCTCCCAAATAATTTTTGGTCATGTTAAATACACTAAATTCTAAGCCGTGGTCTCAAAATTTATTTCTGAGAAAATCTAACAAATTGGTTTAAAACTAATTGAGATACAAGTACCAAAAGACAACTGCTTCGGTGTTTTTCCTAAAATTTACTAACGAAAATCGAGTTTTTTCCTTTTCTACACAACCGAGAGAGCCAATATGGGTATCAAATGAAAATAATTGGTCAGCGCAATATAATATGCTTTAAAAATATTAAAATCACTGATGACCGATACCACAAAATAACGGTCAATAAATATATATATGTAATATCTGTTATTTCAAAATTGTTTGATCCCCCCAAATATTGTCCTTGGCCAGTAAAATACAATTAACTATGAAAAACTAAAAATCCAAGATGGAGTCCTAGATAAAATGGTGGGTGGATATATGAGAGAAATATATCAAATAAAGAGCTTTGCGAGTGGTGTACAGTAAATTATTAAAAAAGTGTAAAATCCAAATATATATAAAATGAAATCTGAAATCTAGGATAAGCTGCGATGTGGTCATTATTATATATACGGACATAATGGTGAACGGTATTATCAGAATATAACACCCTTACTTGTTTAGTTTGTTGTAATTTCTGGCATCCCTGTCAATAGTTGTAAGGTTTGGAGCTTAAGTTATGTCTTTGTAGTTCTAGGCATATGCATTTCTTTCTTTATTTCGTTTATAAAATTTTATAAGATTTTTTTTAACAAAAAAACCTTTTTAACTGATTCTATTTTTAGATAACAATTTTCAATGATTTCCTTATTTTCAAGATACTTTTGTTAAAAAATATTTTAAAAAAATATTAAATGAAATTAAAGGTAGAAAAGTAGCCATCCCCGGAACATTTCTGTATTACCAAAAAGATATAACGGTAAATGTAATTTTATTGTAGATAAATAAAATAAAAACTTTAACAAAATTAGTTGTTACAGAGCATGTATGAGATTTGCCACGCCCACTTTCTAGATTTCTTTTATTTAGGCAATTAGTTTTATTTGTTAGCATAGCCCAGTCAAAAACAAGTAAGAGCGCTATATTCGGCCGTGCCGAATCTTATATACCCTTCACAACGTGTAGTCATGCAATAAGAGTAGTTTGTATCACCATTCATCCCATATGAAATACGTATGTATGCACAAACATATAAAAAACACACATATATAAAAACATCCCATTGTAAAATTATAAATTTACGTATGTATGTTAAAAAAAATAAAAAAAAAATTTAAAAAAAAAATAAAAAAAAGTATAAAAAAAGTTTAAAAAAAAAAATTTAAAAAACAAAATTAAAAAAAAAAATTAAAAAAAAAAAATTTTTTTTTAAATTTTTTTAAAAAATAATTAATATAAATAATAAAACAAAAAAAAAAATAAATAAAAATTAAAAAAAAATTTTAAAAAAATAATAAAATTATAAATAATATATTAAATAAAAAATAATAAAAAAATTAATAAAAAATTTAATAAAAAATATAAAAAAATTTTTTTTTGGCTCAGCTGGTATTCAGTGCCACAGTTACTCTAACCAGTATACACGTTTGTATGTATGTGTTAAAAAAAACTAGGTGGCCGTGGGTTTTTTCTCATATCTCAGGTGTTTATGTACCGATGTTTCTGATTTTCAATAGCGATCTACTCCCGAATATTTCTGATATTTTAATACCTCACTCGGGTCCAAGCGATGTCTGGGGGCTTCAAAAAGTTGATTTCAACATACACACGGACAGACAGTTAGACTGACAGACTGACAGAGCTTAATCGACTCCCCTATTCATAAGCTTTCAGAAAATATATACTTTATGAGGTCGGAAATGAAAATTGAAGAAATTTCACACGGAATGACAAACCTATATATACCCTTTTTCACTGTGTGAAGGGTATAATAAAAGAGTCTACAATGTCATCCATGGCTCTATTGTGCATTGATAATTCCACTATGAGCGTGCGGTGCAACCCCTCTACCACATTCATTCGACTCATGCTCTCCATCAGCATCTAAGTCTCCCTAAGCTCTTTATGTACGAGGTCCAGGAATTTACTATGCCCCGGGCTAGCAATAACAGCAAAGCGTGGGAATCTGCCAAGGTAATATACGACCAGGGCGATTTTAACTTATTTAAAACTCCAAATACCATTATTTCCAAAATATTTTTTTACATGCCCAATGAGGTTGGTTTTCAGACGTTTTTACAATGTTTTTTTCAAACTTCCAATCCGCTTGAAATTTTAAATGGAAAAAATTTGTCTACCGTAAAAATTGCATACATTTAACTTTCTTATATTCATTTCAAAGTCTGCTGAAGAACATTTTTTGCAATTTAAGTGGTTTTAAAAGTCTGCGTTTGAAAAAATTGTTCATTACCCTTTGAAATGGTAAATAGAAATGGATTTCTAGTTTTAATAAAAATATGCAATCATGTTGAGTGTTTTAAATTCTTCCAACTTTAACCCATTAAACTTTATTCCATTTTTTTGTTGTTAAGTTGTGAATAAATAGTTTAAGTTTTATTGATGGTTAATCAGCTGTGTTTTTTATAATTTCTTGCTATTCTGACTGACAGCCCAACTATTTTCTCTAGTCACTTTTTGTGTTTGCGTATAAGTCTGTCGCAATTAAATGCCATTTAAAATGATGAGCTCAGTAGCTGAAAAAAAATTTCGACGATAAGCTAGTCGGTGATAAAATCAATTGAAATGGTTGATTAGTGTTTAATAGGAAACGTAAATGGCATATCTTTGTATTTTATTTTTTAATTTAAAAATTAATACAGAAAAATTTATCAGATTTTGTAGTGCTACAGATATGATGGTTTTAATAACTTCCTCACGTATGTTAGACAGTTTTATGTAATCACTACCAGAGATTAACATTGTTCCAGTGAACATAAATTCATATTTATCAAATTTACTTGTAAACATGGTTTTTTTTAAAACAACGAATCCATTTACGATTACGTGTACATGTTATTGGTTGTTTCATAAACTTCAGTAACATGTCATTTGTAATTTTCTTTATTCTAGCCTGTTTAGTTTGTTTAATGATTTGTGGAGAAAATAAATAAAATGAATTCAAAGCAATAAAATATAAAACGTACTACAGTAAGGAACCGCACATGCCTCTATATAATGAGAGTGCAAGAATGAGGAAACAAAATACAAAAACAAAAGTGCAAGATTTTTTTACCATTTTTCACAGAAGGTTGCGACCAACAAAACAACAAATAAAAAAGTCTCATCTTAAGTCTTAAACATTCGCTCTAAACATTAACATACATTTCAACCCAACTGGATTTTATAACTTAATAAGTAAGAGTGCTGAAGCTGATAATACCCTTCACCATCATGTACATAGATATAATCACTTATCGTAGCTTAACCTATATTTCATGTTATATGCGATTTTTCTTTATTATTTCCGACGCCATCCTTGATTTTTTACGTAGTTAACTGTATTCTTCTAGTCAAGCCTTTTCATTTGATACCCATATTGATGGGGTTAAAAAATTTGTTCCGCCATTTTGTTTTAGAAGTCATCTTGGATTTTATTTTTTTAATAATCTACTGTCTACTTCTACTACTGTCTACTGATCAAGCCCTTTAATTTGATACCAATATTGAGGGGGCTTAAGAAGTTACATTTTTAAATACCAGATTCAACCTATATATAAATTTATTGCCCGCCATTTTGTAGTGGCGGCCAACTGAATTTTAATTTTTTTTATAGTGCATATATTGCGCTTGTCAAGTCCTTTCAGATATTACTTATATTGACTCACCCGGTTGTCTAGAAAAATTGATTTTCGTTTGTAAATTTTTGGAATATTAATTTTTAAAAAAAAATTTTCCTACAACTTTTCCGATTATAGCCCGACATATCCAAAAATTTTCAAAAATATCTCTAGAGGCATATTAAATCTACGAATTGTGACAAAGGTACCTATCAATTCTTCTATGGCTGAAAATTTTTAATTTTGGTGGTAAAAATATGGGAAGAACAGAGGAAGTCGCGTTTATGTGCTCATATCTGAGACAGTTATGCGGCGATATTGCTGAATTTTAATAGCGATGCATTCCCGGATATACCATAAACAGATCTAATGAACATATGGTTGCTTCTAAAAGTTGATTTCAACCAACACACGGACAGACTGACATGGCTTAATCGACTCTTCTATTCATAAGCTTTCAGAAAATATATACTTTATGGAAATGAAAACTGGAAAAAATTACAAACGAAACAAATGGTAGAGAAGAAAAAAATTAGCTGGACCTTTTTTTCGCTTCTTCTTAATTTTAAAAAATTTTCTTTAGTGCTCCACTGTACATTAAGTGCTTGTAATTTTAAATTTTTCAACATTTTGTGGGCTCGGCCTCCTTCTGTTGCATGAAAAAAGTTTCAATTGCAAATTTGTGATAATCGTCGTCCATACATTCATGTTGCTTGTTTTTTTATTTTATTTTTTCATTAAACTATAATTTCTCATATGTGTTCGTCCGTCTGTCAAGCTGTTTGTCGCCCTATCCGTCTGCCTTCTATCTACTAACTCAAGACTATAATTTTGCTTTTCTTTATTTCGCTTTTTTTAAATAATTTTACTGTAAACGGAAATACATTTTTTTATATGCTGGTTTAATATGGTCAACGAAAGAGGAAATCAGGGTTACAGAAAAGGGCAACAGTTTAATAGACGCATATACAAACACAAAGATAATCTAAAATAGAATTTACATAATACAACTACAATTACGACTATTATCAAATTGATAGGTAAGTTTTTCTTTTAATGATACTTAAGTTATTGTATAAGAATTTAGACACTAGATGTTAAAAGAACACAATTTTTCATGAATGTTTTGTGAAAAGCGCCAAGAAACTAAGGAAACTCCATTAAAAAAAATATTTTACACTATCGATATGGAATTGGAATTATAAATAGATTTTGTATACAATTTAAGAAGAAATTATTTTTAAAAGAATTAAAAAAAAAATAATATTTGTATTTATAGAAAATATATAAAGTACGCAATACATTGTATTTACAATAGGGCCGACAAATTTTGATTTTTAAATAGTACTAAACCACAAAACAAAAAATTATTTTTTCAATGAGATGATACTTTTTATTTTTTTTTTTCTAACGCAAACTAAAGAAATTAGTTGTATAGAAACTAGGGTGATCGACTCGGTTTTACAACCGGTGGAAAAACCGGTTTTTTCCTCTGTCAGCTGGCGGTTTTTTCTAAATGTTGATTTTTCGAATATCGAATACACCGGTTTTTTTATCCGAAAAAGCCGGTTTTTTTTTATTTTTTTAAGTTTATTTTCATATATCTTTGTAATCAATCGTACCATAGTATATTTAGTACGTGAAAAGCTTCCAAAAATCAGAAAATAAAAACTATTAAATATTCTACCATAATATTGTAAGAAATTTATTTGTTGTTTAAAAAACAATTTTAAATTAAAAAAAATAATTGAGCTTAAATACTATTTTTTTTATAGGATATAAACCTAACGTTTAATGATAAAGGTAATTGAAGCATAAACTTAGCTGATCGATCACTTTTAGGTAAAAAGTGTAGTTACAATAAAGAAAAACCAATAGTCTATCCTTCCATATCCTAATTTTAGTTTTTATTAAATTTCAATTAAACCATTGAACAAACTAGTTTATGCCTATATTTGTATGTCTGTCAGAGGTATAAGAAAGAATTTTTAAAATAAAATTTTAAAGATTTTTTCCCTAGCCTTTAAAATTTATTTCAAATTACAGAAACCATTTCAAACAAAATACGTTAGTGCATATTAATTTAAAAGATCTATTCAACATTTAAAAACTGTACAGAAGGAGACACAAAAATTTATAACAGCCTTATAAAAAGTCTTAATTATTTATATACTAGCTAATACCCGGTGTGATTCGCCACCCCAAATTTTAGTATTTAATTCATATGGCAGGTGCCACGCCCACTATTGTTAATGCACTTATTTCTTGTCTTTATGTTCATTTGGGTGTCAAAGTTGCTTTTGCAATATTTACTACTCTAATCGATATCGTTTTCCAAATATATGAATTTAAGTATTTAATTCATGTGGCCACGCCTACTATTGCAAGTCCGCCCATTTTTTACCCAAATGTTCGTGTGTTAGTTTGAAGACTCTAGCTGCATTAACTTTCGTGATATATAATATTTAATACTTATTCTTTAATAGGGCGTGGCACCCCGCCCACTTACAATTTCAAACCGAAGTATAGCCTATAGTTCCTTCCAGACATACAGAAAGATTCTGTGAAAATTTCAAGGAAATCGGTCCAGCCGTTTAACCGTCTATAAAGCACAAACAAACACACATTGATTTTTATATATATAGATTAATTTATTGTATTTATTTATTTTACTTGTAAAGAGTACCTTTTGTCCTTAAATTCAACTAAATTAAACCAAATTAGTCAATTGCATTCATGTCATTTATTGCGTAATTGTGCAGCCAAACGTATATAAACTGTGAAAATTTCATATTTAGATATAATTTTTATTAAAATCTTTTTTTACAATATTTTTTATTTTTTTTCTTTATATATTATGTTTTATTTATTCGAACCGGTTAACCGGTTTTTTCTCAATTTTCAAAATTGCAACCGGTTTTCTTTTAAATTCTAAATTTAAAACTATTTAAAAACCGGTTTTTTAAAAAAGTCGAATAATTGATCACCCTAATAGAAACACATTTTTTAAATTTAAGAAAGGTATAATGTTTCTTTAAGCCACAAGTTTTATAAGATATTCAAAAAGCATCTAAATATTAATTTTGATTCTCTTTAATTCGATTTTAATTAAATTTTTTTTGGATACCAACTATACAAACGGTTCTAGAGTTAAGCAGATTTACTGTATATTCATTCATTCTCATTTTCTCATCTTTTGTCGCTCTTATAGGAATTTTAATGTTTTAATTTTAAATAAAATAATCTGTAATAAAAATGATAACGTATTTGATATTGATATGGGTATCATATGAATAGGATTGTTTTTTTTTTAATTTTACACATTTAAATTTAAATTTATTTTATATAATAACGGTCTAATGCATAAAAAATAATTTAGGTTTATTGAAACCTTATTTGACAGTTGTTGTGTAGAAATATGTCAAATAACCCCTAAATAAACCTGAAATATGTTTTATAAAGCCTAAAGGTGAATTCACCCGGAGAATAACATTTTTTACTGAGAGTTTTCTGCAGAACGATTCACCACCCATTTAAGAAAATTTGTCCGAAAAAGCAAAGCTGCCATATAATATAAAAATGCACCGCTAGCAAACTATGTAAATAAATACAAACGTAAATTATTTCATTAAAATATATGTGAAGAAAATGTCGGATAGAAGAAAACTTAAATTATTATTTTTAATTGAAGTGCATAAAGTCAATTTGTTTGCAAAAGAAATTTATAAAATAAAATCGAAAATAAATGAGTCGCAGTGAGAAAAACCCTGTTTCAAATAATTATTTTTGTATGCACTATTGCTCATGTCATACAAACATTCTCTTCCTGGTTTTTTTAATTCTTCTATTAATTTTTGAGCAATATTTTCATTAAATTCCATTTTAATGGTTAATTTTTGGCAAAAACAATTTTTGTATAATAAATGTACTGACACTATGTGATGTGGCAACCAAATTCCATTTTCATGTAAATATTGACAAAAATGGCATCCCAATTCAGTTTGTTCTGAACAAGAATTAAAATTAAACCAATTCAAGGAAAAACTTTCTGAACAAAATAATCTCTCTCTCTCTCTCAAAAGTAAAACGTCAAACTCAATATAAAAAAAAAATTTGTTCTGAACTAAAATTTTATGGGTGAATCCAGCTTAAGTCTATAATACACGGCATGTTTTTTACATCTGACTTTAAAATTTATGAGGCATATGTAAATCTACATGTCTGTCAAAATTGTACTTATACGCTGACTGCTTTGCAGCAGCAGAGATTTCTGCCAACGACTGGTGTCACATGTTTTTACAGAAGGAAATAGAGCGCACTCTAATTAAAATTTTGTCAGATGTCTCAACACATGCTTTTTTACAGAAGTAATGTTTTAAAGGTAACACACGACATGCTTGTATTAGCAGTGGAGAATTTGACAAGTCAGACGTAAAAAACATGCCGTGTATTAGTTCCTTTAACTGTCGTATGTATAAAAAATATTTAAGGTTTACTTATTGAAGGCTTATTTGACAAATTTCTAAACAACAACTGTCGAATAAGCATGTAATAAGCCCAAAATAATTTTTATGAATACGGTAGTAAATCTTTAAACAAATTTTAATTTTACAAAAAAAAAAGACATGATGAGAAAATTGAAGACTGAGTTTGCCGTTTTACAAAATTTTGATAATATGAAGTTTATCATGTCCATTCCAAAAGTTGATTTTTGTTAACACGGTATAATCTTAATTTGTTATTTATTAAGTTTTTTGCAAAACTCATTAAATATAACCATGTCTTTACCATTTTTAATTAAAATCCACGTTTCATGTGTAAATTCCTTTGAATACTGTGTGTCATTTTGCAACATTTTCCAGATTAAAAGCAAACGTGGGAAGTTTTATGGCGACGAATTAAAAAAAAATAAAACTTTTTTTACACGGCTTTTAAAAGGCAGCCTTCTAAGAAAAGTCTACTTTTTTCATTAAAATATCTTCTCCTTTATATAAACCTTTTTTATCGTGCGTAAAATAATCAAAAAACTAAAATAATGTAAAACAAATTTTTATGGCCTTTTTTTTTGTTGGGATTTTACAAATAAACAAAAAGAATTCTACGAAAAAATTGCAACCGTTGGCGTTTAAATTTTTTAAGTGCTTTTTTCTTATGCAGAATTTTGCTGCCGGGCTAAAATATAACAAGTAACTATATTCGGCTGGGCCGAATATTTTATACCCTGAAAAGGATCTAAGCTGTAGGGACAAATATAAGTAGGGGCAAATCAATTAATAAATGGCCATAGATTTGCCATGGTTAGGGGTGGGCAGGACAATGCAGCATTCCATCAGCTGCAGGCTAGGTAGTTAGATATCAGAGCGTAGCCATAAGAGAACCATAGGACACAAACCTGAGGGTTGAAGTTATTTTTCTTATACTTTGTAGCGTTGCCATCAGTCATTCACCGGGCTTGGCCCAAGAGACGCTTGACAAAAATGACTGAAAAGCATAATTTGGTACCCAGAGGCAGTTAAAAAATAATATTAGCTTTGTGTGGGAATGACACCTTCTACTTCTAAAATATATATATAATATAACAGATTTCTTTTTTTTTTAATTTGTGTCCATATACAAATAATATGAATTTAAGATAAATCGTTCTATGCGAGGTGGGCGTTAAATTGCGCTTCTCACCTTTATTTGCGGGCACTATAATAAAATCTAACAGAAACCTACATGTATATGGGAATTTTATTCACTAAAACATATTGTTCTGTTGGTTTTATGAATTTTTAAATTTCATTAACAGTACGTTTTGTGAGAAGTGGGCCTTAAAGTAGGCGTGACAAAATAGTTTCTACTATTAAATTTAACTTAGATATTTCAATATACAGTTTTTTATTCATTATATGAATTTCAGGTAAAGCGTTATATAGGAGGTGGCGTTAAACTGGGCGTGTAATCTTAATTTAATTTGAGCAAAAAGCAATGTTTGCAAAAATTCAGAATCATCATTTTGTCAGTTTTATTACGTTTAAAATTTAAAATAAATCGAAGAAGAGACTTTGCGGTATATAAATCCTTTCATAATGTATATGATTTAGCAAATTTCAAGATAACATGTTTTTTTTTCTCAGGAAATATACTTGCCATCGCTTTTCGTCAATGCGTTTAGATACAAAAGCAATTTATTCGATGAAGGAAGGACATTAATTTTTTTTTCCTACTCTTGCATTACGAGCTATAACTCTCTTCCTGATTTACCGATGTAGCCCAAACAAACCTTGTGTATAAGAAATATTCTGGGGAAATTTGATCCCCTTAGCGGTTTTGATTCAGGCTCTATCGCGCTTTCAACAGACGGATGGATATAGCTCAATCGTCCTACCAGGACTCAGAAAATACATACATTATGGGGTCTAAAATTGATATTTCGATGTGTTACAAACGCTGTCTAACTGTTACTCTTGATCTTTAAGAAAATTTCTACAGGTTGTCGCTTTTAGAACCAACCAAAAGAGTTGCAGATTATGAAAACAGATAATAAATAATCGAACAAAAAACTTAAGATTTTTAGAATAATTTATAGGTAGTCACATTCTAACAAACGCTTATTACTCTCGAATGTAAATATGTATGTATATCACACCAAATATAAAATCAAATTAACCAAAAATATTGTGTACGAAACACATCACAAAAAAAAACAATAGAGTTACGTGATAAAAATGTTTAACAAATTTTAAAGTTTATGAAACCTTTAAAAGGACAAATATGTAAATACTTGAGAAAATTTCCCTGAAGAGCTGATTTAAATTAAAACATAAAATTATTCTTTTGATTTTTTTTTGTGTAATTCTGCTTAGTGGATTATAGATAGATTAAATTTCAAACGACCAAATAGATGAGATGTACAGGGTGGGTCAAAAGTCACTATGCGAAAAAAAATTTGATAATTTTGTCGTTTGTGTAAAATGTTTTTATTCTCGATTAGAAAATATACAAAATGAAGTTATTTTACATTAATTATGGAATATAAGTCACTTAAATCACCGCCCACCGATCACTTAAGAACATTTTCCGTTGAACTTGAGTTCCAGCATTGTTTTGGACTTTTTCACATATCGTCGTGCGGTAGGTTATGTGCTCTATATGCCAAAAGTGTATTTTGAGAAAATCGATCTTGAAGTTTTAACATAATTTTTTTAAAAACTATACGATAGAATTTTGAAATTTTTACACCATATATTTGTTTTGAAAAGATGATTCTGACGAAATGTTTTTTATTTCTCGGCGGCATTTATAACGGGATATTTTCTAAAGTTAATAAAAATCATGTTTGCTCCATACGCCATCTTAAACAAATTTCGTTGCAAATACACACACGTAGAGCAAAACGACATTAACAAAGAAATAAAACACAATTGAAATTTTTGTAAAAAAAACGATATATTCATTTGATAAAACCAAAAATTAAAACTATTCCCAAAGTAAATACTAAATATATTCAAATTATTATAACAAAGTTAACAAAAGCACTAAATTAAGATTAGTTTATCTGGCTCAGATAATAATTTTTGTCTATTTCAGATATAAAATTGAATAACAACTTAAGATCGGAAATTTTTTCATTTTTAACTCTTTCTTTCTTTTTAATAATAAATAACTCTATTTTGAAAATATTTAACGTTGCTGATAATTGGTTTCGATAACCTTTTTTTAATATTTTTGCTAATTGAAAATATGGCTGCAAGATTGAGTTTTTATATGATATTTGAAATAAGTTATTTTGGATATATTGAATAAGTTTTATTTTAGTAAATTAAACAATAGAAAAATTTAATTGGTTGGATATCCTCGAAAAATTCTTAAAATCTGAGAATTGCATTTCAATAATTTTAAGTTTTATTTTATTTGTTTGAAAATTTGTCAAATAATTAACGAGGGACAAAATACTTTGAATTTCCAAAGGTTTCAGATATTTATCTAAGGCACTGTGAACGCAGTCGACCTCTTGGATTTGTGAATGTCCAGGCTCAGAAAATTTTTGAACAATACTTTTGATCTGTATGTGGTCCGACATAAATTTTAAAATTGCCATGGATATCATTTGATTTTTATTCTGGGCAACGCACGAATCACTCCACATAACTATATTTTCAATAGTTGGATATTCTGTCACCAGATTATTTAGTACTTTATATATACAACTACTTATTTCGTTACCTCCACGACCGTTATTAAATTCATCCCAAACGCAACAATAAGTAAATTTTTCCTTATTGGAGAAAATAACTGTAGCGGTCATATTATAAACATTAATTTTACGCCTATAATAAAATGAAGATGCAAAACCTTTAGGAAGGTTAAAAGTGCTTTGCAAATCAAAACATACAACAACTGTAAAAGGGTCTTGATTCTGGCGATCTACATCACGTTCCCTTTTAAGACCGTTCGTCTCATTTCTATGAATATTGAATTCTTCAATTTCATTCTCCGTTGCCAAAAATTGTACATCCCTCTCTTAATGAGAAAGAGAGAGTATACTTTACAACAGCATTCTGTTTGGAAAGAAAAAACTCTTATAAATTCTTTATAAGAGAAAAATATTTTGAAAAATATTTATATTCAGCAATATTAATTACACGTAGAGCAAAATGACAATCAAAAATCAATTTCAACTTTTTACATTGAAATTTTGCTCTATATGCCACTGAATGGCGTATAGAGCAAAAAAAAAAACACAAACAAATTCTGATTTGAAGGATATAGAACAAAACAGACACTATTTATCTCAGAAACTAGATGAGATAGCCGAAAACGGATTACATATTTGAAAAATTTGGGGTCGAAAACCTAAAGTGGCATAATTAACTCGAAATGTGTAAAATGGCGGATAGAGCACATAAACTCCCGCACGACGATATAGTCGCACCATGAAATTATCAAAAAAAAAACACGGATGCTGAGTAATTAATTTGACTGACATACGAGCCATGCCTAGCTGAGCAGAACATCTTCTCATGGATGTTTCTGGTGTTTCGTTAACAATTTAAACGTGATCTACCGGTTCAAGGCAAATCTCTTGCGGTGCCATGTTAGTGGTGACGATGAACCAACCAAGCAACGAATCATTGCTTCAGAGGCCGGAATTCTGATGTTAAAATATCGACGTTATGCTCTTTGCATTAAAAACATTGATCGCTTATTTTAATTAAAAAATCCTATTATTCTGGTTGGTCGTTCACTTGTGAATCTTTTAATTTTTTATTGTAAAAATGTTATTTATATAATATGAAAGAAAAAAATATACAAAAAATTTAGAAACGCACAGTTATTAAATTTTAAGCACCATGGTAAGTTTTGGCACACCCTATATTTTATTTAAATACGTTTTGCGTTTATTTTCTAATACTTGAAATTTTTTAAAATTAAGATACTAAGAGCTTTTATGCATACATATAAAAGTATAAAACTGTTTGTTTGCTACAAGACATTCTTTGTGAATGTTTTTTTAAGGCCAATTCCTTTACTGGAAAAGGAAAAGTTGTCGTACTTAATTTGTCTATTTTAATACTTTTTAATTCAAGCAGGTATATTAGTTATGATGAATTGTTACGGGGTGACCCTACAAAAGCGCCAGATTTAAATTTTCCAACATTTAGTTAAGTTGTCACGTACAGACCACAAGATTAATCTTTAATATTAATAGGCAAGTCGAGTTTTTGTTACGCAGTTTACGCTTACATTATACAGCAGACTTTAATAAAAAAAAATATACAATTTAAAAGGAATTTTTAAGCAGATGTTCACAATCTTATTTTGTTAAAATTGGTTCAGTATTTTAAGAGTTGTAAGAATTTAAAGTTAGTACTAACACATATAACACACAACGCATGGCGAATTTATACAGGTGAAATCAGTCCAGCTGATGGGGAAGTAAAATGTCAAAATTTGTTAAATTCGCCTTGATTTAATTTATTAATGCAGGGATGGTTTCGGTATTAAACAATTAACTTAAGTGTACTTTTTTAAAAATAAATCTACCAAATTTATGTATATTTGTTGCTCTCGCATCATTTATAATGTGTTTTTTTTAATCAAATTTGATTGAATTAAACATTGACCTTGACAGAAAATATCCCCTAAAAAGTTGTTTTGTTGTTTCAATCCATCGTTGCAAATACCTGTATGAATATGCCTTGACACAACGTATCGTCGTTGTTCTCTCTCTTTCAGTTATGTGTTTTTTCTTAGATCCCAAAAAGCATTTTATCTTGTTACTTTACAGTATTAAACCTCCTTAAACGGTTTGGCGGATAGATGTACGATCAATAAAGGTTCAAAGTAGAGCAATAAAAAAATTAAAAAAAAAATGTTGAGTTAACTTTGTTGATACAAATTATTTTTGCAAAGAGTGGTTTTTTGTGAACGCTGTAAAAAATTAAATAAATAGACAGCAGAACGTGCTAGTTACCATAAAAACAAATTTCAAAAGCTTTGTAAAAAGCCTTTTGCCAATTACGTTATGTTTTCGTTCACAATTATGCTTTAATTGAATCGACAGTGAGGCGTTTAATTACAAAATTTGGCCTCAAAATAGAGCTAATGGAGAAAAAACCATTATTCGCCTTCGCCGTTGTTGGCTGCAGTATGGGAAAGTGTGGCTGAAAATCTAGGAACTTTTATTCGGCATTAAACATTTCCGGAAGCACTATGCCACAAATTTTGTTAAAAGATTTGCATTTTCACATGTACAGGGTTCAACTGGTGCCAGAAGGCAAACCAAGAGATCACACGCAACGCCATGAATTTGTTGATTAGGTTTTGGAACATCTTCAAGAAAATGTAGAATTTTTTTTGATTAAGTAATTTTTTACCTAGAATTTTTACAACAACTAAACGTTCGTTGAAATGCTTCTGCATATTCTTTAATCTTGTGGTCTGTACAACTGGCAAAAAAGCCACCGTACAACTCGTTTTTATCTTGATGGTGGCAAATTTATAGCCAGCGTTATTGTTAGAGCACCCTTTATAAAAACATTAATTTATCTTGTATTATTTGTATTATTACTTATTCCTGTTAAGGCCCTATCCAGTGAATGGGTCTTAAGTTTTACCAAGAACTTATTTAAGCATTTCGAAATTTTCAAAAAATGGAATTTTTTTTTAAGAAATCTATTATATACACGCAAAGAAAAAATATGGTTGTGGTAACCATAATCGAAGAGCAACATACTAAAATGTATGTTTGTGGTTAAAACATATAATGGTTACCAGTTATCATTATTATGTTTAATTGAAGCATTATTCATAATTCATACATATATATGACTACAATTGAAATCGACAATCTTTGCTTTTTTACGGCAAATTATTGTCTTTGGCTGTTAGTTACATTTATTAATTGTACTTACCTTTTTAATTGAAATCTTTATTCGAAATGTTTTTTATTTTCTCGTTTATTTTTATATATTTTTAATTTTTTCAAAATTTTTGTGCATTGTTTTGACATCTGAAACTTTTAAAAAAATTTGAATTTATTTAGCAAGAATAAGAACAGTTGAAATCAAATTATTATTCAAGAAAATCATAGCTTGATTAATTTGTAATCATACTGTTGTTTAACCTATTATTTAATGATTATATATAATTTCTATTGCTTTTGAATATAATGTTATTTTTGTCGGAAAATTTTTTTTAAATCTTACAACCATATTTACGAAAAATAAACTTTAAATGATTCAATGCAAACAAATGCTTGATTATCGTGACAAAATATATGATGAAATGAAACAAAAATAACTATAACTTGTTTCCAACAATCAAATATTGTTATAGCAAATATAATACGACCATCGTGTTCATCCTCTTGATATAAATAATCTCCTTTATGTAAATATGAATTGTAAATGATTCAAAATTTAACGAAATGTTGCGACATTCTCTTTGTCATAAGTTGGTCTAAAATTTTTAGCCATTGTCTTCCTTCTTCACAAAGTAAAATCTAGTTTGCCAAACGAATTTTAATTTATACTTATCATCATTGTGTTATTTAAATAATTCTGTTTCAAATTATTGACATTTTTTATAAATTTATATTAAGCAAATTTTCGCTAATTCTAATAATTTTTCAATAAAATAATATGAATTATATTACAAACATACATTTGCATACATTTAAACAAACATCTTTATCTGAATGCTCTTCGCAACAAAAAGACAAGAAATCTTGTTCGTTTTTTGTTTGCTTTAACAGTTCTAATTCTTTTTTACTTAAAATTATTTTTGCAATAATTAAAAGAAAAAAAAAAACAAAAAATAAAATTTATGTAGATATGAACATTGTCTGACACTAATCGACAACAAAAACTGAAGACAAATTAACATTTTAATGAACAGACATGAGTTGTAAATTATTTGGAAGTAGAAACAAAATAAATTCACTACTTATACATACAACTAAATAAGAAATAAAAGTGAAAAAAAAAAACAAGTAAAAGCGCTATATTCGGCCAAGTCGAATTTTCTGCACCCATCACCAATGCTGGAATTATGCGTAGTAGACCTCTGCATGAATATATTAATTTGATTGCCTATACACACAAACACAAAATATTAATTTAAATGCTAAGCAGGCTAAAGAGAATTAAACAATTGCTTAATGATACAAAAACCACACATATCTTTTACAAAAACATATGTATTGGCGGCGAATGTTGTTCTTCAAATGGTCAAACGTTTTGGACTAGCGACTTCACATATGCCCACAGAAAAACTCTAGAGCCGTTAATCGCACGATCTTGGAGTCCAATTCACAGGTCCGAATTGAAAAGCTATGAATATAAGCACACAAATATAAATGCTTCGGTATTTTTAGTTAATTTTACAAGCGAAAATCGATTTTTTCCCACTTCAGGACTTCAAAGAATAAAGGACACTGAAAACAATTTTAAATCCAAAATGTATTACAATTAATTTATTATAGATTAAGTCAAGTAATTAAAAACGTAACCCTTTAACTCCCCAATATTAGTGTCAACTGAGAGGACTTGGTCAGTAAATTACAATCAAGCAAAATGATATATTGGATTAAATCTATGCCACGATGTGGTCACTATTCCTATATACATGATGACGAAGGGCATTATCAGATTCGGCACGGCCGAATTCTTACCTGTTCATTATAAAATTGTGTTGTGCATGCAAAATTCCATAAAAACGTTGTATAATATTTTTGTTTGAACTGTCTTGTCATTCAAAAGAAATGTACGTGAAGTTGTAAGTTGATCGGAGATCTGGAAATTGGTGAAAATGTTATTGAGATATTATTCTAAAAATCTATTAAAAAGTAAATGAAATTTCAGCGTTATACATCCGTCACTCTTTAAATAATAGACTAAAGTAACCACTGTGCGGATTACTTTATGTTAGACCGATTTGACATATTTGAAATATTTAATAATTTTTATATATAACAAATATTTAAGCCAGATCTCATCACTTTATTTTCTTTTGAGCTCCGTCGTTCTTACAGACGGACATACAGACGTAATTAAAGATATCTCTCGATCGTCTTAGAATGATGTTAGTACTAAGAAAATATATTCCTTATGAAGTCTTGTGTTACAATCGAAATGATCAAACGAATATACTCACATATAGATTATGTGGCGGGTATAAAAACTAATTTTTAAACAAAAATAACAATACTAAGAACAACAAGTAAGAGTGTTATATTCGGTCATGCTGAATCTTATATACCCTTCACAACGTGTAGTCATGCAATAACAGTAGTTTGTGACACCATTCATCCCATATGAAATACTTACATACATATAAAAACATACATATATAAAAACATCCCATTGTAAAATTATAAATTTACGTATGTGTGTTAAAAAAAATTAAAAAAAAAATTAAAAAAAAATAAACAAAAAATATAAAAAAAAATATAAAAAAAATATAAATAATAAATATAAAATCAAAAAAAAAAAAAATAACAAAAAGAATTAAAAAAATATTTAAAAAAAAATTAAAAAAATATTTAAAAAAAATAAAAAAAAAATTAAAAAAAATATAAATAATATATAAAATAAAAAGAATTTTTTTTGGGCTCAGCTAGGGTTCCAATCCATGTTGTATGTTGTTTTTGTGTTAAAAAAAACGAAGTGGCCGTGGATTGTTTCTCATATCTCTGTTGTTTATGTACCGATGTTTCCGATTTTCAATACCGATCTAATCCCGAATATTTCTGATATTTTAATACCTCACCCGGGTCCAAGCGATGTCGGGGGGCTTCAAAAAGTTGATTCAACGGACGATCAGACGGACAGATTGATAGAGCTTAATCGACTCCCCTATTCATAAGCCCTCATAAAATATATACTTTATGGGGTCGGAAATGAAAATTGTAGAAATTTCACACGGAATGACAAACCTTTTCACTGTGTGAAGGGTATAAAAACTGTAAATTCATTCAAATAAAAATTTTGTATAATTTACAACAACTGGACGAAGAGCCATGTTTTAAATGCAGTTCTTTAAGTTTATAGATGAACCCTACTTTAAACCAGTAGGACTAAAATATTTATTGACATTTTTATTATTTTCCTTTATTTATTGAATTTGATGCAATATGAAATTTATCTCAAAATTTACGATAGAGAGAAAATGTTACTGGCAAATTTTATAAAATGACAGTGTATTGCAAATTGTAAAAAAGAAAAAAAAATTATATACATTTTTAGAAATAAAAAATAATTATCAAAAATTAACTTTTATAAAAAAAATTATTAAAAAATTGGTAAACCAAAGACTAACATTTCTATACCAAAAAAAAATAAAATAATAATTGTTAATTGTTAATTTTATATAAAAATTTAATTTTTTTAAACCTTTTCAAAAAATTACTATTTATTTTTTTTAATAAAATCTTTTTTTGTTTTTATAAGCTTGTTTGTAAAAATTAAAAGAATAATGTGAAAAGGTAAAGGTTTGGTGGCACCATAGGATATAAAGTGCAAATTCTTTTCATTTCACATTCTCACAGAACGAGAATGACCCCCAGGTTCAGTTAATTTTATGTAAAAAACAAAACTCAAACTACAAACTACAATTTTTTCTAAAAAGATCATGACAATTTTATATTGCAAACGTATGTAAGAAAAAGAAATAAACAGTTTTCAAATTAAATTACAAAATTAATCATGCAAAACTGTGCTCAGCACCTTAAATCGTAAATAAAATTTCTTCAATCTGAATAAACATTTCAAAACTGTATTTGAGTTACCCTACCAAATGCCAAACTCAAATATAAATATAAGAAAAAACAATAGTGCTAAATATATTCGGCCGTCCCAAATCTGATAATACCCTTCACCATTCTGTACATAGAAATAATGACATAATGAAATAATGCGTAGCCTAGATTTAAGATTTACCGATTTATGCCAACCCTTAAAGCCTTTTTGTTTGATACCTTTGTAATGTTACGAAAAGTATTTCGGCGCTTATATCTCAGTAAGTGTTAAAGCGATTTGTTAGTCTTTCTCAGAAAATAATTGTCGAGGTTTTGACTTGCCGATTAGTGTCAATAGCGTGTCAAAAAAAAAATTATTAAGGAGCTGGAGAAACTTACTTAATATCTTTGAAAAACCTATAACTTTGCCGATTAGTGACCGCATTATCATATAATATATAAAAATATTAACGAGCCTAATTACAAGTCATTCTAAAGCTATACAAATTTAGTTATTGTGAAAAAAATGGGGAAAAACAGAGAGTCTAAACAATAGTTTCGTGACAATTTGACTCCAACTGTTTAATTAAATGGGCATACGTGCAGTCTCTGGTATACAGGGACAAACCAGCCCTGAAGGACAACATTACAGCTGCTATTGGTGAGATACCGAAATGCTAATGATAATATACTAAAATTGTTATGAGTGTTAGACATTAATTTATCACCGCAAATAAATTATTCATTCACTTTTGCAATTTTCTGTTTTATTAATTTTTTTTTTAATTTTAAAACGGTTAACAAACACCCGTTACAATCATTTGTTTGTTTTTTGTGTTTCTTTTTCATGTTGCCTGCTCTGCATTTCATTGATATTTGATATATATATTTCGTAATATTGATATTACGAAATATATTTTCATTAAAAGAAACTTAAGAAAAAATCCCGTTAAATTCGGTATGTGTTCGTTTTGAATATGATCCCTATGACCAAAATTTCTCAAAAGATTGAATGATTTTTTTCACAGGTTAATTTTTGAAAAATTCTTAAGAATCTTATAAACGTAATTAAGATGTGTGGATTTCATAGTTAAGAAGTGCGATGCATTGTTTTAGTTTTACATCTGTGACATTTTTACAAAGGAATTTATTTGGAATTTCGAACATTACAAGGCATAATTATTTTTCAGGTAGTCCTGATTCGTCAGTTTGTTTTTTCTTCACTAACTTTAAACTGCAGCTGTCAAACTCCAAAAATATTAAAATTAATTATCTCAGTTGTACTTTTGTGCTTATATCTCTGTTGGTTTCAAGACGATTTGTTAGTTTTTCTTAGAAATAATTTTTGAGATTACTGTTTAAAATCTGGTATCTTAAGCATCTTCAAATGTTATTAAACAGTTTGAAAAAATTTGATAAAATAAAAAAATTAATTTTTTTTAATAATTTTTGCCTATAACTTTGCCGATGAGATTCCAATTCGGCCAAAATTTTACATGACTGTCTCTAGTGGCATATAAAATCTATAAATATTAACAACTGTGTCTAAAAATTATCCTGGGCTAGAAAATTTTAATTTTGTGGGAAAAAATAAGCAAAATAACAGATTTAAACATACACAAGGACAGACAGATAATGCTTAATTGCCTCCCCTAGTCGTATGCTTTCAGAAAATATATACTTTATGGGATCGGAAATGAATATTGTAGAAATTTCACACGGAATGACAAACCCTTACACTCTCTGTAAAGGCTATAAAAACACAATAATTAAAACATATTGTTGACAACACTGCTTATACGTTAAAGCGCACAGAAATTCAAATTTTATCAGGCTCGTCCGTAAGTTCCTAAAGGAAAACGAATCAGCTGATTTGGAGCTTGTGCGTTTACATAAGAGCAACAAGGCCTTAACTATTTATTAATACGTATGCCAGCGTTGGCGTAGATACAAATTTTTGTGGGGTGGTAAAAGTATTAAAAAATGTTTCTAAGGGGCAACGTTAATTTAATGCATGAAATAGAAAATTTTTTAAAATTCTAGGATTGGGTGGGGTGTGGAAAACAGTTCGACGGTGCACAATTGCACCCCGCAGAATTATCTAGTATCAATGAATCATCAGGGTTGGAAAAAATCAGTTTATTTTAATACTTTATCATTAAAAAAAGGATATATATTTATGAAGCCCATGAACTTTATTTAAAAGAATACATTTATATACAATTTTAAATACCGAAAGAAAACTCCCATTTCCTAACTCCGTACAAATAAATAAACTCAAAACGAATTTAATAGATTTTTGAATTATTCTTGCATATCAGCTGTTACTTCGTGTCAAAATTTTGTTTAACAAAAAAATTTCTTTGAATTTCAATTATAGAAACAATAAATATGGCTTGGCAATAATGTTCTAATATTGTTGTTGCCTTTTTAAACAAAGAGTGTCCTTAAATTATACTTTTATTGTTCTTGATAATAATTTAAATACTTGCGTAGTAAAATTTTTCACAAGTCGTTGCCGCTGGCAAAATATGATGGCCATGATCTCGACCTAACAAGTTCTAAAGAAATAAAATTTTTTTTAGTGTAATTACTTTTTATTGTTTCGTTTATTTTTGTCAGCGTTGTTCAATATCCGAAGGTAAATTTTTATATGTATATTCAATACGTCCGACCAACCTGAAACCTACATATACACCTGAGCGAAATCTAGTAGATTTGATTTAAAATCTTTATTAAAATCTATACCGTTTATACCACTTTTTTTTGACATTTTGCAAGATTTCGTTTTCAAAACAATATATTTATTTACAAGGTGGTCTGAGAGGCTTTCTATGCTTTACTTCTCAAACTCCATATTAAACAAGTAAGAGCGCTATATTTGGCCAAGCCGAATCTTATATACCCTTCACAACGTGTAGTCATGCAATAACAGTGGTTTGTGTCACCATTCATCCCATATGAAATACGTACATACCTATAAAAACATACATATATAAAAACGTCCCATTGTAAAATTATAAATTCACGTATGTATGTTAAAAAAACAAAAAAAAAACAAATTTTTAAAAAAATTTAAAAAAAATTAAAAAAAAAATTATTATGTATAATTTTGTCAAGAGAGAGAACTAATACAAAGGAAAAAAACCAACTCCACAAAATTAAAAAAAAATAAATATTTAATGATTTTAAAAATAGACAGGACTATAGAAAATCATAAATAAAATACATTTGTATATTATAATAGTGAAATTATATAAATAAACTATTATAGTGTGTTTTAAAATTAAAATAAAAATCTAAGATTGCAAATATGGCTGAATGCCATCAATGTAAAACTGCAATACGCGGTGAATCTGGCATAATGTGTGAAGGAATTTGCAAAAAAGTTTACCATTGTGCAAAAAAGTGTTCAGGAATTGATCAATACTCTCGAGGAATACTGGAATCCGGTGGCTACATTCGTTTCTTATGTGATGATTGCCTCCAATATATACATAATATAGATACTGCAATTGGAGATGTGCAGGAAAATGTAAGAATAAACAAAGAAAACTTAGCTGCATATAAAGGAGAATTTAAGGCAACTTTAAAACAAAACGAACATGAAATAAAAAAACTTCTTGAGGCGATTGAAAAAAGGTATGATGAGAGATTAAAAAAATTAAATGAAGCTCAAAAATACTGTGATTTGAATGTAAAGGAAATTAAAAATTTATATAAAACAATAAATGAACAACAACATAAAAATACAGAAATGTGCAACTCAATTGAAGAAAAAAACAGAGAAATGTGCAACGAAATAAAAAAAACAATAAAGGAAACAAGCGCGAAAACAAGTAAAATGTCATTTTCTGATGCCTTAAAAAACAATTTAGTGATGCCAGACCAAAATAAACGGAACCCGCTAATTATTAAACCGAAAGAAAAACAGGACGTCGTAAAAACGAAAGAGGATCTAAACAAAAAAGTTAACCCAACTAATTTTAAAATTGTAAATGTTGAACAGAGAAAAAATGGGTCAGTTGTTATTCAGAGTGAAAGTAACGAAGAAAGAGAAAAAATTAAAGAAACAATGGAAATTGAAATGGGTGAATCGTATGAAATTATGGTTCCAAATCAGACTGAAATGAAAATCAAATTAACTGGAATGACATTTAAGCTAAAGGAGAGTGAGATTATTGAAAAACTGGAAAAACAAAATGATTTTCTTAAAGGAAGCCGGATGGCAGTAATGAAGCTTTTCGAATATAAGAGAAATGGGCGTGCAATTTACAACGCAATACTTAAGATTGACAATAACTCATACGTAAAGGTAATGACGGCACAAAGAGTAAATATTGGGTGGGAGAAATGCAGAGTTTTTGATGGCACTGATATTACGCAATGCTTTAAATGCAAAGGGTACAACCATAAATCATTGGATTGCAAATTCCAAGAGGTATGCTTTAAATGCCACGGAAATCATAAAGCAAAAGATTGTAACGAAAACGTTATAAATAAATGCATTAACTGTGTGAGAGTTAATAATAGGTTGAATCTTGGTCTGGATGAAAACCACCTAACAAATAATAGAGAATGTCCAGTGTTCCTAAATAAGCTTAATGCAAAAAAGAGAAGAATCGGTCTCACGGCTTAACAATCATGGCAAATCAATGGTATTTATACTAATATACAAGGACTTATAAATAATTTCAACCAGTTAGAAATAATGATGGAAACAAAGAAGCCTGAATTTGTTGTTCTCTCGGAAACACATTTAACTATAGACGTTAATGAGGAAGAAACACAGATAACAGGTTATAAGCAATTTGCAACGCTTACAAATTCAACAAGGACAGGCGGAGTAATCATTTATTTCAAAAATAATTGGCATGTGAGAAAAATCGCTAAAAAGGTTGTTGACTCGAAAATGTGGGTTACTGCGTATTTGGCGAAAAATAATAACAACAAATTTGTAATTACAGCTGTATACAGATCACCAAGCAGTGCTGAAACAGAGTTTTTAGAAGCATTTGAGGAAATATTAGAAGAGATAAATGAAGCAAATTGTGATATAATAATAGCTGGTGATTTCAATATAGACTGGAGTAAAGAGAGTTTCTATAAAAACAGAATGAGTTGTTTACTTGATGACAACGGCCTTAAACAGATAATGAATGAATTTACAAGAATAACACAGAACTCAAAGACATTAATTGATTATATAATAACAAACAACACAAATATATCAACACAGATTAATAATTCAAACAAAATATCGGATCATGAAGCAATAGACATAATAATAAATAATGCAGAATACAATCCTAATGCGTATAAAGATATTGAAATATTCAAATATAATAGAGACAAGTATAATAGGGAAATATGGAACATACAGCAGATAAATATAGATAACGATCTAAACAACAGCGTCAACTTGGTAGATAAATACTTGGAAGATGCAGTTAAAAAACTAACTAAAAAAAAGACAATTAAAGAAAATTTTAAATGTATATGGTTTAACGAAGAAATAGGACAATTAAAAAGGGAAAAAATTCATAAATACCAAATTGCAAAGATACAAAATACGAATGAAGCTTGGGCTAGCTATAAAACAACACGAAACTTGTACAAAGTAAAAATTGAAAATGAAAAAAATAATTATTTAAATAACAAAATTAACAATATTATTGACCAAAAAGAAATGTGGAGGGAAATAAAAAAACTAATTTTAAAGAAAACGAAAAGTGCAATTGAAACTGTGATATTTAAGCAAATAGAATATAAGGAAAATTTTGCAATAGCCGATAATTTTAATAAATATTTTATAAATAGTATTAAGACAATTAGAGATACGATAAATAATGTGCAATATGTCAATAATATACCTGTGATAACCTCTCAATTTAAATTTCGTGCAATATCATTAGAGGAACTTAGAAAAATATGTACAAATTTAAAAAATAAGCCGGACTATAATAAAATATCAAGTAAAATGATTTTAAATAGTTGGAATATCGTGGGAAGAAAATTACAAGAAATAATAAACAAATCGTTAGAGACAGGAGTATTCCCTGAAAATTGGAAAACTTCAATGGTTACACCAATTGAAAAGATAGCAAAGACAAGAAAATGTGAAGAATTTCGACCAATAAACACATTGAAGACTTGTGAGAAAATAATAGAGAAAGTGGTAAAGCAGCAGCTAGAGCAATATATTGAAAGTAACTCAATATTATCAAAGTATCAATCTGGATTCAGAAGAAAGTATTCATGTGAAACGGCAGTGAACTATTTAATAAACCGATGGAAGAAAACCGAAAAAAACAAGAAAATAGTGGGAATTTTCCTGGACTTCAAAAGGGCATTCGAAACAATCGATAGAAATATACTTCTGCAAAAATTACGAAACTACGGCATTGTAGATACAGAACTAAAATGGTTTAAATCATACCTTACGAACAGGAAGCAAGTAACTAAAGTGAATAACTCTAAGTCTAGCATAGATAATAATGATTATGGAGTACCACAGGGATCTATCTTTGGGGCACTGTTATTTATTATTTACATAAATGATATGCCAAACATTTTGAGTAAATGTGAAATAATTCTATATGCGGACGATACTCTAATTTTCACGGAAGAAGAATCAGATTACGATTGTTATTACAACCTCACTCACGATATGAAAAGCGTGAATAACTGGCTTAACATGAACAAACTTAAACTAAACGAAAATAAAACCAAGATAATGGAAATAAACACTAAGAGCAATTTCATTTTTAAAATAAATAATGAGATAATAGAAAAAGTAGACCAGATAAAATACTTCGGTTTTGTTATTGATAAAGACTTAAAATTTAAACAACATATAGACTATATTTGTAAAAAAATCGGTAAAAAAATTGGTTTCTTCAAAAGAATTAGAAAACAAATTTCAATCATAACAGCAATCAACATATATAACACTATAATTAAACCTCATTTCGAATTCGGGTCAACCATATTGTACACATGTTGCACAGCGAACCAGATTGAACGTCTGCAGAAACTACAGAATAGAGCAATGCGAACCATACTAAAGTGCAATAGATACACACATATTAATTTCATGCTAGAAACACTAAAATGGCTCAACATAGAACAAAGGCTCAAATTGAACACACTTAATTTTATTCAAAAAATTAAAATCGGTGAAGCCCCAGAATACTTAACGGAACAAATAACATATGTGAGAGACGCTCAACCATACCAGTTAAGAAACGTGGATCATTTTAGAATTGAAAGAGTATCAACAACTGCAATGCAGCGGTCGCTATTTTATAAAGGCTTACAATTATTCAACTCCCTGCCCAATGATGTAAAATTAGAACGTAATATGAATTTATTTAAAAAACATATAGTCTACTATGTAAAACATAATATGTAATATGAATTTATTTAAAAAAACATAATATGTAATTCCGAAAAATTTATAGACAAATGTTAATGTAGAAAAGTATTTTTAATACTAATAAAGAAATATTAATAATAATAATAATAATATAATATATATAAAAAAAAAAATTAAAAAAAAAATAAAAAAAAAAAAATTAAAAAAAAAATTAAAAAAAAAAATTTGTAAAAAAAAATAATAAAAATATAAATAATATATTACATAAAAAAAAAAAAATTAAAAAAAAAAATAAAAAAAAAAAATTAAAAAAAAAATAATAATAAAAATATATATAATATATTAAATAAAATATAAAAAAAAAAACAAGTAAGAGCGCTATATTCGGCCGTGCCGAATCTTATATACCCTTCACACCGTGTAGTCATGCAATAACAGTAGTACCATTCCATATCATATACGTACATACATATAAAAAACATACATATATAAAAACATCCACATTGTAAAATTATAAATTTACGTATGTATGTTAAAAAAAAAAATAAAAAAAAATTAAACTCTGTGTGTGTGTGTGTGTGTGTGTGTGTGTGTGTGTGTGTTAGCTATAGACTCCAAAACTGTAAAACCGATCAGGCTCAAACTTTGGTAAGTTGTTGTACACATACCAGGGAGTGTTTATGAGTGGAAAAAAGTGGGCGGTGCCACGCCCATAAAAATTAGTTATCAGTTTTAGCTACTTGCACTTGACCGATTTTTCTGAAACTTTGCACACATATTGAGCTGTCATGACTTAATAATTTCGTGATTAGAAAAGTGGGCAGTGCCACGCCCATAAAAAATAGGTATCATTTTGAGGTACTTGCACTGCACCGATTATTCTGAAACTTTGCACACACATTGAGCTGCTATGACTTTACAATTTCGTGATTAGAAAATGGGTAGGGCCACGCCCATAAAAACAATTATAATTTTGAGGTACTTGCACTGGTCCGATTTTTCTGAAACTTTGCACACATATTGAGCTGTTATGACTTTACAATTTCGTGATTAGAAAAGTGGCCAATGCCACGCCCATAAAAAAAATTTTAATATTTAGGTTTTTGCATTTGATATTCAATTAAAATTCAGAATGCATTTTGATTCATTAGTGGGCGTAGCAACGCGCGCCGGGTTTGGCTAGTATATAATAAATATGAAACAAAAAAAATAAAAAAAAAAAATTAAAACAAAAATAATAATAAAAATATAAATAATATATTAAATAAAAAATAAAAAAAAATATAAAAAAAATTTAAAAAAAATTAAAAAAAAATTTTTTTAAAAAAATAAAAAAATTTTTTTTTTGGCTCAGCTGGGATTCCATGCTACGTTTTCTCTAACCAGTATACACGTTTGTATGTATGTTTGTTGTTGTTGTAATGTTGTTTTTGTGAAAAAAAAAAATCGAGGTGGTCGTGGGTTTTTGCTCATATCTCAGTTGTTTATGTACCGATGTTTCTGATTTTCAATATCGATCTACCCCCGAATATTTCTGATATTTTAATACCTTACCCGGGTCCAACCTATATCGGGGGGCTTCAAAAATTTGATTTCAACATACACACGGACAGACGGACAGACTGACAGAGCTTAATCGACTCCCCTATTCATAAGCTTTCAGAAAATATATACTTTATGGGGTCGGAAATGAAAATTGTAGAAATTTCACACGGAATGACAAACCTATATATACCCTTTTACACTGTGTGAAGGGTATAAAAAATGTAAACAATAAAGTACTTGTGCAATTGCAACCGCCTTATATATTATGATTGAATTTTTCTTTATGCTGCATAGTATATTTTATTACAATTTAATAAAAAACCACAGTTGCATCACGAAGTAGTACTAGATTTTAAGTAGATGCTGCCAAAATCTAGTGGCGAAGTAGATTTCGTTTTGTATGGGAAATCTGGTAGAAATGAACAAGATTTCGCTCAAAATCCCTTAAGTACTAGATTTTGTGTAGGTGTAAATGTAGTATAACATATTGAGTTTTATAAAACGTATGGTCTCAATGTCTTACAAACCATACAAGAAATCAAGAAACGAGTAGCGGAATCAAAAAGAGTATATTTAAATAATTAGAAATAACATAAAATACATAATCCATCCATTACTTTTTTTTCCAAATGGTTGCTGGATCAAAACAATATTAAGCTGACGGGCCTGTCATATCAAATAACATCTTTTTCATATAAATTTTTTTTTTGGTTTGGTATCTAAAAGTTGCCCTTAAGAAAGTTGTTTTCAATTAATAAATACTTGAGATTTACTACTGATTTGGTATCAATGAAGAAAAAGAAAAACACTAAAAATTAAAAAAGCGGTGTCAGGCTCGGACTCAAAAATGTTGTGCGACAAAAAATTTTAAAAAGCGCTTCAAACAATGATCAAAACGGCGTGTTGACAGCTCTGACTTTACTTTAATGCTAGTTTTTATTTTGGACGTTGGACCTACTTATATCAGACAGGGGTGAATTCTTGTTTCGTGAAAATGTGAAATAAAAAGTTTTTGTACAATAAAAGGTATGGTGGCACCATATTACATAAAACGTTATCATTTTACAGTTTTACAGGACGAGAATTAAGCCCTTAGATATGATTTTAAAATTGCATACATAGTGTTGAGGGGTTGTTCATAATAGTTGCATTTTCGTATGCATTTGATTTGAATTCGTTTTTCATATACAGTTTTTAAAAGAACAAACACCATTTCTACGTATAACTTTTTCAATACAGGCAAATTGTTTTAAAAAATTATAAGTTTGCTTCTTAATTGAATTACAAAATTCGTAGAAAGTATACTTACATATGTACATGCATATGTATTTTTCTACAAAACAACAAAATCAGAAAAAAAAAATTTTTATAAAAATAAAACGTTTATGCATTCGATTTTATCGTTGTTGATATGTTTAGACAAAACATGTAACTTGTCATAAAGCCCTTAACTTTTCCATTCAATGTAATTCAATAATCATAAAAACGCTACTAATCTTAAACAAATAAACAATTGTCCGAACAAATTGAAAAGTTTACCGGAAACAATATTGTAAACCAAAAGATACTAACATGGAGGGAATCACTCACTACCCATTTCTTTATTAATACATAATTGTGTATTTATGATACAACCCTTGTCATGGGATTATTACATGCTATAAAGGTTGGTGTGATTGAAACCTTTTCAATACTTATGTATGTTCTATTAAAATTGTGTGAAATAGATAAGCAACATAAGTAAGCAATTAACCATTGACGCCTTGTTGTAAAGTAAAAGAAACTTAGATGTAGTAAAATACCTCTTATTGATTTATGTATTAATATTTTGTACCCTACAATGTACAGTAGGTAATTTGACATAATTTTTAGACCAAAATTAATTACAGCCAAGATTTTGGACTGATTGGCTGTAATTTGGAGTTTAAGAGTTTTTCAATAGTGGAAATTACAAGGGTTGCCAAGATAAAGGGAAAAAAGAAAAACCCAAGGGGGCTTACAAAATGGTGTATAAGCCATGTTGACAAAATCTGCTTGAAAAATGCGTTAATTTTTTTAGTAGGCCTTGTGCAACCTAAACAATATCAAATGTTGTTTGATATTATGCACGATTTCCTTGTTTTGGTTTAATTACTTAACGTTTTGATTAATATCAATATCACACTTTTTATGCTGCACTCAGCACGTTGCTTTTAAATATCAACTTTGACTGCCCATAAATCAGATGATATTTGTTTTTCAAATAAACCAAATATGCAGTTATTTGCTTTGATATGTTCTTAATCGAACGTCGTTGACAAGAACATTATAAATGAAGGGTATTTGTTATTCAATTAACAAAAAATATGGCTGCATGAAAATTAATAAACACAGACAGATAGCAACCTGTTAATCCAGCTAAAATACTAATATTATCTAAAATAAATTAATACATAAAACACGTTAAAGACTATAAGCGTTGAAATAGAATTATTTGTTTTTTAATACAAATAAAAGTTTTCCATTGTGCTGGCAACAAAGATTAGTTTTTCCTTTTTGACTAGCTAGTTAGCAGTGTTGTGAACTTTGTGCTTTAAGCACTGTTTTTAGTGCTTTTTAAATTTTTTTTTGTCACAGAAAGCTTTCAAGTCAGTGCTTGGTGCGTTACTATTTTTTTAATTCTTTATTTTTGGTGCTTTTAATTTTTTCGGTGATATCAAATACAACATTTCAAATTTAAGCTTTTTTTTATTGATAACAATTTTCTCATTACAAAATGATATTCTACCAAAACAATTCTTTACAAAAAGCGCTTCTTGGATCGTTTTCTTAGTGCTAAACTGCTTTTAACGGCACTTCACTTCACTTCGTAGTTCCCTTTTTGCAGTTAATATGCAATAATTTCATCCCTCCCTACTAAGAACAGCTTAATCATGCCAGTTACACACTGCTTGAAAAGGTAGCAGCAAGTAAGAGAGAAATAAAAAAATACATCAAAAATAAATTTTGTCTCAATTTTTCAACATCTAAACTAATAAGCAAACAATTTAAGCATTTCCATGGACGCAATACGGTAAGAGAATTATGTCTTCACTGCTTACAATACTCGAAAAAAAATTTTTTGTGGGATAAAGTTAAAAGTACAGAAAAAAATTGACACTTTTAATTAGGAAAATAATAAGTATTGATATGGTAGTACACAATATTTCTGTTATGACAGATCCATCAGCTTAATATTGTTTTGAACCAGCAACTAAAGAATGAGATCGATAAAACCCTAACACGAATAAAACGCAATAACTTTGAAACGAATTAATCCATTTTAATGAAAATAGCGTGGTTTAACAATAAAATAACAGTAAATTAAAATATTAAAGCTTTTTGTAAAAATTCAGCTTTTTTTGATGAACTGTTTCACCTTTTCCGGAATTGAGACCAAGAGGGTTTTGATGGTATCCTTAGTAACTTTATTGCTGGAATAAGACCATTTCTGGGAAAAATTTTTAGTAGTATTAGCAACTTGATTTGTATCCTTCAGCACTCTTTTGACTAAAGCCCAGTAACGTTCGATGGGCCTTAGTTCTGGACAATTAGGTGGATTTGCTTCTTTTGGCACTACCACTATATTATTTGTTTCATACCATTCTGCTGCAGATTTACTATAATGACACGACGCTTGATCGGGCCAAAAATATGTCGACTTATTGTGTTTTCGTATGAATGGAAGCAACTTCTTCTGCAAGCACTCCTTGATGTAAATATCAGTGTTGATAGTCCCAGTAGTAATAAATTTACTGCTTCTTTCTCCGCACGTGCATATAGCTTGCCAAACTAAGTACTTCTTTGGAAACTTTGTCTTTTTTTGGAACTTAAATTGGCCATCGACATTACCTCTTCCATCGGCCACATAATAACTTCGCCCTGGGAGCTGAGAAAAGTCGGCAAGAACGTAAGTCTCATCATCCATAATACAACACTCATATTTGTTGATAAAATTTCTAAGCAGTTCTTTGGCACGACTTTTTGCATCCAAGTTTTTCTTCGAATTTCTGTCTGGCACTTTCTGAACCTTGTAGGACTTAAGGCCTTCATATCTTTTAACCTTCCTTACAAAAAAATCGGAACAGTTTGCTTTTAAGGCGGCTTTACGGTTTGAGAGGTTGGGATTTTGGTTTAGAAGACTAACAATTTTTGAAGCTAACTGTGGGTCAGTTATACCTTTTTTAGCTCCACTTCCAGCTTTCCTTTTAATACTACGACGTTCGTTATACACTTTTATCACACGCGAAACTGTTTGTCGTGACACCTTTATCTCATTTGCAATAGATTTGTAAGTACGACTGGGATTTTTTTAAAAAATTGTTATTATTTTTTCACGCACTTTTTCTTCGGAATCCATTTTCAAACAAACTAATAATCCGATTATGCTATTATTTTGTACACATAATTTGACAAGTTTTTAAATGCAAACTTGATCATAAACAGTTATATTTTTTGTGCATGAAGAAAGGTGGAATTAAAAATGTGTGTTAAGGTTTCACTGATCTCATTCTTTATAATTTATAAAATTTTAATCCTATAATTTAAATATAAATATGTACTCTCTTAGATTCCGACAATCGCTTCTTGATATCTTGTATGGTTTGTATAACAAACCATTGTTAGCTATACTTTCGCTTACTTTTTATTACAAAATTATCTATATTGTCACAACAAAGGTTTTAGGTTGATTGGACTTATACAATTTAGTAAAAAAATTGCATCGATGCACTATGAAAAAAAAAAAAAAGGAAATGATCATTTGAAATGAATGAATGAATGAATGAAATGAATATGCAAAAACTTTTTATTTTCAAATTTCACAGAGCGGCAATTGATATCCTGATGAAGAAAATATTTACATTGATAGCAATGTTCATATAGATGGCATAAGAATTGATAGTTTAAAGAGTGTTGTGGCAAGATGATAATAATAATAAAATATCTATATACTTAAAGGTAGCAACGGAACTTCAATTTCCAAAGTTCAACTGACAATTAAAATATTGGCAAATGTGTCGTTGTACTTTCCTATTTGTTTGTTTAAAAATCTATTGATTTAAATAAAATTAAATTTTGAAATTTATTTGAGGTGAGGGGAACTTATAATACTTTTATCCTAAAACTTCTAACTTTATGAAATAGATAGATTCAACTGTAAAAAGTTTTATATTTAGTACTTAAAAATTGATGATTTTCGCAATTTCAAAGGTGACAACGCCAATTGTTAGTGTCTTCTTTTGTTGCATCTATTGCTACAAAACAGTGGCCGTAAAGTAGAATTGTACCTTTTACAGACACACTATTTCAACTGAAAGATTCATTTAGATAAATTATATAAAACATTTCCCTACACTTTGATTCCTTCCTATATGTACATATGTATGTGTGTATTGTTTTTTACAGTTCTTTCATTTATATTGCTTTCCTTTTGCTCTTTATGTCAGTCAGCAATGCGTGTATTTGAGATCTTGGTATTCGGGAATTTTTAGATTGTACCATATTAATAGTAAAATTGTACCAAATGAACATTAATTGTAACAAAATTTTTCAAATAACAAAAATAAAACTATACAAATAAGATTTAATCGTATTTGTTTAATACATACACAATAAGTAGCAGAAACAGAATCAATAAGAATTCTATCCTTGGATTTTTAAAATTTTAACCAATAATCATATTCAAAACAAAAGTACGTTTTAATAGCTATAAAATTTACTTTTCTCAAAAGTTAACTCTTAGTTTAAAACGAATAAGAACATACTTGTAAGCGCAGAAACGCATGTTAACTTGAGTATTTGAGCACAAACTGAAGCTGTTTTTAGAATGTTAGAATCACTAAACTGTGCTGTTTTTAAAAAATCGTGTAAGTCTTTGCAAACAATAAAATTGTTCTAATCAGCTTCCCTATTCCTTGGATTCTTATGCTACAAAATATTAATTGCAATAATTTCCAAACTAACGCATCACTGTAAATATATTTATATTAAGAAATTAACATGGGAGGTGGTAGCCATTTTAAAAGCTGCAAATATTTTACGTGTCACTAATGCTGGTTTAACTTAAAGTTTGTTCTATTTTTGTCTTCAATGATAAGTTTGAAAACAAGATTTTCATTGTCAAGTCAAGAGATTGCAGCTGATAGGCCCAAGTATGGAGGACCACGTTCTGCCAGATCGGCTGAAAACTGCTGTTCAAGAAAGTGTTCAAAACAATGCAGCAATCTTAATTCGACGCCGTGCTTAGGAGTTTGGTCTTCGCAGATCAACTTTGGCCACAGTTTTTCACAAAGATTTGCATTTGTTTTCATTTAAGATTCAGTTGACACAAGAGTTTCTTCCAGAAGACAATTTACGCTGCCGTAGGATGTTACCAATAGGATGTTACAGCTCGCCTATGACAACCCCGATTTTTACGAAAAAATCATCATGAGTGACGAGGCACATTTTCATTTGAATGGATATGCGAATGAACAGAATAGTTGGTTCTTGGCAATAGAAAACCATTATAGAAACAAGTTATTCATCAGTCACCTTTGCATCCATTAAAAGTGACAGCCTGGTGCACAATTTGATCAGGAGGAATTATTGGACCCTTCCACTTCTTTAAAACTGAACGGTAACTGTCTATGGGGAGCGATATCTTGATGTGATCGAAAACTTTTTAACGCCACAACTGCATGCTTTGGGCTTGACCAACATGTGTAGCCAGGAATACAATGGAATAACTGGGAGTAGTATACCTTCCCGGCGGACACCCTGTATTATATTTAGACAAATATGAATCATTTAATATAAAATCAAACAAGTAAGAGTGCTATATTCGGCCGTGCCGAATCTTATAAAAACTTCACAACGTGTAGTCATGCAATAACAGTAGTTTGTATCACCATTCATCCCATACGAAATACGTACATACATCCCTTTTTAAAATTATAAATTTACGTATGTATGTTTAAAAAAAAATTATTAAAAAATTAAAAAAAAATTAAAGAAAAAAATAAAAAAAAAATTTAAAAAAAAATTAAAAAAAGATAAAAAAATTAACAAAAATTAAAAAAAAAATTAAAAAAATAATATAAAAAAAGAAATAAAAATATAAATAATATATAAAATAAAAAATAAAATTTTTTTTTTTGGCTCAGCTGGGATTCGATGCCACTATAACCATTCTTCTTGTAAAAAAAACAACCTTCTACATTAGCTGAAAGATTAAGAACACAAATATGTTTGATGTTTGACAATAAGGTTTTGATAATGTTTACGAAAATATAAATATATAGTTAAATATTTTTTGTTTTATTTTCTGACCAAAGTATACTTTAATTTTTTTTATGAATTTGCTTCAGCCAGATCAAATCAATAAATATTGACTGAAGCAAAAGTACAAATAAAAAAAAATTTAATGTAAAATAAGAGAATTGTACCAAAAATATATTGAGTGTACGACTAGACTTTTGATTGTACCAAATTTGGTACAATTGTACCACAAATCCCAACTATGCTTGGTATCACGTTTTTTTTCATTATTATTCATCTCTATACATTTAATCTTAACCATTATTATGTTTTTTATTATTTAATGAAAACACTTTTGGTTTATAGGCAGGTGTGTGTATAAAATGACAGCTGATTGTTTTTTTAAGATACAAATTCATATAGCACGCACGCACCATTCAGTCAATAGTACACATTTCTTACATGAATGGCATACGAAAGAAAATTTTCAAATATTTCGGCACTTCATTGTGACCGATAATAAACAATTAAAAAAAAAAAAAAGACTTTGTTAAGCAGGAAAAATTTTCAAAAAATCCTAATAGATTATCTTTACAAGATATAGAAGTAGCAGTAGCAATAAAATAAACTGTACAACTACTAATACTATACAAGCTGCTAATATGTAAAGATAGCAGTAGTATTCGTCAACGAATGACTATCAGTTTTTTAAACTTTTTATTCTTACCACCAAAAAAATGCTGTATGATATATTCATTTTGTCATTCCCTTTGTAACACATCGAAATATTCATTTTGGACCCCAAAAAGGATATATTTTCTGAGTCCTGGTCTTATTATAGGCCGATCTAGCTATGTCCGCCCATTTGTGCGTCTGCTAAAACCACGGTAGAACCGGAACCAAAAATGTTAGGGGGATCAGAATATTTCTTATGCACAAGGTTTGTTTGGTGTTGAAAATGGGCTAAATCGGTGCATGAGGAAGAGAGTTATAGCTCGTAATACAAGAGTAGGTAAAAAAAATGTCCTTCCAACATCGAATAACATTCGAATGTGTCTAAACGCATTGACGTATAGCAATAAAATTCCACAAGTATAATTCTTGAGTAAACAAATATCGCTCTCAAATCTATGAATTAGGAAAAATTAAAATATACGAAAATTTATACTGCACAGTGTCCTTTTTGGCTCCACTTAAAATTTTAAGCGTAATAAAACTGACAAAACTAGATGTACGGAAAATTAAGGTGCCACGCCCACCTCCCCTATATATACAAAAATTCATAGAATTTCTCTATGGAAAAAGATTTTATAGGAATAAAGGACTTTATATTGAAATATCTAAGTTAAATTTATTAGTAGAAACTTCTTTGGCACGCCTACTTTAACACCCACCTCCCACATAATCTACTGTGAGTGAAATTTAAAAGCTCATAAAATCGACAGAATTATATGTTAGATGATGAAATTTCACATGTATAGCTTTCTAGTAAATTTTATTATCTCAGAAAATAAGTGAGAAGAATACTTTAACGCCCACCTTCCATATAACGCCTTATCCTAAATTCATATTATTTTTATATGGACCAAAAAAATGAATTCTGTAATAGATTATCTGAGTTGAATTCAAACATTGGAGGTAGGTGTATAAAGTTCGGCACAGCTTAATGTAGTGATCTGACTTGTTTTCTATTGGTTGCCTAGTTTTTTTTTTTCAACCCGGGTTACTTAATCTGGCGGCGATATGAGTTCATCTGGCTACTTTCTTGGTTTGTAAAGAATCAAGAGTTTTATTTTTATTGTTACATCAGTTGCTGTCACATGTCGTCTTTGACGCACATTGTGGTCTACACAATTCAACAAAAATTCTTCTCAATTGTTTTTTTTTTAAATTTATTTTTCAGAATTAAAAGGCGTAAATTTATTGCTTATCAAAATGTTTACACTGGCTGTGTTGGTTTTAGAAAAAAATGTAAAAAAAAAATTATTTATTTATTACATTTTATAACTACAATTTCATTAGAATTCAATTCATTATCAGATTGTATTATATATTGTGGTCGCCAACATTGTTTATTTAAATTAGAAATATGCAGATATTGAAATAGCGGCAAAGTATAAACTTTGAATATTTAACGTTAAACAAGGATTTCAATTGTTATTTGTTGAAGCATATATTTCCGTTGCCCAGAAATTTGATTTTGTGGTTAACAATACGTAAGCTGTTCAAACATAAATAAATTCTGAGAAAATTTCTCAAATTTTTTATAGTAAACATTGTAAAAATGACTGACGTCGTGGCTCAAGTATTTGAATTTTATACTGGGTGTTTTTTTATAGAGGTATAGAATCAAGCTGGCAATACTTTAAACTGAAGGCCATTTAGTTAAGTTTGGTTTGGAATTTCAACATGAATAGACTGACACATGAATAGCAAGACGTAGATTCGGTGAATGTGCCATTGACACCGATTATCATAATCGAATTTTTCTTAGCGATCAAGATCACTTTCGTTTGAATGCATACGTCAATAAACAAAACTGCCATATTTGGAGTGATGATAATCATCAAGTATATGTTAAGGCATTGTTACATCCAGAAAAACTTATTGTTTGGTGTGCTTTCTGGAATCATTGGTTCTTATAAAAACGATGCGGGTCAGAACGTTACAGTCAATGGTGACAACCATTGTCCTTTTGAACCGTGATGATTAGGTTAGGTTAGATCCGGCAGCCGCCCGAAGGCATAGCTCACTTGTGTCCTCCGAGGGTCCCGTTGTGATACCGTAAGCACCAATGCCCGTTTGTCTATGTCCTCTGGCCGTCGTTCTTCAGCCATCCTGACCTGTTTATAAAGGTGTGAATCTTTCCCAGATCACCTGCGGAAAGACAAGTTTTACTCCCAAGTATTCGCTGACCTAGAATCTGGTCTCTAAGGTCCCCGAATGCAGGACAATTACAGAGAAGATGTTTAGTTGTCTCCTCCTCTTCCTCGTTATCGCAACTTCTGCAGAAGTTGTAAGGGATATTTTTCGCGTGTGTACCTATAGGCCAGTGTCTGGTAATAACTGCTATGAGGTTCCTAAGGTGGATTCGGGGCATATTCACCGCATATTGCGTCCTATGCGCATCCATGTCAGGCCAAATCTTTCTGGTTTCCAAGCAAGTGGGTTCTCTCACCCATCTTTCCTTGGCCTCCAAATAGAATCGATGCAAGATGAGCTGCTTTCCCTTTGATAAGGGAATACCCAAAGCACATCTGGATTCAACCGAATCTAAGGTGGTACCGGCTTTTGCAAGAGCATCAGCCCTATTATGACCATCAATATCCCCATGTCCTGGAACCCACACAAAGGTAACCGTCGAATGTCAACTGGATCGAAAAGATACCACAGCCAGTTCCAGCATGTGATTTCGACCCGTCAATAAATATCTGGATGGCATTCTCCGGAGGTCGGAGGCCGTTATCGTATTCAGAACTGTGATGTTTAGTAGCTGTGATTTAAATAAGACGGTGCAACACGTCATACAGTTCGTGCTATATTTAGTGTATTTAAAGAAAATTTTTGGTAACTGCATAGAATAGGAAAATGGCCTCTAAGATCCTGCAATTTAATGCCGCTATTTAGTTGGAAAAAGTCATCGAAAATTTAACCTCCAAATTAGACTATGTCCGAGCAAGCAGTGGTCGTCATATGCCAAAAGTCATATTTTAATTATAATGCAAGAGGATTGATTATATTTTGAACAAAGTAAATTGCATGTCAATGTAAAATATTTATTTCTGTTTTATTCCATGTCAATGTTATACCTTTATAAAAAAACACCCTTTACTTTAAAAAAAAAACCTCAACTTAACCACGTAAGGTTTTTTAGTTTATTAATGTTTTTAATGCCACAATAATATGGGATAAATACCTGCAGGCTGAACAAATTTTTACTAGACTAAATTGGATAATTCTAATTAAAGTTTGATTTCATGGTTATTGTATGGTTTTGGTTAATCCCATTGAGCAATTCTTTTGAAACCAACATATTTCCTAAATACATATTTAATATTTTTTTTTTATATATTAGTATGTAAATGTTTCATTTAAATTGATTAAGTTTTTGTTGTTAACATCCTCTATTAGATATATATTTTCTTTTAACAAAACATCTTACGTCGAGTTTTTCAATATTTTCGAAGAAAGAAAATATTTATTGTGATTAGTTTTCATGTTATATCTTAATAAGATGCCAATTTTTACTTTTGATTTGTCATTCAACATTAAGTGTGTTTTAAATTAATTTCTAAATGCTACGAAAGGATTAAAACTAATTAACTTAATCTAATGGTGTGGCCTGCACAGTTGCCGACTTTGAACCACATCGAATATCTAAAGGCAAACGTAAAGAAGGCAGAATCTGCAATGAAACGAACAAATACAGAAGACTCTAGGAAATTTGTAAATAAAATATGGAGTTGAATTCTTGTACAATGATGTCAAAACCTAATAAATTCGGTGCCAAAGCGTTATGCGGCCGTAAGTGCAAGTAAAACCTATGCAGCAAAGTACAGATTACAAATTTACTTTTATATTGTTGGGGAAACACAAAAGTGAAATAAATGTCTTAGTTTTGCTTTTTTTTTTTAACTGATTATTATCATTTTTTAATTAGATGAAATGCTTATTTTGAGAGATTAATTAAAAAATTTTTTTAATACTTTTTAATTAATTAGTTGACGATTCTAAGCTCTCGAAATAAATATTTTTCTTTTTTTTAATAAACTACAAACGGCACAGGGTAAACGGTTTTGGGTAAAATCAAAAGAACATTTTTCAAGATGTAAATGGATTTAGTAAAACTTAATATAGTTGACCGATCGCAGTTGTATATACACCCTGTTCAGACAGATATTTTTAATTGTTTCAATTTAATGTTGATTGAGTAATTAAAATAAGTGTTCACACTAAGACCGTATTTAGACTATGCAATTAACGCCGCAACTTTTGCGTGCAACATTTTGTTTGTTAGCAAGAGAACACAGAAAAGCATAAATCGAAAACTGTCCAATAAATACTCGAGAAAAAAATCGTAATGTAAATGTGTAAAGATTTTCGAAGATTTAAAAGAGAATATCGAAAAAACTCGGCGTTAATTGCATAGTCTAAATGCGGTCATACTCAATTTAGAATTTAAAAATATATATTGTTTTTATAAACAATCAAATAATACAGCTTCACCTGTCCTCAGTCCATGCCAACCGGTTTCTCTTTATTTTTTTTCCTGTCTATAAAATATATTTACAATTATATATATGTATTTGAATTTGAACATTTTATTAAACCTACCATCAACTTTGCCTGCCATTTTTTTACTTTTCGTTTTTTTGTATATGTATTTGTTTCACATTAGGAATGACACCTAGACTTTTCCTCTCACTGAACATACTTCATCTAAAGAGTTGCATTTCGAGTTTTAGACAAGAAGTGAAACAATAAAGTATATATTTCTCAATTTATAAGTAATTTTTAGTATGGTAAATTGAGCTCAATAAAGACCTTTTATTGCGAGAATATTATAAATTGACAATTAGGGCGCATGTGTAAACATATTAAAGCGTGATTTTTTAAGAGCTATAGGAAAGTTAAAAAAAAACACATAAAATTCAGAAAAATGCGGGCATGTGTGTATAGACATGAGCTTTAACATGGCCCCACAAAAAATAGTCTAAAGGCGGTAAATCGCACGATTTAGGCGGCCAATTGACCAATCCCGAACGTGAAATAAAATGTTCACCGAGCTCGCCTCTCAATAAGTCCATTGTTAAGCGTGCTGTGTGGCATGTGACACCGTCTTGTTGAAACCACATGTCATGCAAGTCAAGCTCTTGCATTTTGGGCGAAAAAAAGTTGGATATCATCTCACGGTAGCGATCACCATTCACAGTTACGTTACGATTCGCATCATCTTTGAAAAAGTACGGTCCAATGATGCCACCAGCCCATAAACCGCACCAAGCTGCGACTTTCTCTGGATGCATTGGTAGCTGTTGCAATGCTTCTGGCTGATCTTCATTCCGACAATTCTGCTTATTAACGTACCCATTGAGCCAAAAATGAGCTTCGTCGCTGAACACAAGAAGCGCACGATAAACTTTCTTAACAGAGCACGCATTTTGATAGTAAAATTCAATAATTTGCAAGCGTTGTTCGTTTGTAAGACGATTCATGTTTAAATTATAGACCAAACTAAAGATGTTTGACAATGAAACAAAACACGAAATGTGCGTCGGCTGTTTAAACCAGCGTTGCCAAAAAGATAATAGCTAAAAAATCACCCTTTATAATGGAGTCGGTGAGTTATAACCGATATGAAAAAAATAATATACCGTTCCTCATTTGATTTGTGGTGGGTATAAAACGACAGCTGCGTACTGAGAATACCTAAAAATTTGCAAAAATCTCTACGAAAATCTCTCCTTAGCTTTGAAACAACCAGCGTTTGTTTGAATTTAATCATTTTATATTTACTTTTCATGAAAACTTCGATTTGGTTGTCCTTTAAAAAGAGTATGATTTACGATATTATGACGAAAAACTAATATGATGTCTTAGGAAAAATAATACTATATTCAAAAGAATTTAAAATTATAAATAGCCATTAAATGCTTGCTTAAACAACAACAGTATGGTTACAAAGCAATAAGGCTATGATTGTTTTTTAATAATAATTTGTTTTCAACAGTTCTTTTTCTTTGTGACATGAGATAAAAATATACAACATTTTTAAAAAATTACAAAAATAATAAAAATGAACGGTAAAATGTAAAATATTTGTAAATATATTGTATTTATAAAGATGAGAATTTGCTTTGAAAAAGAGCCAAGATTGTCTTTTTCAAGTGTAGTGTCATAATAGAATTATTGAATTGAGTGCCGCGGTATACAAGTCTGTCGGTTGCTGGTCCGCTAGCCCAGAGGTTGCGGGTTCGGTTCCCGCCAAAAACTCTGGAACAGGTCATTCCTCTTTCTCTATTCTTTCTATTCTATTCAGGTATCACAAAGGGATCAATATAATAATCATATCCACAATCATACAATTCAATCATAAAGTATGTTGCTCTTCAATTGTGATTACCACAATCAAGTTTTTTCTTTGCATCTAGTTTCAAAAATTTCTTATGTATGTCTTATTCCAATTTCAACTCGTGTTACCAATATAAAGAATTGCCAACAAATTTTAAAACATGTGGATATTTATATGAAAAAAAGGACTTAACATTTATAACTAGGTCACTGTGTTTTCGCTATAAATCACTTTTTTCGTTATCATTGCATTTGCATTAAATTAAGTACAACCGGTTATTCTAGTTCGCCCCAACGTTAGCAACATTCTTCTTCTGTTAATGTTTATAAATTAAAATTTATTATACGCATAATAAAGTAGGATTCGCCTTGTTTATATATATTTTTTTTAATCATGAAATGCGTTTTGTTTTTTTGGTTTCTATTTCCCCATCTCTTTTACTCGTACACGTGCATTTTGATAAGTTGTTGCGATTAATCACTTCATTTTTTATGTGTACCTTAGCAAAATATTAAACAAATATTAAACAAATCGTATAATTTGTTATATTTCTTTTTGTTTATTTTAAGGTTAGTGTGTTCGTTTGGGTGTGTGTTTTTTATACAATAAGTACCCACTTAAGATTTATAGTTCGTATCAAATTTGACGCCAGTTTAAGTTAGTACTCGTAATTACCTGGAAATCATTAATAGACTTGAGCAAATATGTTAGTGCAGTCGTTATGAATACTTTTATTTTATTGTGCACCAGTACTTTTACTACACGCAAATTGAAATTATATAAGAAAAGTGAAATGATAAGTTTTTTGTTTTATTGGTAGAATTTTGATAGTTCTGATTATTTTTAAATAAATTTGTGTTAGATTGTTTAGAAAGGGTCGGTAGAAATATTTAGCTGCATACTAGAGTTTATTAAACAATTTTTTTGTCACAACTTTATACGCAAAAATCATTTTGTGTCACAGTTTATAAAAATATTTACTATTTTTTTAAATTTTACTATACAACTTTTAGACAGAAAGAATTACGTTTAAATATGCTGAGCATTGCTTGATATAGTAGTTACATAATTGCTTGAATACCAAAAATCTCTTTATTAATAAATTATATCCAAAGTCTTTATATCCAGAGCTTTAATTTTATCAGGATACCTTACGAATTACATTTTATTAAAAATTTAACGTCAAAATTAGGTTCTTTGGGATAATTTAGCTTCATTTTAAAATAAATTCGAAATTTGAACGAGGATTCAACCTCGCACTAAATAAAAATGTTATTTCTTTTATACCACCACCAAGAAAATGGTGGGGGTATATTCATTTGGTCATTCCGTTTGTAACATAACAAAATATCCATTTTAGACACCATTATGTATATATATTCTGAATCGGGGTTTCACTTGATGACGATCTAGCGTCTGTTGAAAACACGATAGAGGTCGCACCGAAAAAGCTACGGGGCTCAAATTTTGCCAGAACCTTTCTTATACACAAGGTTTGTTTGGTATTGAAAATAGGCTAAATCGGAATATTAGGAAGAGAGTTATAGCTCGTAATACGAGAGTAGGTCAAAGAAACCGAGTCCTTTCAACATCGAATAAAATGGAATTGTTTCCAAACGCATTAACGTAGACTCATGAAACTTCGATTATATATTTCCCGAGTAAAAACAATATTTTTCCTTAAACATTTTTTAAATCTATGCATTAGGAGAGGAGTTATAGATTAAAATGTACGAAAATTTATACCGCACAGTGTATTTTTCGGTATATTTAAAATTTAAAACCTAATAAATTGCTAAAGATATCCTTCTAGTCAATGTCATTGTTATGGCAGAAAATTTAGGTGACATTCCCACTTTTATGCCCACCTCCCATATAACGCTTTATCCCAAATTCATATAATTTCTCTATGAATAAAGATTTTTGAAGAATAAAAAACTATATTGAAATATCTCAGCTTTATTGATTAGCAGAAACTACATTGACACTCCTACTTCAACGCCCACTTTCATTGAAAGACTAAATTTACGAAAACATTTTACTAGCATATCGAAGTTATACAAAGAAATGTATACATATTTTAGTATAAAGATATTATTCCATAGCGATTACTGTTAATAACAAAACAATATATTTTGTGCTATAAAAGTGCTCAAAATTGGTGGTGGGTATAAAAGATTCGGCATAGCCGAATATAGTGCTCTTACTTGTAAATTTTATGTTTGAATTTACAAAAACGTTTTCAAAAATATTTCTGATTTTTGCAAAATTAATTGAATTTACAAAGGTATGCACTGCGATACGTTTCAACAACACAAAAGTCGCATTTTTGTTAATCTAAGCCTTTTTTAAAAGCATGCTAAATTAGCGCGATTTACTTCAAACGTAAAATTCACAAAATGTTTTAATATTTTCACAGACATTTAGCAATTGTAAAATTTTGTAACTTTTTTAAAACCCACCACCAAAAAAATGCTGTGATATATATTCATTTTGTCATATCGTTTGTAACACATTGAAATATCCATTTTAGACCCCATAAAGTTCTGGTTTCATTTTAAGACGATCTATGTCCGTCTGTCTGCCCATCTGTTGAAATCACGATAGAGCTCGAACCAAAAGTGAAGGCATTTACAATAATTCACCTTAACTCATGCCAAAATTTCCAAATTATTATTGCGGTTATTTAAAAAATAATACGTTTTCTTTAAATAAATGTTTACGAAAATAAAAGCAAAATAAAATCAAAATAAAATTTGAGTGCTTTTGAACGCGGTTTTAGTCAGGGCCTTTTGTAGTTGACATCGCTTGATAGGCAGAATTTTTTTTTTACAGATAAATAAGAAATGCGTGAAATAATATTTCTTTAAAGAAACTGTTTGAAAAATGTACTAAAAACTCGGAAAACCAGACAAATTATTGATTGAATAAAAATAGACATAAGACGTGTCAGTCCAACATTTGACTTAAACAAAACTTCTTATTTCTAAACTAACTCAAACTAAATTAGAATTATCAAAATTATTTAACCATACCAAATAATGATAACGACAGAAGACAGAGTTGTATAAACAGTGTAGTAGACTGAATGAGATTAAAATAAAACGCAATATTGTTAAGCTAAAAAACAATCAAATAAAAATATTTTTTGCTTAATTTTTTGGCAATAATTTGTCTGTGTATGTATATGTGTAATTGTATATCTTATTTATTCCTACCTGGGTCTTTGGTATTCACTCTTAATTTCCTGACTCAAAATATTTCTAGTGACACTATCTTATCGTTTTTACTAAATTGGTTTTATATGACTTCTTTTTTTTTTTACTAACAATCTTATGTATGTATGTACATGCGCTATTCGTACGAATACTTGGCACCTTTCCGGTACCGTCATAATTTGTATCAAATACCACAATTTAACAACTAGAGATATATGTACACATATTAAATGCGTTTAACATATAAAAAAGTTATATAAGTAAAGAGTCTTCCAATAAGCGCTTTCAAATATTTATAAACTTAAAGCGGCCATATTGTTGAAGCTTTGTCTTTTGAACTAGCTGTCATTTACCATTGAAGGATATAGTATTCATCAAATTGGGTATTTTATTCAGCCAACGTTTCTTGCAACGTTTCACAAAAAAAAAACATCTTTAATACGTTCACAAACTAAATTATTAAATTTGGGACGATGCCAATCCTCAATAGCCTCAATTTTATCCTAAAAACGTTACCGTTTTGCGTGATATTTGGTTCATATTTCCTTGAAAATAAAGTTGGCAATATGTTGCTAGGTCAATACCGAGTCCTATAGGTCTACGATTACTAACTTCTTTTGACCTGAATCATATGATAAGAACCAGTGTTTATAACAGTATAGTACAGTACAGTATTAAACATTCTGCACGATCGTTTTAAGGGTGTAGTAATCTTACGTTTAAGTAATGAAAACTTGTCGCCGAGATCATACGATTACAGCCTGGTAGAATTTTTTTAAAAATAATGAAATATTGCCGGTCGGAGTTCGAAACAAATCAATTACTACATGATAGATTTCTAGGTTGTGTACTCATCTTGTTTCGGTAATTAGAATTGGACCCCTAGATCGTGTGATTTTACAACATTAGATTTCTTTTTATGGGCTTAATTGAAATCACAGGTCTATGTCAACAAGCCCACAAAAAATTAAAGAAGAAGATTTTACTGGCCCTGGAAAATTATGACAAACAAGTGCGTATGTACATGCAATGCCGTAGAGGCTATTTGCCCAATGTATTATTCCATAATAGCACTATCCTATGCACTTTATGATTTAATTAAAACAATACAATTAAATTAAAATTGTGTTTTCTATTTAATTTTAATCTCGCGTTAAGGGGGTCCCAACCCTTAAAAAAACAAGTAACAGTGCTATACGAATCTTATATACCCTTCACAACGTGTAGTCATGCAATAACAATTGTTTGTATCACCATTCTTCTCATATAAAATACGTATGTATGTACATGTAAAAAACATACAAAAAAAAAAAAAAATACAAAAAAAATAATAAAAAAATTACAAAAAAAAATTAAAAAATTAAAAAAAAATATGAAAAAAAATAATAAAATATAAATAATATATTAAATAAAATAAAATAAAAATTTTTTGGCTCAGCTGGAATTCGATGCCACGTTTACTTTAACCAGTATGTATGTAGGTTGTTGTTGTAATTGTGAAAAAACGATGTGGTCGTGGTTTTTTGCTCATATCTCTGAAAGTTACGGAGCGATTGTGCTGAATTTCAATAGCGATTAATTCCTGGATATTTCCAAGAGATTGATACCATATACAGATCTGAGGAACATATAGTTGCTTCTAAAAGTTGATTTCAACCAACACACGGACAGACGGGCAGACGGTCAGGGCTCAATCGACTCCTCTATTCATAAGCTTTCAGAAAATATATACTTTATGGGGTCGGAAATGAAAATTGTAGAAATTACAAACGGAATGACAAAGCTATATATACCCTTGTGCACCACAGGTGAAGGGTATAAAAATTATAACTTCTTAAAGGACGGAGAGGAAAATTTTGTACTAAAAAAAATTCCGAATTGATATTCCTATTTAATAAGTTAAAATCAAATGTGGCATTTAATATTAGTCATCACATTAGTTGGAAGTTTTATAAGATCTAAGCGCATTTCATAACAGAGAAGGAAGCCTTTCCTTAAGTGTTCAACCCAGACTTCTGAGACAAAAAAAGGCAAAACTTTACCTCAACAGATAAGCTTTCAAACAGACGGCGTTTTCATTGATATCTCACACACATTTTGTTTTATAGGAAGCTTTCAATGAAATACCCGTTATCTACTTACCATAATTTTTTTTTATGTTTTGTTTAAGATAAGAAGAGAAAACTATTAGCAACCAAGGTTAAATAATTGAAATAAATAAAACTAAAAAATTTATTAAAATATAAAATGAAATATTGCACAAATGTTTGTTCATCATCTAGAATAACCCGTTTTAAAACATTTATTAAAAAATTTATTTTCAGTGATTTTAGCTAAAATGTACAAATTAGACGACAATCTTAAGCTTTATATGTCACTTTGACATAGCAATGTCTTAGGACGGGGATAGTAAATAGTATTTATAGACTAGTTATGTCACTCAACTAGCCTAAACTAACCTGTTGTAGTGGAGAAAATTAAAATTAAAAATAATAATAAAAATTAAATGGAATCCAAGAGATAACTTTATAAATATTCATATACATATGTATTGTTGTTTATACTAAAGTGTTGTGCAAAAGTTCTAAATGTTTTGTATTCTATTTCATACTAATTCCAAACACTATATTCTTGTGTAAATGTAAATAAATAAACAAACATAACAAAACATTTCTTTCACTTAAACAAATCAAGCATAACTACAGCTTTGATAGTGTTTGTGTTTTCAATCAAAGTCGAATATCAACACAATACACGACAGTAAAATAAAGAAACGGTAAATCATAGCAAACACATCGAATGTGTAAAATATTAAGCAGCATTTAGCAAAGTCTCAAGAGAAAAGAATTTCTTGTAAGTGATTTTTTTTTTAATCCACGTGAACTAATCTCATTACAGAACATTAAAAGTTAAATTACCTAAGTATACAAGTTTCTCTTTGGTCTAGGTGTATAATCAAAACATGTTCTATTTCTATTTAAAAATAATTATGTAATATTTATTCACAGAAATTGACGATGACATTAAAATTGACAAAACAAATTGGTTGAAATTTCATGCAGCCAACTAGAAGCGGAATAAATAAACTTTTCGGCAACGCTATGATCGTCTTGTGTATTGTTTGATTTTAAAACATTCCTTATTAAAAAAAATCTACAAATATACCGTTCCTTGATACCGTTAGTCTTCTTACTTAACAAGTAAGAGCACTATATTCGGCTATGCCGAATTTTTGATACCCACCGCCAATTTTATGTACTTCTATAGCACAAACATTTTTGTTTTTTTTTTGGATATTAACAGTAATCGCTATGGAATCATGTCTTTTTTACTAGATTATCGCCAGTGTTCTGTATTCCGAGTGAAACTAAATCACTGGGAATTTATAACAACAATTTCATGGTAATTCCGAGTAGTTTAATTTCACTCGGAATGCAGAACACAGGCGTATGTTTTTTACTTTCTTTGTGTAACTTCGATTGGCTATTAAAATATTTTCTTAAATTTAGTCTTGCAATGAAACCTTAAGTATTTCTACATTAGGAGTGATACAATGTTGTATTTTTACGAAAACTGAAGAAAATAATATTTGCTTTGTGTGGACATGGTTCTGTTTAAAAAATATAATTGATATTTGAATTTCACTTAGATAATCCAACTTAAAGTATTTTTTTTAAAATAATTTTTGCCCATAGAGAAATACGAACGAAAATATAAAATAATAAAACAAATTGTAATAACATTTTTTACAAACCTAACTTCATTATCTAAAACATATAATTTTATGGCTTTTATGAGCTTTTAAATTTCATTGATAGCAGAATATATGAGAAGCGGGCGTTAAAGTAGGCGTATCGAAGTAATTTCTGCTAACTTTACTAAGATATTTAAAAAAAAAAACTCCTTTATTCTTTCAAAAACTTTGTCCATATAGAAATTATATGAATTTAAGACAAAGCGTTATATGGGAGGTAGGCATTAAAGTGGGCGTGTCATCTCATTTTCTGACATTAAAATGACATTGAAGAGGAAGCTATGAATGTGAAAATTCATAATCATACCTCTAATTCTGACGGTTTTATAAGCTTTCCAATTTCATTAGTAGTAGAATATGTAAAAAGTGGGCGTTAAAGTAGGCGTATTAAAATAGTTTCTGCTAATGAATTCAACTATAATAGCTAGATCGTCCTAAGATGATACCTGGACTCAGAAAATATATATTTTATAGGACATAAATGGTGGGTATAAAAATCAGGTAGAAAAGCTTTTATGATTAATATAAACATGCAATTAATTTTATTAAATACAAGCATTTAACCCGCTGCTTCGTTAGCGCAGTTCTTACTATTTATTGAATACTCAAGTTCTATTTATAATTATTAAATATTTTTGGTTCAATTTTGAATTTTGTATCTCTGATTCAATTTACTTAGAAAAATAAAAAGTAGAGTAAGGATATATCGGGCATATATTTCCTAACCAAAAGCAAGATCAATGCTACTGAGTTTCAAAAATTAAGATTCATAATTTGCAATAATAAAAGTAAAATTTTTTCTTTAACCAAAAACTTCCATTTGGTTACCTACATTCAGAATTTTATGTATACAAAGAGTACAATAATTTACAATAATACACAATTTTTGCTTTATAAATGTAGAAAATACAAAAAGTCCCATTTAAATTCAAAAAAGTACCTTCTTGGTCGCCCATAACATTTTCAGTCTCACCTCGTATCAATAGTCCCATAACATTTTCAGTTTCACCTGGAAGCAAAAGTCCTTGATTGTACACTCCTACCTTCATAAACTTAGAAAATACAAAAAGTACCATAAAAAATCAAAAAAGTACCTTTTTGGTCGCCGATAACATTTTCAGACTCATCTTGTATCAATAGACACTAATTTCAAAATTCTAGCCTCGCAAACGTTGAAAATACCAAAAGTACCATGAATATTCAAAAAAGTAAACCATAAAATATAAATTTTTTGAATTAACATTTTGATTTCATTTATTAAGTTCATCTAGTTGTCATATGCCAATCAAATTTATTGCTAATTTTTACCAATTGCCGTCTTTTGAAACTATACACCCCATATATGTATGTAGAAAACACCTATGATAAGCTTTGGAAAATGTCAACTTAAAAATTTAGTTGATTGTTCATCATTAATGTGAACATCATTGTTTAATATTAAATTTTGTAAAAAAAAATGTTTAAAGTTTTTGACATTTTCTTATCTGCCGTAAAATTATTCAACACTTTTTTCTAGGTTACCCATACCCTCATAAAGAATTGCATACATTTTTTATGATCTTAACATAATACATATATCTTTTTACAACAGTAAACATAAAAATATTAAAATTCTTTTGTAATTATTATGACAGTTTTTGTTTTAATTTTTTACAAACGCAGTCAACAGCAATAAAATTCTTCCCTATAACAAGTTAAGTTAAGAATTTTCTGTCATTAGCTGAGTAGAACACAATTTCAAATCAATTTTATGGAAATAGAATACAGGAATTATAATAAATCTTTATTATATTTCCTATTACTATCTGACATAGAACAAAATACACCGTCACTAACCATTCTAAAGCATTTTCCATAACATCCTCAAATTTTTTTTGGCGTTGCGCTCGAATTTTTTCCTCCTTCAAATAACAAAAAAAAAAAAAAATTACACGGGTGCTATAAAATCTGGCGCTCGTGCTGGCAAATTTATTTTCGAATTTCTGGAAAGACACAAGGTGCCATTGTGTCTTTGTTAGTATGAAGAGCTCCATACTGCCGAAACCACATGTCAGGTCTGTTTTTAAGAATATACCACACTATATTGTACCCCTAAGGAGTACACTTGGCGTTGATGAATGCGTCTTTCCAAACTTGATTTTTGGTCAACTGTTGAAATTTAAATGTAAAATTAGGATGCTGCAGATGAGCTTCTTGCAATAAATGCACCTTATATGGGAATAACAGTAAATCTTCTGGTGAATGTTCCCGGTGTTTCGTTTACACTTTGCTTCCTTCCTTCAATATTTCCGCAGATCAGTCCGCAGTGGTCTACGCGTTCGAAGCGAATCTCTTACGGTGCTATGTTGGTGGTGGCGATGAACTAAAGGAGCTAATACACGGCATGTTTTTTACATCTGACTTGTCAAATTCTCCACTGCTAATACAAACATGTCGTGTGTTACCTTTAAAACATTACTTCTGTAAAAAAACATGTGTAGAGACATCTGACAAAATTTTAATTAGAGTGCGCTCTATTTTCTTGTGTCAAAACATGTGACATCAGTCGTTGGCAGAAATCTATGCTGCTGCAAAGCAGTCAGCGTAAAAGTACACTTTTGACAGACATGTAGATTTACATATGTCTCACAAATTTTAATGTCAGATGTAAACAACATGCCGTGTATTATAGCCTTAAGCAACGAATCATTGCTTCAGAGAGTGAAATTCCGACGCACTGTGTTGCGGCTAGTGGAAAAGTAACTTTTTTCCAATTATTTTTTTCAGTGTTTTTAATGATGCAATTTTGTCACAAACATTCCAAGTAAACAAAAAACACATAAAGCTTATTTTTATGTTGGCCCGTTGATTTTTAATTGATTTTAGAAGTCAAATATACAAAATTTTCACGAAAAGAGGGGATTTCAGGGCTGTATCCAAAATGATCTCATTTGATTTTGGTGACAGATATTTTGATTCGGAGAAAAAATCTGCCTTCGGACAAGTATCTTCTGGAAAAAAAGGAATGCTGTTTGAGACATTTTCATATGCACCTTTTTTAGAGCGAAAACCCGACTAAAGGTCCATTTTTCCTTAAAATTTGGGTTAGGTAAGCAATATCTAAAAAGTCCCAGAGAGTCCCAGTTCCAAACCACTACAGAAATGTTACATAATTTGTTTTCAACGAACTGTAAAAAAAGCAGCTGCCCATACATGCCCTCCTGGGAGTTATAGCGATTTTAGTATATCACTCTCAGTATTTATTCCATAGAAATAGAACGGAAATTATCGGAATCACTTATTGAATAATTTAATCATATTGGTTTTCGGGTGACAAAAATGAGCATAACTCTCTTAAAACTGAAGCTATTGACTTCAAACCAGTATCAAATTAAAGCTTTTATTGCCACCTTTCAAATAAGAAATTAAATAGATTTTGGTTTTATATAAAATTTCAGATTTATTCAACAAATATCGAAAAATCATGAAAATTTGACGTTTATAATTCTTGTTCGGACCACCCTATAATTTATTTTAAAAACTAATCATAGGGTATTTATCAAAAATAAAAGAAGAATTAAAATAATTTTTTTATTTAATTTTTCGAACAATTTTTTTTTTATTTTTGACTTTTGTTGAAAATTTGACCCAACAATTTTTTTCGGTGTAAATTTTTTTTTTATTCATTCTGTTTGGAATTTCATTCTGACCAATCTGTAGAAGTTTCTCATCGATACAATTAAAATTACAGTTTAGGCAATATGATTTCCAAAAAATTCTGTTTTCGCAACACTGTGCGACGCTGATTTAAATTAAAAAAAAATAATATTATTGTGCTTCTCTGTTCTGTTGTAATCCTCTCCATTATTTATTTTCCAGGTGATATTTTTTAATCATAAAAATAATATAAACGAAAAAATTATTAAATTTTGAAAAGCCATTGTATTTTGTTTCCATTTTTACTATTATCGCATAATTACTTGCTGCGTTTTGACCATCTCTCAATGAAAGAAAAAAACTTTCAACTACCGGGTAATTTTTTAACAGTTTGACTATTAAAAAATAAGACTAAAAAAAATAAAATAAATAAAAAAAAAAGAAATTTGTAAAATTAATACAATATGTAGAGAAATAAGTGAATGTCTGCTATTGTTGCTCTCGTAGTCCATCCAGTTGCCGTCGATGGTCAAACCGAGGGTCTAATATTCGGCATTCATTTTTTCAGCATTTCGACCAATGGCGGCTGTAAAATTGTTTTCCATGGCTGAAATGATGGCTGACTTGGTCTTGTACACGAGATACTCCGCGAATCCCAATAAGAAATTGCCTTGTAGGGTTTAAACCTAAACTAACCTCGTAATACTTAGGTTAATGGTATCTCGTGCCTTGTGGCACCGTGTTGTTTAAATCACATGTCAACCAAGTTCAATTGGGTGCCCCGATGGACTAGTCAGCAGTGTGCTGTTCTGCTAGTTTGGGGGTTGCCTGTTCGATTCCCGCCGGAGACTCTGGACTTGTCTGCTTCCTTTCCTTTCTATTCTATTCTTACTTTTCTATTCAGGTATCACAAAGGGATCAATATAATGGACCCAAGTGAGCTGCACAGCAGCTGCCTGTTCTACCTAACCTAACCTAAGTCCAATTCTTCCATTTTGATCTAGAAATATTTGGCAATCATCCATCGCAAAGTATCTTGCTCTATTTACTTAAATGTTGCTTATTTTATTGTTCGTTGAAAGAAGTACTTGACACTGACCGATACAGCAGTAATGTTCTTTTCGGTACGCACTGTTAGCTTGCACACGAGATACTTCACTGCTTTTCTAATACATAAAATTCTCGTGTCGTGGGGTTTGTGATAAAAATCCTCCCAAATGACCGATTTTCATGAAATTTTGTGTGCATATCGGGTAGGTTTTGAGAATCAGTCAACATCTATTTTTCATACCTCTAAACGCCACGCCTTTATTCACGCCCCCTCCGGTAGGTCAGACTGCTGGACCGATCTTCTTGAAATTTTCACATAGTATAACTAAGACTCTGATATTAATTAGAATAATAGAATACTTCTTTTACCACGCCTACTTTAACGCCCACTTTTTTAATTATGTACTTGCATCGTTATTGTTTTTAGTATTTTTCTTAAAATTATACACAATTTATAGTCCAGCCAATGCAGAAATAAACGTTTAAGAATCGGATGATTCACCCCAAGGGACAATTTATGTCTTACCGTAGAACACATATAGTTTATGTTCTTTTAGTGTTAAAAATGTTTCCTAGACAAAATTTATGTGGCAAAACAACGTTTGCCGGGTCAGCTAGTGTTTATTAAAATTAATCTGATCCAAAATTTTGTTACAACAGCTCAGAAAGCCACCGATCAGGCTCAATCAATTATGACGACGATACAATTGACGTGATTAACGAAACACATTTCTTACACAGCCTTGTTCGTTTGTTAGTAAAAAAGCAATCTTGCTGATCGTTTTTGTGATTCCCTTATGTCACAAATCTTTTTTAACAAAAAAAATTGCACTGATAAATAAAATAGAAAAAATTTACCCTTTATGTTTGTGTTCTGTTCGTTAGTTAGTCATTAGTTATTCAAGGAAGACTTTTTTAAATTACTTTAATTTTGTAAATGTTTTTCATTTAAAAAATATAAAAAAAATATGGGATTCAAAACTAACTATACAAAGAAAATTCTAATTGATACAAAATACAAAATATCTAAAATAAAAAACGATGAAGTAATAATCGACTGCTTAAATCTATAAGTTTTAATTTTAATAGATTTAAATTTTAAGCGACCGGTTTTTGTGTGTGTCGTTTTATTTCATAACGGACATGAATAATGTCAAACTGAAAGCATTTTATTCTGCATTTTAATTTAATTTGACGATAAACAATAACAAAACCAAATTAAGAGTTTCAAAAAAAGATTCTATAACTTTTTTGACAGCTCAAACACTCGATTAAATACACAATTTTACACAAATCCTAAAGTGGAACAAAATGCAATAGAATGCAAAACAGATATTGGAGTGTGTATCTGTGTTTGTTTCATTTTTTTTTTGACTGAGTGGAAAATTTATTTTTTTTCCAGATACCAAAAAACCTTTCAGAAATATGCATTAAAATGTAAAATTTGTTAAAATGTTAATTTAAAGATTGAAATTGATATCTGTATAAAGTTAATGGATTAAGCGATCGCATTCAATAGAAATGCTGTATACAAAAGGGTCACCAACCAAAAATAATAACCCACACATCTGCATATATTATAATATTAAAATGTAAGCTTAAGAATTTAGCAGAGAATTCCCCTCTCTACAAATCCATAGAACACTAATGAAAGTATCTATGTATACATGCTAAGTAGTATTTGTGCCCTTCACAAACAATCAAACGCCAATAACTTAAATGGTACCTGTTCTCAAATATTTACTAACTGATTAAACTAACTAAATGGATGACTGCGTTCGCTGACAGACGTTTTAAGTATGTATGGCCTTAGGTCATCACTTCTCCTACTTACTACAGCAACAAAAACTTCTTTCAATACAACTACATACTACGAATTTCTATAAAAATAAAAAAAAAACCAAAAGAAAAGATTGAGCAGCAATAAAAAATAAAGTAAAATATACCGACAATAAGAAGCATACCTTTCTTTGCCGTACCTTCTTCTAGCAAACTCAATCGTTTGCTTGCTCAATTAAATGTTAACTGGATTTGGTTAAATACGAAAATTTTTTAGGTTATTGTGGTCTAAATGTCAATGTCGTCTTTTTTTCTATTTTTTTGGTTGGGCTCAATTTTGTGAATAAGTTAAAATAGATTATTGATGGGAATTTCTCTTCACTACAAAGTCGTTTTCTTCATTAGTCGTCAGTATTTATTTAAATACAAATCAGTTTCTTTCTGTGGGGCTCATAATTTAGTATTTTAATTGTAGTTTAAACCAACCAGGTTGTTTTTGTTTTATTTTTTATTTATTCATTTTTTTTTTCAAATAACAACAACTACAACAACAATCATTTCTAATTTAAATAATTTGTATAGATAAAACCTGTTGACATATTGATAACTTCGTTTCGTTTCGTTTTTTTCTTCTTCAATTGTGGGAACTTTAATCAATTTATGCTTAATCAGGTGCAACACCCAGATCAGACATTTTTGACAGAGTTCACAGTTTAAGTTTATTTAAAACTGGAAATGCATTTAGAGAGCGTAAATTTTCTTGTTGTTTTATTTTGCATTCATAAGATGGCATCCCAGTTTTACGTTAATATTTTAAAAACTGTTAAGCTGGATTCACAAATCTAAACTCAGTTGACATACCGTAACTATAGTGTTTGCATAGGAAAATTTATACACTTTAAATTTATATATCCCGAAAAATTTTTTTAAAATAATTGAGTTGTCCTACAGCAAACTCTCAGTCGAAAAAATTTTCTGCTGACAAAAATTAAAAAAAAAATGTGTGAATTCACCTCTGTGAAACAACATGAAGATTAAAATATGAAAATAAAGTTGGCTTTAAAAAACTTATAGATTAGGTTGTGTCGAAAAATGGGGCGTAATATAAGCCCAAACCTATTAAAGGAATACACGTACGTCGTGTACCCAACGCATGTGTGCGCTGTAAAGCAGCTAATACACGGTATGTTTTTTTACATCTGACTTGTGTCGTAAGTTAGCATTAAAACATTTCTTCGGTAAAGCACATGTGATAAGTCATCTGACAACATTTCAATTAGAGCGTGCTCTAATTTGTTCTGACTAGGCACCAGACATCATCTGTTGGCAAAAATCTCTGATAACAGAAACGGTGGTTGAGTGTTAAATAACAATTTTGACAGACATAAACAATAACATATGGATACCAATTTATTAAGTCAGATGTATAAACCAAGTCGTGTAGTAGCCGCTTGAGGAAGTTTTTCCAAATGAACCATCAACCAAGTCAGTTCAAATTCATTAAAGATTTTAAATCTGAATTCCGAATGTATTCCAAGTTTGGCATAGTGTCTATATTAAAGATTTAGTATCCTCTGACTGAGTTCCCGACCTGTTGTCACAACAGTTTATCTTTCCTTTTTAGTTTCACAATCTCATTCGATCTCTTAAAATTTGGATTTCCGCATTGCACTTTTTGTCACCTTTTCGATAGAAAAATGTTGCCACTTAATATATCTGTGGGTTGGAGCTAAAAGGGCCGATGCCACTTTTTTGCTCTTTTGAGTTAATTATTGCATTAGATTTGTTTTCTTGCTCTATTTTATTATGGTAAAACAGCTGAAGTCATACTTAACCCAGAACAGCTTCATAAATGCTGGCCAATGTCACTATGAAAGCCCATATAAAAGTTAAAGTTCAATTCCAATTATCTCAAAAATGAATATTTTGCCATTGGCCCTTTTAGCTACAAGATATATTTGTGAAACATAAATTTGATACATTTATTTTTTAAAGAGTATGGTTAATACTGAAACTAAAATCTAATTTTTCATCCCTGTATTAATATCGGGTGTCCCAACTAGAACGCAATTTTTAAATTTTAAATAAAACACAGATATTAAAAAAAATCGTGAAACTTTATTATATCGTAAAGTAGACAGAATGAGGTAATGTATGGAACAATATATCGTGCAGATGGCCGCTGCGGCTTTGCGATCTTTTAATGAAATATTCAATGACCTTTTTGCATAAATGCTGCGGTATTTCATTCGTCGTCGTCGGCTTATTCGCGTAAACCATCGACTTCAAAAAACCCCAGCAGCAATTGAATTGTTTCTCTGGCTGTATGACATGTGCTGCCATCTTGTTGAATCCACATGCCCTCCACATTCATTTCTTCAATTCTAGGCAAGAAAAAACTTTATAGACACCAATTTGCTGAGCTCGGTGTCGAATGGAGGTGGATGGAGTTTGAGCGACATCATCACGTACAGCTGCGACATTTTCGGTCAATCGACCTGGTCGAAAAATTTATCCATTAATCTCTTTACAGTTGACTCTTTTGGAGCATTATTGTGACCCCAAATTGATCGCAATTTGCGAACTGTAGCCGCAAAACTTTCACCATTTTGGTAAAACGATTTCACAATGAGAATGCGTTGTTCATTCGTGTAGCGCTCCATTTTTACTGACCTCGTACCTTCTACTAGCAAACAATAACAATTGTTCAAATGTCAAACAATGACACTTCGAATGGCGTCAAATTTAATAATTGCGTTCTAGTTGGGACACCCGATAAATAAATTCAAGGTGAATTCAACAAATTTGGACAGTATGCTTCCCCATCAGCTGGGATGATTTCACCTGTATGAATTCGCCTTGAACCAGTTTTTTTTTAGTTTTTCGCCTATCTGTGTCAATGTGATAGCAAATATTGACTTGACTATAATATTTAGTTTTAAAAGGGTGTTCACAATAGTCGTATATTATTATGGTTTTAAGTTAAATTCAGGACACTTTGCTCAATTAAATTTTGCAATTTTTTGATTGTCATGAACATTCACTGCTATTTGATTTTATCGTTCCATATGTTAATTTATGCCCTAATTATATGTACAACACTAACAACACAAAAACTAATTAAATTATTTCTAGTTAATATGTAACTTTTTGGTCTTTTATATCAAAGCTGCCGAAACGATGTTCCGATATTAAACATTCGTAGAGTTCGAATCTACAAATATTAAATGTGAATAAAATTATAATTGATAATTTTGGCATTAATTAAGCATTAATTTATTACATTTCTCTTTTATATTTGTATCGTCGGCAAACCATGTTTAGAATGTTAATGTAAGCTAATAAGCATTATTGCCTTTAAAGTTTTCTTTAAAAGGTGAACATGTTTGATGATTTTTTTTTAACAATATTGATTGGATTCTGTTGCCAACTGATGATTTCAGTAATTTCTTAAGTATTTTAATTTACATTGAAGTTTTGATTTTGTAATTTGTACATCTTCAGTTCCGACCCCATAAAGTATATATTTTCTGAAAGTTTATGCGTAAGGGAATCAACGAAATCAGTTTTTTTGAAGCACCCCGACGGCGCCAAGACTCTTGTGGTATTGATATTAAAAATCAGCATAACCGTCCCACAACTAGAGATATGAGCAAATAAACACGACTGTCTCTTTTTTTATACCCTTCACACAGTGAAAAAGGGTATATATAGGTTTGTCATTCCGTGTGAAATTTCTACAATTTTCGTTTCCGACCCCATAAAGTATATATTTTCTGAAAGCTTATGAATAGGGGAGTCGATTAGGCTCTGTCAGTCTGTCCGTGTGTATGTTGAAATCATTTTTTTGAAGCCCCCCGACATAGGTTGGGCCCGGGTAAGGTATTAAAATATCGGAAATATTCGGGAGTAGATCGGTATTGAAAATCAGAAACATCGGTACATAAACAGCTGAGATATGAGCAAAAACCCACGACCACCTCGATTTTTTTTTACAAAAACAACATTACAACATACATACATACAAACGTGTATGCTGGTTAGAGAAAACGTGGCATCGAATCCCAGCTGAGCAAAAAAAAATTTTTTTTTTAATTTTTTTAAAACTTTTTTTTTATTTTTTTTTAATATATCATTTATATTTTTATTATTATTTTTTCTTTTATTTTTTTTTTATTTTTTTATATTTTTTTTATATTTTTTTTTTTTGTTTTATATATATTATATATATAATAATTAAAAAAAAATTTTTTTTTTTAATTTTTTTTTAATTTTTTTTTAATTTTTTTTTTTGTTTTTTTAACATACATAATTTTATTTTTTTTTTGAATTTATAATTTTACAATGGGATGTTTTTATATATGTATGTTTTTATATGTATGTACGTATTTCATATGGGATGAATGGTGACACCAACTACTGTTATTGCATGACTACACTTGTTGCCCCTCATTTTTACCACAAAAATTAAAACTTTTCAGCCCTAGGATAATTTATTGACACGCTTGTGACTATTTATAGATATAGTATACCTTAAGAGATATTCCTGAAAAATGTTTGGACAAAACGGTCAATAATCTTTATAGGAAAAAATATATTTTTTTTAAATATCTCAACATTTCAAGCTCCTTAATCATTTTTCGACATGTTAGAGACCAAAATATAAACCGTAATTTTAAGAATTATTTCTGAGAAAATCGAATAAATGGGATTGAAATTTACTGATTCGATTCGCACCATTTTTAACTGCTTCGGTTCTATACCACCCTGTGAGCTAATAGGGGCATCAAACTAGAGGGGTTAATCGGTAACTATGACAAAGTTAAAAATGCAAAATGGCGCCCTAGATTAAATGCCGTCCTAGATTAAATGGCGAATATATGAGTCGGCTTTATCCTCTTTAACACCCACAATATTGGTATTAAATGAAAGGGCTTCACCATTCGAATGTAGTAAACTATAAAAAGGTGTAAAATCCAAGATGGTGTTTGAAACGAAAAATGGAAAATTGTTTTTGTTGTTAACCTCATTAATAACGTATGCGGAATGAAATTGCAACCAAATATAATATGTAACAGCTTTTTTAAAACTAACGTTAATTTTATTTCACTTAAAAAAAAAACAATACATATTATTTATTTAAAGTAAAAAAAAATTTGGTCCCATCCGGTCCGCTTTGCGGCAGTTTTGGAGAATTTTTTCCATAGCTGTTGAAAATATTGATGTTGACATTTTGAGGAGTTCCTTTTTAATTGTATCGATTAGATTTTTTGTATTTTTCGGTCTAAAGCCACCAGCATAAACTCTTCGCCTAAAATTAGCCCAAAAATCTTCGATTGGACGTAATTGAGGGACATTTGTAGAGTTTTCTTCTTTATGAACATATGGTATATGAAGTGTGTAAATAGCTTCTACAGTTCTTCGATCGTAATGGCTAGATGCTAAGTCTGGCCAGACGATCACATTTAGGCCTTGATGTATCTTTTATATGAAATCCTTCACTTTTGCAAACAGTGCTCAATATATCGTACAGAATTGACGGCCAAACCACATTCAAAAAACATTGGTTCTGACATTCCGTGCGGACTAATTGCAAGCCATAGTAATACTTTTTTTAGGGAACTTTGAATGCTCCAAATATTTTGTTTTATCATCAGTATGTTTCTTCCCTTGGAAAAAGTACTTTCCCTGCCATTCATTTCCACCGAGTGTAAAATATGACTCATCATCCATGATGCAAATTATGTTGTTCTTGGCGAAAAATACATTTTTGACTAAACTTCTTAATCGTTTTCGTGGGGTAACTTCTTGCGCTTCGGAAACAGTAGGCTTATTCTTCCTAGACCTTTTCTGTATTCCCATATCATCCAGATACTTTTTCACTGTTTTTCCATTACAATGAAACTTTCTTCCAAGCTCTGTATACGATTTAGTGATCTTACCTTCAGTAGATTTTCTGAGCTTAGAGCTCTTCGATGAGTCGGCCAAACTGCACTTTCTTCCGGAGCCACGCTTTCTCTTTGTGGTTTTTCTAGTTTTGTACCTAGCCAGTATTCTATATACCACACACCGATTTTCTTCTTGCTCTACAGAATAAGAAGCGATATCCGAAGTTTTCCAATTAGTATGACTATTGTAAAAATTACAAGAAAAAACGTATCTGCAGCAGTTAAAATTAAAAAAAAAATTTGTTTTTTATTTGTTGGCATGTGTGTTTACATCCCAGTTCTTCACAGCATTTATATTCCGAACTTTTTGTGGTTTGTAAGTTTTCAGATCAACATCTTTTTGATTTTGTGTACAAAAAAACTCCGAACTATTTACTTTTTGAGTGTCTTTTCCGCCTGAAATGTTGGAGTTGGGAATTTAATAAAGTTTATATTTTTTTTTAAATATAAACAGTCTAGCAATAATCCACCAACATTGCAACGTCCCACTTGGCCTGATGTCATATTTCCACGTAAAAAATTTTGCTGGGAAAAGCCTTTGATATGTTCATTGCTAAAAACCACACAATTGTTCGGAGAAAGTTTAAATAAAGATGTTAAAGGTAATTTAATTAGGTCTTTATTCCGAAGGTTCTCATTGTCATAGCTCCAACATGGCAATTTTTATTTGCATTTTGAAGGTTTTGAGTTCCATTCAACTTGCGCTATTTTAGATTTGGAATTGTTAATATTTTCAATATATTTCTTGACGCTTTGAGATTAGGTGTTGATTGTTGGTTCCTTTTTTTTAAAATTTTCATTACTTTTTTGTTGCTCTTTTCATTAACAACTTTTGCTTAATGTGTTCGTATTGTTTGCGGTATGTGTGTGTGTTTTTATACCCTTCACCTGTGGTGCACAAGGATATATATAGGTTTGTCATTCTGTGTGAAATTTCTACAATTTTGATTTCCGACCCCATAAAGTATATATTTTCTTAAAGCTTATGAATAGGGGAGTCGATTAAGCTCTGTCAGTCTGTCCGTCTGTCCGTCAAGTTTTGGAAGCCCCAGAAATCGCTTGGACCCGGGTGAGGTATTAAAATATCAGAAATATTCGGGAGTAGATCGGTATTGAAAATCAGAAACATCAGTACATAAGCAACTGAGATATGAGCAAAAACCCACGACCACCTCGATTTTTTTTTTACAAAACAACATTACAACAACAACATACATACATACATACAAACGTGTATGTATATTGGTTAGAGTAAACGTGGCATCGAATCCTACCTGAGCCAAAAAATTTTTTTTTATTTATTTTTATATTTTTTGTTCATTTTTTTTTATTTTTTTTATATAATAGATTTTTTATATTTTTATTATTATTTTTTTTTTAATTTTTTTTTAATTTGTTTTTAATTTTTTTTTTTATTTTTTTTAACATACATACGTTAATTCTTACTTTTATAAGGATGTTTTTATAAGTATATGTATGTACGTATTTCATATGAGATGAATGGTGATACAAACTACTGTTATTGCCTGACTACACGTTGTGAAGGGTATATAAGATTCAGCACGGCCTAATATAGCACTCTTACTTGTTTGAGGCTTTATTTATTTAATGGAGGTCAAGGATTCTACGATAAATAAAGCGATATATAGGAGTATAAACAAGATAATATCATCGAAGTGATGATGAAGATTATGTTAGGAATATATTCTACAGGTTTATTTCTTTCATATCATATTTCTAATATTTATTATTCCTTCTTTCTTTTACTCAATGGGTATGGGAAGGGTTTATCTTCAGCTTTCCTGTACCGTTATTCTAACCTTACCCACCCGTCAGATCTTTCAGAGATTTATACACATTTTTTTGTCACTTTCTTTCATGTTTTGTAAAGTTCGTCACCATTTCTAGTGCCACCATAACAAATCGCATATCGTTATTTAAGGTTTCCTAAAAGCTATTTTTTCCAGCTATTTTTCCAGCTCTTGACTCCGACATTAACTTCACATAATGACTTTAAAATTTCGTTGCCCACCCGCCCTAATGTCAATTACATGTTCTGTAACAAAATACATACTTTTATAAAATGTTTAAAAAGTAAAAGTATTTATTTGTATATTTCAACAAAAACAACAAAATACCACAAAGATTGAAACAATATCATTAGGGTATATATTAATTTATTGATTTATTAATGCATTAGTAATATCAGCTTACTAAGAGCCAATATTTCCCAATACATATGTACTTACAATCCATTTGTTTATATGTTTCAATCCCTTAGTAGTAAATGTGTATAAAAGAACCAGAACTAAATATGTACTAAGTTAATATTTATTTATAAAAAAAAAACTAATAAATCAATTAAAAGTTCATTGACATACAATACAAAAACAAAATTAGTAAATAAACAAACTATTTTACAAAATGTCTACACACATAATCATAAAACTAAAAAACTATAAAGTTATTTGTTCGTTGCATGTATGGTAAATGAGCAAAAATAAGAAAAGAAAAATTTAAAATCTATATAAATAAACTTGTCATACAACATTCTCTCTTCAGTATTTAAAATCTTCTTAATATTTTTCACGTAATTTCCTGTAATGTATTTGGCGATTCTAATGTGTGCGTAAAATGCCAATTCAAAAATATTAAAAATGTTAATCTCATAGAGTAGGGTTTTCGTATAGGGACAGAGGAAGAAGACTCCCTTTAACAAGAAACTGCAGAACAATTAAAAAAATTAGCCCTATGGCCATGTTGTGCTAATCACCGAAGTGGATCCATGTTTATTGTTAGGAACCCTGAATGGCTACACTCAGAATTAAACAAAACAGTTAACATTTATTATACTTTTTATCTGTGGTGCCAGGGTTAATATATATTTTAGGTTACAAAAGAGGGGCTCTAAAAGCCCAAACCCATAACAGATATACATGTATGTTCAAATGACATGTTTGTGCGTTCTAAAGGAACGAAATAGCCTCAGTAAATAAACCATAATCCCAATTCCTTAGTATCTACGTTAAAGTTCTAGGGTCTAATACGCATAAAGAAAGGATATTGGCAAAGGCCATGTTTCAAAGTTTTCTTCTTTTTCTCGCATGCTCTACATGTCTTTTCATCGGAAAGTCTATTGCGAGCTTAATGAGTTCTCAATTCCCTGTGATCTGTTGTTTCAAAATCTCCTGTGATTTCTCAAGATTTGTGTCACCCTATAATATGTTCGCCACCTTGCCGACAGCAGTATTTTGCCATTTCCTGACGTGTTGCTCCATCTCCCTTCGACATTCCAAAATTCAGCCTTTTTATAGCCTTCACACAGTGAAAAGTGGTACGTATACATAGGTTTGTCATTCCGTGTGAAATTTCTACAATTTTCATTTCCGACCCCATAAAGTATATATTTTCTGAAAGCTTATGAATAGGGGAACCGATTTTTGACACATATTGGGCGGTATCTCAACCATAACTTGACAAATGTTGGTTTTTAAGTGCTCAAGAGTTAAAGGTTTATCTGCATAAGCACGGTCTTTCGCGTGGCCCCACAAAAAAGACTTATGGTGTCAAATCGCATGATCTTAGTGGCCAGTTGATATCGCCACGACGAGAAATTACGCGGCCAGGAAATGTTTCTTTAAAAAAAAACCATATCTACGACGTTGTGAATGGTCACCTGGGTTCAGTTGTTGTGTGAGCTGGACTTTATATGGATGTAGGTGTAGATCCAAATGCAAAATACGTCATAATGTGCCGTAAGACAGTCCTAATTCCTGAGAACGACGAGGAATCGACACATTCGGGTCTTCGGCAATACTTTCATTTACAGCAGCGATATTTTCAGAGGAACGAGCGAAACGATGATGCACAGGCCTTACCGCTCGAGTCTTTTCAAAATTCTTCACAATTTTGCCAATTGCTTGTGTAGTTGGACGATTATGTAAACCATAATCTCCTCTTAAAGCACCATATGTGGCTGTGCCAGAATCACCATTTCTGTAGTAGGTTTTGATAATTTGTATGCGTTATGTGATAGTTAAACGATCCATTTTCGTCAATGTCAGACTTTCAACTGAAAAGAAAAAAATTGGTTTAACAACTTAGTTTGACAGATGCCGAATTCCAGTCCTATACCTTTGGAAACTACGAAATGGATAGCCCTTTACATACGTAAACTCAATTTATAATTTTACAATGGGATGTTTTTATATGTGTATGTTTTTTATATGTAAAAATAACACTTTTTTTATTTTGAAAGTAAAAAATACTTTAATCATTTTATTTTTTTTTAATTTGAAATAAATGATTTTCTATCTTTGTATGAAACCATTCAAATCATTTCAAAAATATATAAAATAGATTTGTGTTGCTTTAAAAAAAGTTTAAAAAAAAAATTCAAAAAAAACAAGAATAAAATTCTTTAAATTAATACAACAATAATGCTTATACAAAATTACAACGGATTTCTGAATTGAACAAATATTTTTTGACACAAAGATTTACTTCGCACGTCAACAGCAAGACAATCCTATCTTATCAGTAATAGTTTCCTTTTAAAAATGTATTTAACGTATTCAACTGCCGGAGGGTTCAGTGTTACCAGTTATTTTTTTTCCCCCACAAGATAAAAATTTCGTGATGTATTTGAATAAGAAATATCTATTGATGAATTCCAAAACATCATATTCAATGCAACTGAGCAAAGACATGCATTTTTTTTTTAATTTTTTTTTATTTTATTTTTTATTTAATACTAGCCAATCCCGGCGCGCGTTGCTACGCCCCTTCATGAATTTTAATCGCATTCTAAATTTTAATCGAATATCAAGTGCAAGGCTAAAAACTATAACTTTTTCTTTATGAGCGTGGCACTGCCCACTTTTCTAATTACGAAACTGTATAGTCATGACAGCAAAGTTTCAGAAAAATCGGTCCAGTGTAAGTACCTCAAAATGATACCTTTTTTTATGGTCGTGGCACTGCCCACTTTTCTAAATACGAAACTGTATAGTCATGACAACTCAATATGTGTGCAAAGTTTCAGAAAAATCGGGCCAGTGCAAGTACCTCAAAATGATACCTTTTTTTAGTGGGCGTGGCACTGCCCACTTTTCTAATGACGAAAGTGCAAAGTCGTGACAGCTCAGTATGTTTGCGAAGTTTCAGAAAATTCGGTCCAGTGCAAGTAGCTAAAACTGATAACTAATTTTTTATGGGCATGGCCCCGCCCACTTTTTCAATCACGAAATTATAAAGCCATGACAGCTGTGTGCAAAGTTTCAGAAAAATCAGTCCAGTGCAAGTACCTCACGAAATTATTTAGTCATGACAGCTCGATATGTGTGCAAAGTTTCAGAAAAATCGGTCAAGTGCAAGTAGCTAAAACTGATAACTAATTTTTTATGGGCGTGGCTCCGCCCACTTTTTTTCACCCATAAACACTCCCTGGTATGTGTACAACAACTTACCAAAGTTTGAGTCCGATCGGTTTTACAGTTTCGGAGTCTATAGCTAACACACACACACACAGAGTTTCACTTTTATATATATAGATTTATATACATATTTATTATTTTTTTTTTAAATTTTTTTTTATTATTTTTTGTTTGTTTTATATTTATTATGTATATTTTAATTATCTTTTTTTAAATATTTTTTTTTAAATTTTTTAAAAAATTTTTTTTTAATTTTTTTTTTATTTTTTTTTTTAACATACATACGTAAAATTATAATTTTACAATGAGATGTTTTAATATATGTATGTTTTTTATATGTATGTATGTATGTACGTATTTCATATGGGGAATGGTGATACAAACTACTGTTATTGCATGACTACACGTTGTGAAGGGTATATAAGATTCGGCATGGCCGAATATAGCGTTCTTACTTGTTTGTCTTTAAATTTGCCTACAAGGCAGTAGAGCGTTTTTAATTGTTTTGAGATGCTTTCATCAATTTTAAAAAATTTATATTAATACGCTTCAGCTGTGGTGCTCATATATAGAGCTTTGTCATTCCGTTTGTATATTCTACAATATTCCTTTCCGACAATATAAAGTATTAATTTTCTGAAAGCTTATGAATAGGCTTATAGCGATTAAGTTATGTTCGTCTATCCGTGCGTTGGTTAAAATCAACTATTAAAAGCCCCAACATGTAACTTAGATATGTATATAGTACCGACTTTTTTTAAATAGCCGAGGGTGAACCGCTATTGAAATCCAGCATGAGCGCCCCATAACTTTTTGCGATGTGACCAAATGAACATGACTACCTCTGTTTTTTTTCCCATATTTTTGCAACAAAAATCAACTTTTTTCAGCGTTAGATTAATATATGGAGATGTTCGTTTATTTGGATAAATCGATTACTAACCGACAAAGTTATAGGCAAAAATAATTTTGAAAGATAAATATTTTTTTATAAATATATCAAGTTATTAAAGCTTCTAATTAATTTTTGGACATTTTAGAGACACCAGTATATAGGCCGTAGTTTCGAAAACTACTGGTTAGAAGAACTGAAAAATTGCCTTAAAAATAACTGAGATATAAACAAAAAAATGCAAAACGAGTTTTTCAACTCTCGGATTAAATAGAAGAACGATATGGGTATTATAAGAAAGGGCTTGAAGAGCAAAATATACGACATTAAAAAAGTTTAAAATCCAAGATGGTCGCCACTACAAAATGGCGTACAGTTTATTTATATATGGGTTAAATTAAATAATTAAAAATGTACCTACTTCAGCCCCTCAATATTGGTATCAAACGAAAGGACTTAGCCAGTGAATTGCAGTAAAAAACAAAAAGGTTAAAATTTAAGATGACGTCCGATAAAAAATGGCGAATATATGGATCAAAAATAATAATTACGGCTATGCCCCTTCAAATCCCTCAACAACGTACCAATGTATGAAAATTTGGTGTATTGAAATTTTATCCCAAAAACTAGTTCTCCCAACTTAAACCCTTAATGAAAAGAATAAATCGATAAGAAAAAACTTTCTTAATTTGGTAGCACTGGCAGGTTTATTAGTTTATAAATTACAAGAAATACAAGAATGTGTTTTTAAAAAAATAAAATTGATTTCAAATACATTTTTTCAATTTATCATATTTATGAAGTGGGTGAAATTTTGTTTGCTTAATTTGCTGATAATGAGACAAGAAATCGTTCAATACTTTTTGTTGTGGTTGATTAATTTTTTCTTAATAAATATATTTTTTTCCTAATATTATGTAAGATCGTTGGATGGATACATACATCGATTACACAAAACCGGTTTTCCGGTTTTTTAGACCTGTTTTCGGTAACATATTAAATAAAAAGGAGACTAACATATTAAAAGTAATTAATTAAAAAAGTGAAAACAATTAAAATGTTTTCATCATGCGTTTCAGTCGGCTAGTTTTGACTAAAAAAATACACTAGGTCACAAATAACAAACTTTTGTCTGTTATTTGTTTCTAGCATACTTTTTCTCATGGATTTGGACCTACTGAACACGAAAATGAATTTTAAAAATTTTTCTGTCGATTGGTTTGCGAGATACAAATTTTTTATTTTTTTTTTTTAATTTTTGGAGGTACACTTACTATTTTGAGCATATCTTTAGTCTTCTTTGACCTATTTTATCCTACTACTACTCAAATTAAAGACAATTGAGCCGTCTACAACTTATTCTCAGAAAATTTTCAAATCGGGTTAGTAGTTTTGATGTTGGCGGCTTAAAAAGGTTAAAAAAACTGGGTTTTTTTAGTAAAAATGTGGCTGAAAAATTCATATAAAAATTCATATAAAATATAAAACGCGATGTTAACAGCGATTTTAATTTTTTTACGTATAGCTGACACTTTTCCAAAGAAAATAAGCCCTTACTTAACAAAATCTGATGACAAATGGCCGACTTATTATTTTTTTTGGTAAACGACCGAAATTCCGCTATTTCACGATTTTTTGATTTTCATTATTTGCACAGCTTACCTACCCAACGCAAACGAATAAATACATTTGAACTTAATTTAAAATAAACAAATTAGTCTTCGTATATTATTTTTTAATTTATTTACAGCACTACATGCTCATACATATTTAAACATAAGGAGACACGGTTATCAATTGCATTTCAAAACTGTCTGTGAAAGTGTAAAGAAGTTAATATTTAGAAAACGCAAGGAAGACAATGAGTAAAAGACTACGTGTGTTCGAGTGTTTGAACGATCCAGACAATTTCTGCAATGTTTGTGGCCAGTTTATAAAAAAAAATCACGCACACAAGTTTACTCCAGCAGTACAATTGCACTATTTGAATTATTTTGGTATTTCACCAAATATCACAGAACCATGGACACCTAAGTCGCTGTGTGATCTTTGCTATATAATCTTAACCAACTGGGCAGCTGGCGGAAGGTAAGAATTTTTATTTAAACACATTATACATAGCGAATATAGTAATTTATTTTAATTTTAGCCGCCATATGAAATTCGATACACCAATGATGTGGAAAAAGCCGCTATGCCATTCCACAGACTGTTATTTTTGCCTCACCACAAACAAGTGGGATCGTTTGCGCTTCCAGTACCACATTCGCATGATGTGCCATATCCAGTGTGCCCTGGTGCATCTCTTCAAAAAGCAGAATCGTCAGAAGAAGAGTCCGAGTCAAATGCAAGCGAATTTGAGCCGGGTGCAAAGCGAAAATTACTGTCACAGGCCGAACTAAACGATTGGGTGCGCGATTTTGGTCTCACTAAGGAGAAAGCCGAACTTTTTGCGTCTCGGATGATACAGTGTGGATTTGCGGCTTCAGAAGTGAAAGTAACAGCGTACAGAAACCGTCACAAGGAGTATGCAAAATTTTATACAAAGAAAGACCAAATATGTTTTTGCAGCGACATTTCAGGCTTGTTCCAAGAGCTTCACCAAATTCACAACCCCAACGAATGGAGGTTGTTTATTGACAGCAACAAAGAGAGCTTGAAGGCAGTTCTCTTACATAATGGGAATGAAAAGCCATCTGTTCCTATTGCTCATGCGGTTCATTCAAAGGAGAACTATGAAACTATGGACATTTTGCTGAAATGCATAGAGTATAGGAAATAAAATTGGAAAATATGCGCCGACCTTAAAGTTGTGGCCATTCTGTGTGGACTCCAAGGAGGCTATACGCGACATTGCTGTTTTCTGTGCCTTTGAAATAGCCGCGCTGATGATCAGCATTATATAAAAAAAAAATGGCCGGTACGAACGAAACCTGTAGTTGGAGAAGCGAATGTTCAGCGCAAACCACTAATAGAGAACCGTGAAAATATAATACTTCCGCCGCTGCACATAAAATTGGGTTTGATTAAAAATTTTGCCAAAAAATTAGACAAAGAAGGTGAAGCTTTTGCCTATTTACGGTCAATTTTCCCTTACCTTTCGCTGGCAAAAATTAAAGAAGGAGTCTTCGCAGGACCCGAGATAAAAAAAATTTTGAAAGATGAAAAATTCCCAAAGCTGTTATCACCCATCGAAGCCGCAGCATGGAATTCCTTCAGGCTTGTTGTGGAAAACTTTTTAGGAAACAACAAAAGCCCGAATTATAAGGACATAGTTGAGGATCTGGTAAAGAACTATGAAGCCATGGGAGTGCACATGTCACTTAAAATACACTTTCTGCATTCTCATTTGGATTTTTTCCCTGAGAATTTAGGAGACGTGAGCGACGAACACGGCGAGCGCTTTCATCAGGAATTGAAGGCTATGGAACGACGCTATCAGGGCATCTATGACACGGCTATGATGGGTGACTATATTTGGACCCTAATACGTGAGACCGATTGCAGCGAATACAAAAAACAAAGAAGAAGTCAGCAGTTTTTCCACATGGCATAAAATGTACACTTATATCTTTGTTTTTACTCATTTTTTTTGTGCGTTGATTTGCTTAATTTAATTAGTTAGTTTAATTTCGTTAGTTTAGCTAATTGTGCGATACATTGAGCATGTAGTGCTGTAAATAAATTAAAAAATAATATACGAAGACTAATTTGTTTATTTTAAATTAAGTTCAAATGTATTTATTCGTTTGCGTTGGCTAGGTAAGCTGTGCAAATAATGAAAATCAAAAAATCGTGAAATAGCGGAATTTCGGTCGTTTACCAAAAAAATAATAAGTCGGCCATTTGTCATCAGATTTTGTTAAGTAAGGGCTTATTTTCTTTGGAAAAGTGTCAGCTATACGTAAAAAAATTAAAATCGCTGTTAACATCGCGTTTTATATTTTATATGAATTTTTATATGAATTTTTCAGCCACATTTTTACTAAAAAAACCCAGTTTTTTAACCTTTTTAAGCCGCCAACATCAAAACTACTAACCCGATTTGAAAATTTTCTGAGAAAAAATTGTAGACAGCTCAATTGTCTTTAATTTGAGTAGTAGTAGGATAAAATAGGTCAAAGAAGACTAAAGATATGCTCAAAATAGTAAGTGTACCTCCAAAAATTAAAAAAAAAAAATTAAAAAATTTGTATCTCGCAAACCAATCGACAGAAAAATTTTTAAAATTCATTTTCGTGTTCAGTAGGTCCAAATCCATGAGAAAAAGTATGCTAGAAACAAATAACAAAATGGCTGTTGCCTAGTGATATATATATATTTTTTAATTATTTATTCATTTATTACAATCAAAATTTTTATGTTATATTCAAAATCTTAATTGAAAATATAAAAGTTTCATTTAGATCAATGTTTTTTTATAATTATAATAATTTTGCCATAAACTTGTGACATTTTACATAAATGTATTCTATTACTTGTTTTCTTATAGAAATAAATTTAACGGCTAGCTGCCGAATTTAAGCCGCCGCCGTCGCTTTAATTGGTTATTACCACAATATATGTTGATGTATTTGAATTCGCATATATTTACTTAAAAACCAGAAAATCTTACAAGAGTTCTATGTACATTAGGGTCACAGCTTTTTTACAATTTTTGAAAATATCAAAATGGCCCTATCCATACCATGTAGTGCATAAAAAAACAATAAGAACTGCATCTTTAGATTTTCGATATCGTTAAAAAAGGTTCCGCGTCAAATGCAATTAAGTTTGGGATCATTAAGTTCTAAAAAATTAAGTAATTTCACTTAACAAAGATAGTTTTTAGATTGTGATTTTGATTATAATCATATAATTACATTATCAAATGTAAATAGTTATAAAATAAAAAATTTTTAAAAAATAAAAAAAAATTCTTAAAGGGCTTTCAGAAATCGGCTTCGACGCGAAACATTTTTGTTCCGAAATGACCTGAGGAAACATTTTTCAGTTTCAGCACAACACCGGCTACAGCGTGTTGATAGGGCCTTGTTTTGGTTGTACCTCTAATGTACATGTTAAACACTCGTTTTTTTTAACGGTTTATTCGATATTCGAAAAATTTACATGAGCTAAAAAAAAAACGGTTAAAACTGGTTAAATACAAATCGTTCGATCTTCAAAATGATTGTTGAACAATATGCCTACAATTAATTATACCTTTTGGGTTAAAGGGATAGAATTTTAGTTGACAAAATATACTCAACACTAATGATAAAATCGACTGTGGAAAATGAACTTATTTTCTGCGTATAGATAAGGAAGATAACAGTACAGTAGTTATCCGTTTCAACGAATACTTGTTAAGGTGAAAATTGTATTTATCGAACATTTTTTTATGTAACGAACAAAATATTGTGAATTAGTGAACAAATAAATTCAAAATTATTGCAGGAAGATGGAAAATTAAATTATAAATTATAAAAACAAAAACTAGCTGACCCAACAAACGTTGTTTTGCCATATAAATTATTTCGAGGAAATATTGTTTACATTAAAAAAAAGTAAACCATATGTTTTCTACGATATGCAGATCTATCTTAGTTTAAAATTACATCGAAGTTGTTACGTTATTTAGGTGAGGCATAAATTGTCCCTTAGGGTGAATTACCCTAAATATTTAGGAGTACGAAAAATAGATGTTGACCGATTCTTAAACGTTTATTTCTGCATTGGCTGGACTATAAATTGTGTAAAATTTGAAGAAAAATACTAAAAACTATATCGTTGTACATAATTAAAAAGTGGGCGTTAGAGTAGGCGTGTTAATCATACCTGAGTCTTAGTTATATTATGTGAAAATTTCAAGAAGATCGGTCCAGCAGTTTGGCCTAACTGAGGAGGCGTGAAAAAGGCGTGGCGTTGAGGGGTATTTAAAATAGATGCTGACCGATTCTCAGATCTACTCGATATGCACACAAATTTTATAAAAATCGGTCGAGCCATTTGGGAGGAGTTTAATCACAAACACAACGAGACGAAAATTTTATATATTAGATTAATTACACTATGCTAGTTGAAAAAACAGACAAGCCGGGCACCTGGCTTTTTAACATAATTCGGGTACGCTGAATCTAGTGGTGCCCGCAGTTTTTTAAGATTGGCTCTAGTTTTTCAGATATACCGTTATTTCGAAAATGGAGGAGGTTGCACAACATATGTTCGCGTAACTCAAAAACGCTTTAGCTTATTGAAAACACTTAAAAAACCGAAATTCCGCAATAAAATTTCCTTTAAGATAAGTAAAACTTAGTAAAAATTTTAATGTTTTTAACGGACCTCAAGCTAGAAAAATAAAAAATTTTTTAAAAAAAATTATTAAAAACTTTAACTTTAACTACTTACTTAACAAAAATAAATGTTTTAAAAGTTTGGTTATTAAAAAAATTAAAAAATTTCATCTTTTCTGAAAAAATACAAAGTTGTAGACAGACTTTAATCACTAATAGCTTCTTTTGTTTGGAACTTTGTTTTTTATTCGCGTAGAACCCTAGCCTTAAATTTTGCACCTGCAGTGCCTGAGGTACCCCTACACGGGCCAAATGTATGCCCAGCGCAACTTTATTTTTCATTCCCATCATTTGTTTCTAAGGCCTAGGATTCACTCCTAGGGGGATAAAATGTATGACCGACTTCCAATGTTTTTTGTTCTTAACATTTTCTCAAATTATACTTTCTCTTTATCACAATCCCTAAGGGGGGTTGCGTTTAATGAAATTCTTAAATTAATTAAAATTTGTCGACTTTTGTGAATAAAATCAAAAGTTGCTAACATATTTTAAACATTTATAGCTTGTTTTGTTTGCAGCTTCGTTTTTTATATGTCTGCAAAAAACTAGAAGCCTAGCTGCATTTTTTAATTTTTTATGAATTTTTAAAAAACAAAAATTTTGAAATTTTGTTAAAAAAATTAATTTTTTTTTCAAAAAAAAAATTATGTTTCTAAAACGACTGCGGATATTAGAAAAAAGTTTTACTTTTCCTAAAGGAAATTTTATTGCGGAATTTTTTAAGTTTTTTCAAGAAGCTAAAGCGTTTTTGAGTTACGCGAACATATGTTGTGCAACCTCTTCCATTTTCGAAATAACGGTATATCTCAAAAACCAGAGCCAATCTTAAAAAACTGCGGGCACCACTAGATTCAGCGTACCCGAATTATGTTAAAACGCCAGGTGCCCAGCTTGTCACGAAAAAAAAGTGTAACTTTCATGCACAGTGTTATTATTTTGAGCATTGTGTTTTTTATTATTTTTTATTTTAAGAAATTGCCTTGCAGGGGAAATTTTCTTTCTTTCCCTGGATTCGCGCTTTGTTTTAATGAACCCTTCAGTTTAACGAACAGGCTTGACAACTTTTACTTAGGTTCGTGAAATCGGAAAACTACTGTGCCCTTAACTAGACACCGTTCTTATTTGTTTCATTGAAAGATTGATTGATAAAAAAAAAATTGGAGACATTTTATTAGCATATCACATCTGGAAGCAGAAATACGCTTTAACATTAAATTATATAAATGCGCATATAATACATGGCTCGTCGTTTAAAGTAACTGAACAATTAAATGTCGTTCTAAGCCCTTTGACGCGATATTGTCAATGTAATATAAGAAATTTGCTTATCTTTTAGATGTCTTGCGCATGTATTTCTAATACTAATTTGTTTTGTTCAATTTGTTGTGAGTTTCATAATCAAATAATGTTATCTAGCTTCTTTTTTTAACCGTGATGAAAGAAATCTTGATTAGTTTTGGACTTTAAAACTGTGCTGTAATGCAAATTCAAGTGGTTGAATTAAGGCAAATAAGAGCACTATATTCGGCTGTGCCGAATCTATTATACCCACCACCAATTTTGTGTTCTTTTATGTCACAAAATTTATTATTTTATTATTAACAGAAATCGCTATGGAATAATCTCTTTATAAATAGATTATGTTTATTACTTTCATTGTATAACTTCGATTTGCTATTAACTTATTTTCTTAAATTATGTCTTGCAATGAAACCTAAAGTATTTCTACATTAAAAATGATACTACTGACTCTTTTTTACTACAATGTTGTATTTTTACGGAAATGGACAGTATTTGTTAACCACAGGTAGTTAAAAAATAATATTAGCTTCTGGTGGGCATGGCACCTCCTACTTTAAAAATAATATAGTTAATGTTTGAATTTAATTTAGCTAAGCTATTATAGACATCTTTTTTGAGCAACACTTTTTTTCCATATAGAAGTAATATAAATTTAAGATAGAGGAGCTGGACGTTAAAGTAGGCTTCTCACCTTTATTTTCTGGCATTATAATAAAATTTACCAGAGAGTTTTATATGCGAATTTTCATTATCCTACACATATATGTAAGAAGTGGGCGTTAAAGTAGGCGCGTCAAAGTATGTTCTGTTAATAAATTTTACTTAGATATTTTAATATATATTTTTCCAAAACTTTTGGCCATAGAGAATTCATATGAATTTAAATTAAGCGTTATATGGGAGGTTGGAAAAGTGAGCATGCCACCTTAATTTTTTGGCATTAAAATAACATTGACTCGAAAGCTATATATGCGAAATTTCATCATCATACCTCTAATTCTGTAGGTTTTATGAGCTTTAAAATTTCATTGATAGAAGAGTATGTGAGAAGTGGGCGTTAAAGTAAGCGTCTCAAAGTAATTTCTTTTAATAAATTCATCTTAAATATTTCAATCCAAAGTCCTTTATTTATTTAAAATATTTGTCCATAGAAAAATTATGCGAACTTAAAATAAAGCGTTGTATGTGTTTGGCGTAAAAGTGGGCGTGTCACCTTCATTTTTTGTTATTATAATTGTATTGACCAATGTATTGTTTGCATAATATCAGAATCGTAAATCTAATTTTGTAAATTTTATTACATTTTTAACTTTAAATAAACCAAAAACGACACTGTGTGGTATAAATATTCGTACATTTTAATCTATAACTCCTTTCGTAATGTATAGATTTTAGAGAGATATTTTTTACTCAAGAACTACTACTAATTTTATCGCTCTACATCAATGCGTTAAAACAAAATCGTATTTTATGCGATGTAGAAAGGACATTGTTTTTTGACCTAATCTTTCATTACGAGCTATAACTCTTCCTGGTATTCCGATTTGCAATACCAAACAAACCTTGTATATAAGAAATATTTTGCCAAATTTTTTCGGCATGAGCTCTATTGTTTTTTCAACAGACGGATGGACACAGCTAGATCGTCATGAAACGAAACCAGGACTCTGACACCATCATTTTTTTGGTGGTGGGTATAAAAATTAACAAGCCGTGCAAATCTTATATACCATTCACAAAGGTGTAGTTATGCAACTGTGGGCATATGTAGTACGTATTGTGTTTTGATAATGTTCGTGCAACGTACGTAAATAAAAGAAAAACTTTGCAATTTCAGCAATATGACTGCTATAGTCTGCTATATATACATTAGTCGGTATAAAAATACCAAAATTTTATAACTACAAAAAAAAATCCACAAAGTTGGTACCATAATTTACAGTTTCAGCACCCATTTGCTTTTGTTGTTCGTTTTCTTTAAGCAAATTTTGTTGTTGCAATCTGAACAAAATTGATATTGTGTTAATATCGAATCGTTTAAACAAATATTTCCCATTATTGTTCATACTAATGACATTCAACAAACAGGTCAATAATTTATCTGGGAGCAGTAAAAATTAATTTGATTAGCAAAACATATTGATACTTGGTTTTTTGCTCATATCTTATTAATTGTTGATTTTCAGTAGCAAAAATCCCGAAAGCATTTCTAAGAAATTAATAGCACATACGAGTCCGTGAGATACGTAGAGGCTTCAAAAAACTGATTTCAACACTCGCGTGGACGGACTTATATCCTTTTACGCTCTCGTGTAAAAGATAAGTAATAAGGATTTAACAAGTACAAGGTTGTTTAGAAGCTTTGCACCTGTTTAAAATTGTGTAATCTACTATACAATTTAAAAAAATATCTTTCAAAAAATGTTTATAAAGGGAATTGAAGTAAAAGGATTGTAATTTTATAAAAAATAGTTTTTAGGGATTATAAATGTACAATTAACAAATTGACTGAAGAGCAATTTGTTGCAGGGAAATGGGGGTCGATAATAGAACAACAGAAGGGAATACCTGATCTTCTATTAATTAAATATAAACAACAAAGGATTTGTTTCAAACAACTTGCATAATTTTATTAAATACTTATGTACATGTGTGGGAAAATCCTTTTGATGAGTCCTTTGGTGGAATGTCTGGCCTGGTTGAACGTTGAAAAGTAAATAAACCAACGAATAAAACTTCATAAACTTGGCGCTTTCGACCAAAATACTCGTTTTTTATAACTCGTTACAAATATAAAGAATATGACATGCAGAGATGGGAATGTTGATTATAATTTATATAAATTCAAATATTTAAATGATATACAATAATTAAAAAAAAGAGCGAATTGTATTGTATTTAAATTCAAGAGTATAAAAGTATTTACACCGCTTTCAACAGTACCTTTTAAATGGTATAATCGGTTATCAAGACCCTTTTTAAATATTTTGTTTTTGCCTATTTATACATACAAGAAATCGTATTGCCTATAAATATATATAAGATATTGAATTTATTTAAAATCAAATTTACCCCTATTAAGATATAAAAACTATTGATGTCTTGACACACCATTAATGGAATGCTATGAACTTAATGGTTGCACCCATAAAAAAAACTAATTTGTTTTAAGATCAATAATAACACTACTAATGTCTTAAAAAGTCTTTATAAATAAAAAAAATTGATTTTTAATCAAAATTTCAAACAAAGTCGAAGACAAACACATCTGGATCCGAGTTTGTGTTTAATGTAAATCTATAGTAAATAGTTTGTAAGATATTAAGACACAATTTGAAATACTTCTTAAACATTGTTGAATGTATGTAAACGAATTGACAAGAAAGATAAATTCACAACTCACACTTTGGTCTATATTTGTTGTTAATTTTTTATTTTAATAATAAAACCATTAATTTATCACCTTTGTCGTTTCTATAATGAACGCCAGCATTATCAGCTGTTTTATTTAAACAAATATTATACCATAAATATTGTAAACATACAGATACAGTATCGTGCAATTTAAAGCAGTGAATTTATTGATCAATACCACAGTTTCGTTTAAAATGTCAAATGTCTGTTAATGTTAATGAAATATATCACACGCTGTGTGGCATGTGGCGCCTTCCTGATGAAACTACATGTCTTCTAATCAAGGCTCGAAATAAATTAATAAATATATCGTTTCTTGGCTCACCGTTGTTTGTAGCCTTTTTATATAATAATTTTTGAAGATTTGTAGCAATGATGCTACCAGTTTATAAAACTCACCAAACGGTGGTGTTTTTATTTTACGAAGACGCTGTTTACTCTTTCTATCAAAATCTTTTACTGACACGAAACTCGGTATGTAGAGAATAATATTTACTTTTTTCCTAGCATTAAACAATTTTAAACAATTGTCCAATTTTCGCACTAAGTCCGTATCACTCTTGTTTGAATAGATGCGTTAATAAACAAAACTGCCGTATTTGATGTGATGATAATCCTCAATAATATACGGCCACCAATGTTGAAAACAGTCATCGAAAATTGGATCTCCAATTTAGACGACGTCCTAGCTAGAAGTCGTATTACAATTTTGATGCCAGAAGATTATCTTTGGAATAAAGTAAATTTCATGTCAATTTAAAAAATTTATGTTTGTTTTATTCCATCTCAAAGAAATATACCTCCATGAAAAACACCCTTTACATCAAGAAGCTAAATAAAATAGATAAAATTTGTTTCTTTCTTCATGTCATATATTTGCGCATGCGTGAGTTCCTTTTTAGTCTACATTTTTATAATAAACCTTTGATAAGGTCGCCGCAGTTTTTCTTTTTGTTGGTGCTAGGTTTTTAAATTATATCGCCAGTTTTTGCATAAGTATATTTGTTTAGTATGTGTGTGTGTGTGTGTGTGTGTCAGTGTATGATAAACTCTCTAACTCGATAGTAAAACACACTTTAAAACTACCTGTGTCGTATTTACTTCTCATACAAATATTGACTAAGTCCATTAAATTATTATTATTATTACAATATTTTTTCTTATCTTCACCCTTTAATTTTCTTTGTATGTGCATGTGTAAATGAAAATGTGTCGTATTTACTTTTAAAATTCTCACATTTTGTCTAACGAAAACATGTACATACTGCAAGTTCTTTTGTAATATTTACTGTAGCAATAAAGGTAACATTTCCATACACATTTTTTCGTTTATTTGCTAAGAGTTAAAAAAGGGACTCAAGCATCTTGCAAAACTTATTTTTCCTCTCTCATCAAACGTGATTTGTTTAAACAAATTGTAATTTTTTTCTGTATGGCAACGATTGTATCGGAAATTGTTAAACCTTGATATCGAAGAAGATAATTTTACTATGCCTTTGTTAGATTTCTACATAAATGCCCGAAAAGAAAAAATAATAAAAAAATTATTTCAGTTCAAACAATTGCTAAGCGGCTGTGTAAACACATTCACACGGCTTGAAGAAATCTAAAACGTTGTCTAGTTTTATAAGGCGCTTTTGTCATTCATTTCACTCTTTCTTTTTTTAACTACAAGATGTATCAACTTAATTTCTCAGATATTTAAAGGGATAATATCAATTTATATATTTTTATATGTTTGTTTTGACTATAAGTAGTGGAAATGGCACTACCTGGCTTATATGTATACATGTAGGGGAACACCGAAGCAGACCTCTTCCATAAACAGGTCCCTTTTCGACCCCTTTTTTTCTCAGAGATTACGAGACTACTAAAAAGGGTATCCCCGACCTCACTGAGTCACTAATGATTCTCTACAATCCTCATCACAGAGTCCTTTTTAATCGGCAACATCTGTCCTAGACTAATATCCCCCATTGCACTAGCATCCAACGTGTGCTTGCCGGTGGTACTAAGTCTAGTGCCGGATATACTGTTATACAGCTTAAGTTTCTTAAATTATAACAAAATATCTTAAGAGCACGATAAGAGCCTTGAGCACGATAAGAGCCTGTCTACATGTGGATGCCTCTATCCAACTTTACAGGTTTAGATAGTCCATTCACTAAGAGAATTCTGACCGCCCCATACTATCCTCCAGAGCAGTTTTGGATACTCTACCTATTGGAGTGTCTTTGGAGATTAACCTCCCACCTCTTGTGAGGCTTTATTATCTATTTCCTTATATCCTCTTCACCGTCCAAACTAAACCGAACTTTTGTCCAGCTTCTAAAAGGGTTTTGCAATACCCTGATCATCTTCATTTTTTTCTACCATAAATTATTCTACAAGTATTGGAGAACAAATATTAACCCAAGCAGAGCTATACATGAGCAGGCAAGTACACATTTAAACTGGAGGCCGGCAGATACCTAGAATTCGTGTACTAGACACAAAGCTAGTTGAAATTTTTGTGACAATATACATTTTTCAACATTACTTAGTTTGCCATCCATCTGTCATAGGGCTAAGTCATATTTTTGGCAGTACACAGGGGTGTCTTACAACCATCCACATAAATAACATCCAGTTTCAACAGTGGGATCTGTGTTATGATGTCGCGATATCGAACACCACTGACAGCCACTGCTTGATCTGATCTGCTGGGTCATGGCCAAATGATGTTTTTAATCCAAAGTCCACACAAAAAAGTAGCACATTGTGAATGCAATAGTTTTTCGAAAGTCACACGTGGGATGTGTGAACCTCTGATTACGTCAAATTTGACAATCACAAGGCTATTTAAGCACTACTTATTTACGTTGCGTAATTCATTTAACGAACATCCTTCGTTGTGCATGTTCATACGCTGTAAAGAGTTTCTTTAAGTTTCCATATGCTGGAAATTCTTAAAACTTATTAAAGTTTAAGTTTTGAATAGAATAGAATAGAATTTTCAAATTAGGCATGTAATTTTTTTAAAAAATTTATGTAGGCAAAAAATTAACAAGTTATCTCTAACGTGTATTCACAGTTTGTTTACTAAACAAATATTTACATTAAATGGCTCCTGATAATAAAAACCGATTCATGTATTTGAAAGTATAAACCTTTTCAACAACTTCGCTGTACTCAAGATAGCGCCGCTGTGCATATTTCTTTTTAGAAACTACAAATACGTATTTATTTAGCTATTTTTAATAATTTCCGCTCCAAAACAATTGTTCATATATACTTGCCATTAAAAATACAGTATTTAAACAAAAAAAGTTCCATTTTTATTAACATTGAGGTGATGTTTTACTTGAAACTTTTTTTTTTTTTTTTAATTTTATGAAGGCGAAAAATAAAACAAAACTATTCGTGTTCTATGTAGAGATCAGTACATGCACTAATAAAAACAATTTATTTCTAAAATGATATATTTTTTATATTTATTTGCTTAAATGTTTAAAATGTTTAAGCACGTGTTATTTTTAGTTTAACGTAGACAAGGAAATAATAAATATTTTAGCATTTATGCATCCATGTCTGTTGTTGTGTGCTTAAGTATTTAGCAACATCATGAGTTTTGGAGTAAAAATCCAGTATCACTTTACCTATACAAGTTATTAACAATCATCATCGGAATCATCGGAAAAAGCTATAACTTTTGAAAATCATTTTCACTTGACGTTTAGCTTTGACCTTTGTATTTTCTATAGAGCTAAAGAACTTTAAACTGGCAACACTTTGTTAACCTGGCGGCCATTTTGTCCGCTGTCAAGTTGTTTATGTTTGGTTTGACTTGAATAGACTCACGCCTAAACAACTCTTCCGAATTGTGTAAATTTATTTTGAAAATCATGTTTCTGTTTGAAATACGTTCCCCGATTTTCATAAGCGAATTTTGTTTAGCGATGAAGCTCACTTTTGTTTAAATTGGTACGTCAATAAACAAAATTGTCGTATTTGGGGATAAGATAATTCCCAGGTTGTGTTGAGACACCATTACATCCAGGAAAACTAACTGTTTGGTGTGCTGAAAATTCATTGGTCCGTACTTCTTTAAAAACGATGCTGGCACAGAACGTTAAATTGCTCGCTATAGAGCCATGATGACTGACTTTTTCGCTTAACAACTGAACAACCATGATGTGCAGGAGCTGTGGTTTCAACAAGATGGTGCTACTTGTCACACAACTCGTGCCACAGTGAAGGAAACGTTTGGTAATCGCATAGGTTCACTTTTTGGACCAGTGAATTTTCCTCTCGATCGAACTATTTAACGTGGCTAGTTTATTTTCTGTGGGACTATGTGAAGTCGCAGGCCTACGCCGATCCGATACGCCCGCAATGGTTGTCCGCTCGGAGGCAGCGTTATTGCCGATATACGGCCAAAAATATTGGAAAAAGTCATTGAAAACTGGACAACCAATTTCGACAACGTCCTATTCCTATTAAAATTGTAATGCCAGAAGATTATCATGTCAGTTAAAAAATTCATCTCTGTTCTAGTCCATTTCATAGTTTTATGCCTCTCTAAAAAACGCATTTAACGCTATACTCTTCAAAAATGCAAAATAATCGGAGCGACATTTTTATAAAAACAGATACGCAAGAACATCATATACGCCGAATGTATTTTCGGGCTTTATATTTGGAGAATTCTCAAAGTAACGCATGCTGTAACCGAATAGCTTGCTTTAGATTGTTTTCCTTGGCTTGGATCAGGTCTTGGTGTATTGTTAGTACGGGATATAAATAGAGGTGAGACCAACACATTTCTAGTCAGAGAATATGCCAAAGGCTGACTAGTGATTAATCTGGTATCGAGATAAGCGCCAAGCTACTAGAACTTGTTTAAAACATGGTATTGGTGAAGTTTTTTCGGAGTTCTCGTGGTGGCTGTGTAAATTCCAGTGCGAAAAAACAGATATGGAGGTGGTTTAACGTCTGGTGCTCGGTGCTGGTGCACTTCGGGCAACTACCAATTTATCTGGGTGCTGTTGTCTTCTCAACAAATGATGCTGGCACAGATTGCAGACATACGGGCTTCTGGCAATGGGGGCATTTGCCTTTCAACAGAAGTAGTTACTTATTCGGTTTCTTTCGGACTTCAAAGCCGATTCTGTCGCTAATCAACCTCATAGCCTTGCAGATAAAAATGTAAAGGGAAGTAGATAACCCGAGCTTTTTAAAAAGATGCTTTTGTAAATACTAAAATATCAATGTAGGTAAAATTGTTCGTGATTAAGTTGCACAACGTTATTACAAGAATAGTTAGAAACCCAGTCCATAACACCTTCGTTGGATTATGGCATTCGGTGCAGGCGTTAATCAAACTACCTAGTTGTAAATGATAATGAGTTTTTATTGAAGTGGGACTCGTGGACAAGAGGTTTAACGTACCTATGCGCAATAATAAAAATATTACGTGGTGACACATCAGAGTAACTATTTAGCTCAACACAATTAACACTGATCGACACAAAACTTCTATCATAACATTGTCAAATTAGTTTATTTAACCTTTAAGAATTTTCATCTACTTTCTAACAACAATCTAATTATGTAAATTTGAAAAATATTCTTTTCCCTTTTTGTTCTACCTACAGAAGCAACAATTTAAAGCAGTTGAAGGGCATTTTAGATTCGCTACAATCATATATATATTTTTTTTTTTTTTTTTGCCTTTGTAGCCATTTAAGCAAACAGTTTAGTTTCAGTCGTAGGAATTTAGTATCTAGTCTAAAAAAGTTTAAAAGTATTTGAATGATTTAGTAAGGTGGGATATCTTAGTCTGATAAAGGTTTTTATCATTTGTCGAATATAATGTTTGTCAATGTTTTTAACGCACTGCTAAATATTAAAGAATAACTGTTGACTTTTGTATAGTTATCGTAAAAGAAATATACGAGGTGTCTGAGTTAAGTACTTGGTAAATAAGATAAATGTACGATAATCTTACGTAAAGAGTAGACGAATATATGTGACATGAACTACTTTGGAAGGTCTTTTTTGTTAGAGCGTACATATTTCTTTAAATAAAAGTAAATAAAAAGAAAATATAAAAAGCATTAGGGGTTACTACAAAATAATGTTTAAGATGATTTTCCCAAGTAGTGCTGGAAAGCTGGGACCAAATAATGACACATTAAGAGACAATTTCTAATTTCTCATAATATCTCGATTTGGGCGTAAATCTGTAACTAATAAAAGCTTGATTGGCAGATTTATATTCTTTTGTTTTTTAACATATGATAGTTTTAAAAGGCTTAATGAGTTTTAATCTTACTGTTAAGTGTGGTTACGTATAATATGTGAGAGCTAGAACGAACGTATTCGGCCATAGAGATATTTTGAGCGACATTGTCACTATTTTAATCAAATAACCATTGTCACAGAATCAATATCAAGTCGTATGAAATTATCGTAAATGAAAACCTTTTTTAAAGAATCCCCGTGACAATGATACAAACAAAGGGAGTTATGAATGAAAACATCATAATTATGTTATGGACAATTTCTGTCATAAGTCCATAACTTTACCCGAGAATTCGCTAGCAAAATTCCGTTGATATTGTCGGTTAAAACTAGCTAATATGCGAACGCCTACGAGACTTCGTTCATTTATGAAAGCTTATAAACTTACTTTAGAAATTCAGATATAACATCAGGAAAAATCAGTATATATCTGTGGCTTGGAGCTAAAAGGTTCAATGTCAAAATATTTACTTTTGAGAAAATTTGAATTGAAGTTTAACTTTTTTATATGCTTTCATAGTGACGTTGGCCAGCATTTTATTTATGAAGCTGTTCTGGGTTAAGTATAAAATAGAGCAAGAAAACAAATCTAATGCAATGACTAACTCAAAAGAGCAAAAAAGTGACATTGGCCCTTTTAGCTCCAAGCCACAGATATCATAATGATGATCTTTGCTACCGGGTAACAGGACCATTAATATACATTATGATCTTTAATAAATTTTTTATTACGCAAAAGGTTTAGGCATATTTATATTATTTTTAGTGGCATTAAATTACTGATTAGGTTTGGTATGTAGTTGAATTCGACTAGGTAACATGTGGAAATTGTATTTTCGAAAGGCTTTTTCAGCGAAGTGTTTTATACGATCTTACGACATGTATGTTCACGGCAGAAAGTATTATGTGAAGAAATGTGAAAAGGATGCTACGATTTTTGTGTAGCTCTTAGGAGTGGACTTAGTGCGTATTAGGTATCTTTTAGGATGAAATCGATAGCAATTAAGACTAACGTTAGCAGTAATCACTGTAGATTTTCACAAACTGTTAAAACGAAAACAAAGAGGGCAATAATGTGTTTGTCCATATCCTGAGGGGCAACTCTGTAATTCGGTTCGAAATAAAACAATTTCAAATTAAAATCTATTAAGTATACAAATTAAAAAAAATTTAATTTTAAATCGAATTACTGAGTCAACTCCCTGAATTGGACTATAAAAGCCGTAGTATGTTAGACAATAGTTTATTCAGAAATCTGCTTGTAACAGCAACAATAGAATCGGATAGGCTCAACGCATGAACGAATGAATTTCATATGAATGTATCTTTATATAATAAAATTATCTTTTCGTTTTTAATTATTACTTCGTTAGCGCAGTTGATTATATTTTTTAATAATTTAATTTTTTTTTTTAATAAATAAATAATTTTGCGATTAATTAATTTTATTTAGAAAAATTAAAAGTACTGTAAGAATATATCATGGACATATCTTCTGTCTCAGCCAAGATTAATACTTTTAAGTTTAAAAATTTTTGAATTATAAAATCAGAAAACCCGAAAAAATGCCTTTTGTGTCATCGACATCATTATTATTTTCATCTTGAATCAACAGTTGTTTTAAAATTCTAGCTTCACAAATGTAGAATACCGCAAAAAGTACCATAAAAATGCAAAAATTACATTTTCGGTCGCCCAGTACATTTTAAGTCTTACCTCAAATCAATAGTCACTTATTTCAAAATTCTAGCTTCTAGCAAACGAAGTATAAAAAATACCATAATAATCCGAAAATGTACCGTTTTGGTTGCCCACTATTTTATATCTCAACTAATTTGAAAAATCTAGATTCAGAAACGTAAAAAATACAAAAATTACCAAAAAAAAAAAATGCAAAAATATACTCCTTTTGATCGACCAAACATTTTTAGTCCGGCCTACGATCAATAGTTTCTAATATCAAAATTTTAGCTTTACAAACTTGGGTAATACAAAAAGTACCAAACATTTTCGAAAAAGTACCTTGCGACCTTCAGACCCACTTGAAATCAATAGTTGCTAATTTTTAAATTCTAGCTTCACAAACGTAGAAAATATAAAAAGTACCATGCAAATCCGAAAAAGTACCTTTTTAATTGCTCACTTCAATCTCATTTCGTATCAATAGTCTTTAATTTAAAAAAAAGTTAAACAAAAATGTTATAAAGTCCATTTTTGGACGACCAAACATTTTCAGTTTCACGTCGGACCAATACTTTCTAATCTTAAAATTCTAGCTTCATAAACTTAGAAACTACACAAAGTACAATAAAAAAAGAAAAAGGACATTTTGGTAGGTAGCTACGGCTGGTGCCAAGTTACCCTTATACCTTCACCCGGAGACCATTACGATCCGTTGTGACGCCTTAATAGAGAGAAGAATAGAAATAGTTAGAATAGAAGAGAAAGAGAAGCAGACCAGTCCAGAGTCTCTGGCGGGAATCGAACCCGCAACTCCCAAACTACTGACTAATCCTCTACTGAGTAGTTCACTGGGGCACCCGTGTCAGGTTTAACATAACATGGTTTTGATTAGCCCTGTAATTATACATATTTTGCCGTTTTCTGTATCTTTTTTTCCCCTAAAGTTTCTAAAAATGTAACCTCAATGATTGTCTTTGTTCTTTTAGGCAATAATAACACTGTGCTAGTTGAAAAAACAGACAAGCCGGGCACCTAGCGTTTTAACATAATTCGGGTACGCTGAATCTAGTGGTGCCCACGGTTTTTTAAGATTGGCTCTGGTTTTCGAGATATACCGTTATTTCGAAAATGGAGGAGGTTGCACAACATATGTTCGCGTAACTCAAAAACGCTTTAGCTTATTGAAAAAACTTAAAAAACCGAAATTCCGCAATAAAATTTCCTTTAAGAAAAATAAAACTTCTTTCTAATATTCGCAGTCGTTTTAGAAACATAATTTTTTTTTTGAAAAAAAAAATTAATTTTTTTATAAAAATTTCGAAATTTTTATTTTTTAAAAATTCATAAAAAATTGAAAAATTCAGCTAGGCTTCTAATTTTTTGCACACATATAAAAAACAAAGCTGCAAACAAAAGAAACTATAAACAATTAAAATATGTTTGCAACTTTTGATTTTATTCACAAAAGTCGACAAATTTTAATTAATCTAAGAATTTCATAAAACGCAACATTTGTATTGGGGCCCCCCTAAGGGATGGTGATAAAGGGAAAGTATAATTTAAGAAAATGTTAAGAACAAAAAACATTGGAGGTCGGTCATACATTTTATCCCCCTAGGAGTGAATCCTAGGCCTTAGAAACAAATGATGGGAATGAAAAATAAAGTTGCGCAGGTGCAAAGTAAGCTATTTGTGATTAAAGTCTGTCTACAACTTTTGATTTTTTCAGAAAAGATGAAATTTTTGAATTTTTTATATAACCAAACTAAAAATTTTTTGTTGTTAAGTAGTTTTTATTTAGAAATTTATTCTTCTTCCTCCTGCAGATTCCAACAAATATCCCCTAATAGCGAATCAAGTTGTTTGCCGCTATACCAGTGTTCGAGCCTGGCTGTTACTTGGTAAAATCTCTCGCCATGTTCATCAGACTCGGCTGGTGATTGTTCATTAAATTTTTCGGCATGGCAAAGCAAAAAATGTATTTTCAATGACATTCTAACGTTTAAGTTTTTAAATGCGGTTAGCATATTTTTGATTAAAATTCGCCAGTTTTCAGACCGATGATTTCCTAATACATTTTCTATTACTGATTTCACACAATTCCAGGCCAATAGCTCGATATCATTCAATGCAACCTCAAATTGATGGTCCTTCATAAGACGGCGAATGTCCGGTCCATTAAGAATTCCTGTAAAATAGAAACATTATGAAATGAAATATAAATCTAATTTAATAAAGTAGTTAGAGTTCATACCTTCTTTTACTTTCATGCCGCTTAATCGTGGAAAAATTCGGTGCAATTCGGTAAAAGCAACACCATCTGGGCTCAATGCTTTTATAAATTTTTTTACAATACCCAGTTTGATGTGGAGTGGAGGAAGCAAAATCTTTTCCATCGACACAAGTGGTAATTCAATAACATTGTTTCTATGCAATCTGCTTTCCTCACGTAAAGCCAATCCCGTGTATTGTACTGGTCGCCATCGAAACGCGTATTCCATAAGCACATGAAGCACATATTTTTAGTATATCCCAATTGCATGCCTCTTAAAAGAGCTACCACTTTTAAATCTGCGCATATTTTCCACTTGTGGTCTTCATATTTAATTAACTGTATTATTTTTTTCATTGGTGCGTATGTCTCTTTAGTATTTGTGCTAAGTGCTATCGGAATAGGACTTTTTAAATTAGTGACATGTAGCAAAACTGCTTTTAAGCTACTTTTGGAAGAATCAATGAATAAGCGCCAATCTCCAGGATTATATTCATTTTGCATTGTTAAAACCAATCCGCGGATGTCAGTACAATACGCAATAGAATTATTCTCAATAGATTTAAAAAAAGTCGTAAATCGTCTATGGCGATTGATAGCCCCGTATGTTTGTACACCTGGTGCTAAAATATTAGCTCGTTTTAACTCTTTTGCCAAGAGAATGCTCTGTCTTTGAGATAATTTTAGACGCCGTACCATTATATCCAGACGATCTTGCGTGATTTCATTGTGACTGCATGGAACCGTGATGCATGACGGTTGATACATTGAAGTAGCTGGGCTATCCGCTTCAACAGAATGAATTATTGAGGGAATATGTTCTGTTGGTATATGGCTACCCGGAACAGTAATTTCATCAGAATGTGGCAGCGGAAATCGAGCATATGCTGTTTCAGTATAAGTCATTTTTCTTCTGTTCATACCCGCTGTATAATTATGCACGCATAACACTCATCTTCAACATGAACTATGGGATCTCTCCAAATCATTGGAACACCAAATGGCATGGCGTCTCCATTTTTTTCCCACTTATTTAAATGGTAAATGCAGTGTGTACACACTATTGATGGTGTCCAACTCTTACCATATATAACCCTTAAAGAAAAATATGATTCATACAAGGTACTTGTTTCAGTAGTGATTTTACGGCGACTTGGCATATTTTTATATTTCCCACACACATAACAAAAGTAATTAAACTTTTTACACGCCTCCATCTTAGATATTTCAATATAACTGTTTAGATACAAGACTGTCAGAGGCTTTAAAATTCACTAATCACTTTCGCAAGCACTTTCCATATGACAGTGAAGGGGTTGAGGAACTCTTATTTATACTGTAATTGTTTTAATCAAAGTACCAGTCGAGACCTTCATGACCATGTTTTGTAAAAAAAAACCCAGGACGAATAATATTTCTAACTTTTCCAGGTGTAGATTTTATTGTCAATTTACCGCAGGTACCCAATAATTTGAAATCACAGGTAATTGAAAAATACTATGTTATAATTTTTAATTCTAAGAACCATACAAAATACCGTTGTACTTCAGTTCCATTACCTGCTCACCTAACGAAATGCTGTATCATATGTAAGGCTGGTTGCATTACAATATTGGGTACCTGCGGTAAATTGACAATAAAATCTACATTTTTTAACCGATTTTTATGGCTTGCGGCTTTTTTTTTATTTTTAAGATAAGTAGTTCTCAGAAAAAAGTGCAAAATGTTGAATATTTGCTTTATATTTTTTTTAATTATATTTTTAAATTGAAAAATATTACGAATTTGGCACGAAAAATTTTTTTTATCTCCATTAATTTTTAAATAATTCCAAAACGATAAGAGATAGAGAAAACACATCTTCTGGTGTTTTACTTTTGAAAACCGAAACCTAATTTAGTGGAAAAAATTTGGCACGCCCATAAAAAAAATACCGATCTGATGGAAAAAAACCGATTATGGATTTGAGTTCAGCGCATCAAAATCCACATAGACCACATAGTTTTAATTAACGGGAAGAAAAAAAATTATTTTTTGTCGAGCAGTGTTATTTATGGCTTGTTTTTTTTGCAGCTTTGTTTTTTATATGTCTGCAAAAAATTAGAAGCCTAGCTGAATTTTTCAATTTTTTATGAATTTTTAAAAAATAAAAATTTCGAAATTTTGATAAAAAAAATTAATTTTTTTTTCAAAAAAAAAATTATGTTTCTAAAACGACTGCGAATATTAGAAAGAAGTTTTATTTTTCTTAAAGGAAATTTTATTGCGGAATTTCGGTTTTTTAAGTTTTTTCAATAAGCTAAAGCTAAATTTTCGAAATAACGGTATATCTCGAAAACCAGAGCCAATCTTAAAAAACCGTGGGCACAACTAGATTCAGCGTACCCGAATTATGTTAAAACGCTAGGTGCCCGGTGCACAGTGTAATTATTGATTATTTTCCTGTTGAATAATATAGAAAACTTTATTTAGATACAAAAAGGGGGCAATTTTTACCCCTTATATGACATCTTATTTTTTAAGTATAAGTATGTATAAGTTTTAGTTTAGCAGATATGTATAAGGTTTCCTTTTTCCCCTTTTTTTTGTCCCTTTAAGTTCAGATTTTTAGAAGTGAACAACCCATTGTCCAATTTTAATGTCTTCAACTTTTTGCGTTTAGGCTGTGCGATGATGAATCAGTCAGTCAGTCACGTTTCTCTTTAATATATATAGATTAATTTTCTCGAAAATTGTTAGGTTCGAGCCATCTGCGAAAATTTTTTTTTTTTAAATTTTTAATATATTTATTTTAAAATATTTTTTAAATATTTTTTTTTCTTTCTTTACAGGTTAGTAACGCGTTTGACCATTTGGTGAATAAAATTCTGTAGTTTTAACTTTCTGTAAGTATCAGTAATGTTTCATTTGTCAATTTTTGTCTGTCAAATACGTCCATTAAAAGATTTTTGAATAATAGTTTTAATACTAAATAAGTAGATATTATGTCGAGGAAAAACATTTAAAAAAAATTGTCTCTACATGTCAATGCTTTTGTTTTATCATGACTTTGCTGAATAACATATTAAGTTTTTAATTTTATTTATGATAAATGCTTCCCACATTTTGCCAAAAACATGCCAAACAGATTCAAACATAAATTTGAAAAGTATTTCCTTTTCAAAGAAAAGACATTTTTAATTCATTTCTGCTCTTAATTATTTTAATTTATGTTTGTCTGTATTTCTGTCCAACTATTAATTTCTTTTCAAGGAAAAAGTCTGATGGTAATTTAATAAATTTGTGTATTTTATTATTAATTTATTCAAACACCTGACGTTATCGTATTTATTTTTTATTTGTTCCTGAAATGCGTTGTTTTTTTCTTTTCTTATACTTTAAAGTATTTAGTTTAATTATATAAAAAGTAGGATAAATTTGTTGGCTTCGTATCAAAAAATGTTTTGTTTTTTATCATTATTTTCCCATTTTTTTCTATGTTCATGTTAATATTCAATTTACATAAAAATAAATAAAATAAATTGATAAACCACCAAGCTATTAAATCTTTAACAATAATTCTATGATTTTTTGAATTTGATATCAATCAGGTGGGCATTGCAATTAGTAATGACCATTTACACTATTTCTACAACATTTTGAAATCATTCTGGTTGAGCGTCGGGTACAAAAAAAGTAGAAGCAAATTGATTAAAGAGGAAATTCTCAATTAAAAAATTTTCGTCATTATGAACTTAATGATCATAACTCTGTGTAGATCTCTAGACACAATAACAGTGTTACACAGGGCGTCCCCGAAAACATAAGGCCCGATGACACCTCCAGTGTAAATTACACTTCATGCAGTGAGTTTGAGTAGATGTTAATGGCTCTGTGTGAATGACATATTAGTGCCCCAGATGGTGCAAGAATGTTTGCGTATCTATTCAGATGCCAAAGAGCCTTGTCGCCCATAATCAAAGAATTGTTGCACCCAAAAAAAGTAACCATAAATCTTAAAAATAAATGAATAGAAATTCACCAACGCTCTGTTATTGGCAGAGTTAATACAAAAACAACTGCTTTGAACTGAATGAAGTGAGAAATTAGAAAAAGATCGACGAGGGTTCTTTAACGCACGAAATTTTTGTTGTTGTGCGAAACGATTGTGCGTATCAAATTAGTCAACATAAAAGTCCTGCCTGTCAACACAATTAAAGCAAAACTCAAATCAATTGTTTATTTTATTGTATAAACCGCAACAATGTTTTATTACTGTTCAATAATTGCCTTCAGCATAAGACAATTTAATAACAATTAAGCCAGTTGTGTGATTTGCTCAATTAAATTTAATGGAGTTGGAGATGAAAGTGGACTACCAATGTCACTGACAAAAGCTACCGCATAAGCCCTGATTAATTCAATAAATCGAATTAGCGGCTCCCACTGTAAAATTTTTCACTTTTGTGACAACACCATCATAATTCTTTCTTTCGTATCGATCTGTTCTTTTGTATGTGTTGTTATTGTGTTTTCTTACTTGTTATGTCTGTTACTTGTTTGATTGTATATTTTGTTGTATACCCTTCACCTGTGGTGCCACGGGTATATATAGCTTTGTCATTCCGTTTGTAATTTCTACAACATTGATTTTCGACCACACAAAGTGTATATTTTCTTAAAGCTTAGGACCCGTAGAGTTATTTATGCTATGTTCGTCTGTCCGTGTGTTAGTCGAAATCAATTTTTAGAAGCCCCTACATGTTACTCAGATTTGTATGTGGTGTCAACCTTTTGCAAGTATCCGGGAATGAATCGCTATTGAAATCCAATACGATCGCCACATAACTTTCTGAGATATGAGTAAATTATCACGACTCATCTACTTTTTCCCATGTTTTTATCACAAAAGTTTTTCAGCGCCAGGTTAATGTGTTTGTTTACTTTGTTTACGTTTGTTACTATTTATAGATATTATATGCCTCAACGGATGTTCTTATAAAATTTTGGATAAAACGGGCAAGGGTGCCCGGAGGACTAGTCAGTAGTGTGCTGGTCTGCTAGTTTGGGGGTTGCGGGTTCGATTTCCGCGAAAGACCTAGACTGGTCTGCTTATCTTTCTCTATTCTAACTATTCTATTCATATGGAGCGCAAAACATGCCAATTGGGCATAACCTAACCTACTAACCGGCAAAGTTATAGGCAAATATAATTTTGAAAAATACACATTTTTTTTTTAATTCTATCAAATTATGGAAGCTCTTAAATAAGTTTTGATTACGCTAAAGACCCCAGAATACGAACCGTAGCCTCGAAATTTATTGTCGAGAAAAACTGACAAATCGGTTTGAAACTGACTGAGATGTAAGCACAAAAATACAAATGGTTTGGTGCTTTTCCTAAAATTTTCAAACTAAAATCAATTTTTTGCAGCTTTGTGACAACGGAAAGGAGTAATATGGGTATCAAAGGAAAGGCCTTGACTATTTGAATATAGGACACAATAAAAAAAATTCAATACGGCTGCCTATTCAAAATAGCGTACAATTAATTTATATATGGGTCACTTTTAGTAATTAAAAATGTACCCACTTCAACCCCTTCAATATTGGCATCAAACGAAAAGAATTTCACGGTGGAATACAGTAAACACTGACAAAGTTAAAAAACAAAGATGGCGTCTGAAACTAAACGGCATTAGTTTTTTGTCAACCCCATCAAATAAAAAGGACTTGAGTAGTTAATGATGTAAAAATTCAAAATCAAATATGGCGTCCGAGTGTGAGTCGGCAGTGTGAAATCGTTTTCCTAGTCTAGAGCAAACGCCGGTTGTGGTGCGAGACTCAGTGATTGAAGGTATACTGATCGGCGGACACGAAATCACTGAGGAGCGAAGGGGGTCGAAAAGGAACCCGTGATAGTAGTAGTCTGCTTCGATATTCCCCCTACATGTGTATATGTGGCGTCCGAAATATAAACAAAATAGCATAAACATAAAATCTTAAACATCGATGTGTACATGATGGTAAAGAGTATTATCAGATTTGGTGCGGCCGTATATAGCACTCTTACATGTTTTTAAATGTGTTTTGTTATTGTGAGACTTGTCTCGTTCAATTGGGTTAACAACATGAGAATTTATAAATGATTATGAATATAAGTAATTTGATAAAAAAAGATCTAATCGTCACATCAATGTGATATCTTGTACTTCATCAATAATGGATATTCGTTTAGGTCAGTTCACTGACCTATCATAGAGTGTTAGATGACAACGTGATGTTAAAGTGACAGGTTTAAACCAGAACCGGTCTCAACGAATAAGGAACTAGTTGCATTATCAATTTAAAGTCATTTCCCTTCTCTTTAGGGTGTTGATAGACTTAGAATTTGCCTAGTTAATTAACTCTATTTGTGTATTTATAAAATAAGAAAAAGTCAAACAGGAAAAATTTTTAATAATTTTCTTTTGATTTTTTTTTACTATCTTCAACAAAGTTTTCTTGTGTTGAAAGTATTAATACGTTTTCCTGTTTTTTTTTTGTTGCTTAGTAATATTTTTAAACTGTCTATTTAATATGTACATTGTACATTAACTTTAAATTTTCTTCATTATTTCTATTTATAAAAACATATTTTTTTTCTTTGTGGCACTTAAATTGCTTTGAATTTTCTTTTAGTTGTAGATCAGTCTTTAAAAGAATATTATTTTTTAAATCACAAAAGTTTGCCGTTGTTCTAGTTGTACCTAAGGCTCGATATATCTACATATATTGGGGCCATGACATTTTGTTCTAGTCTAAGGTATAACAAAATATGTACGTTTGTAGGAACATTAAAAATAGAAAAGAAAAAAATCATGCATAATAAATAGCAGTGAAATGTTTCTGCTTTAGGGTGGCCATATATCCTTGGCAATTACGAGTGTTGCTTTTGTAAATGTTGTATGAAATCACCGGTCCTATAATGCCTTTAACACACATACATATTTAGTGAATACACAAGGTTTGCTATCATGTTGTATTTACAATTTCCTTAAAATTAAAAGAAAAATTATAAAAAATATTTTATTGTTCACTGTAAATTGTTTAAACCATTTTAAAAATTTACTGTAAATTATTTTTATTTTGGCTCAATTTCATTTATTCTATTTTTTAATTTCCTAAAACATTTTCTAAATAAATTTAAATTGTAATAAAGAATATAGAATAATATGTATATAAAGAATATTTAAAAATTATTCCGATATTAGCCGAGTGGAATGCATTTTAAAGACCTGCAACGATTTCATCATCAGCACTCTTTAACATACATGAGCATAGAAAATGAGAAAATCAACACATGCGACACGTGTGACAAGGCAGCACATGTTTTTATAGTGCATTTTAATCATTGCAATATAACATTATATGCAATAAAATCAGAAATTTATTTAATATAATTGCAGTTACATACTTTAAGGAAATTTCTTTTAAGGATTTATTTAGAAAATATTTTAATAAAGTCAATTGGTTTTTGCCGGGTTTGGCTGTTTTTTTTTTTGGGGTTTTGGGTTTGCCTTTATTTTCTGCAAAATATAACGCTCGTCCTGCTCATTAAATATTTTATTCGGTGCCTTCCTGCCTTTGTTATGAACCCAATTTTTATGTATGAAACGCTTAATGATTTTTTGGACCGTAGAAGAATTCATGTTAACCATTTCAGCTATTTTTCGCTGTGAGTGGCCATTTTTGAAATGGTTTAAAACCAATTCTCTTTGCTCTAAAGTAGTACGCGGACTCATTTGAATTTTTGTAAATTGACACTCCAAGGAACGAATCTAATCTAACAATTCAACTAAAAACATTGCTAGAATTAAAAAATTAGTAGAAGTTTGTAGCCAATTATGGCCTAGAGGCTTGGTTGCCGAAATTTAAATAAATAAAAAAAAAAATATGTAAATAAATAAAAATACGAAAAACGAAACTAAAAACAAAGCTGCATTGAAGTACCGTTACAGTAAAAATTTACTGCATAAAATAAGCTGTGAGATGAAAAAAGAGTGTTTTTTTTTTGTTTTTAGACTTTTGAGAGCTAAAAATAAATGTTTTTGCAAAAAATGTTTTATTAAAAAAAAAAAACAGCGTTTTCTCTTTTAAATAAAACCAAATTCTTTTTCAAATTACCGTTGATTTTCAAAGTTGTGAAATCTTGTTTATTTCTATTATTTGAATTCAAAGAAAGACATGGTATTAAACACAACAGCGTACAACAGCTGGCCTAATGGTGTTTTCTTTTCTAACAAACAATGTTGCCCTTTCATAGTTAAACACTTTTCAAAGGTCGCCTACACCCTAACAAAATGCTACCTTTATAATCAGCAGAATAGAACAGAAATGTTCAGCTTTTTTACATGATAGCTATATTTTTAAGTAAAACTGCATTTCTTGCTTCCATTTTAATAATTTGGAACGAAAAATTATTTTTTAACACCAAAAAAACTTTATTATTCTTATTAAAATCAGCTGTTAAAAAGGGCAGTATTATAACCCTTTGATTTAATTCAGGGTACAACATGTAACATTTTTTGTTATTTTTATGGCAACATTATTACAAAAGAACTTGTCACCCGTTTATAATATCGCATATTTTTAAGAAAAGAACACAAAAGAAGGCATAGGGCAGAATTAATGCAACATTAACGTCAGAAAAGAAAACACCATAAGTTGCAATGACATGCTAAAACAGTATGTTTGAGTTGGCATAACATGTTATAACACCTTGTTTAAATTCGCATGGCATAGCAAAGCGTGAAATCTTTGAAAATGACATTTTTACAGAAAATGTTGAATTGTGCAGGAGTCTATTAAAAATGTAAAAAAAGCTAATTAATTTGAAGGTGACTGGTCTTCCTTTTTTATACCCTTCATCTGTGGTACCGCGCCCACTTTGAGTAGAAGAAAACTTTATTACCTATAAGCATAGGTAAATAAGTTTAGGAAATCAGATAAGTAGTTTTGTAGTTGAAGTGAAACATACAAACATATATTTTCAGTCTATTATAAGTTAAATATAATAAATGAAAAAGAACAACTCTTAACGCCCATTTTGTCTCTTAACTTTGTACAGAAGCGATATTTAATATTTTTATATTATTTATTATTTTTAAAAAACATATTAGTTATTATGACAACCATATTGGTTTGTTGTAAGTTCTATCAAAATTAGTGACGAAAAGAAGATGGTGCTCTAAAATTATGAAAATTAAAAAAAAATCCTACAAAAGATTATTAAAGTTTTGTCGTCCAACTGTTTTCAATATTTTTAAACAGTATCAGGAGAATTCAACTACTGATAGAAAATCTGGTTCAGGAAAAAAAGTACATGATAGGGAAAGCCAAGTAAATTGACAGTAGATTTAAAAGAGCTCCATCAGGTTGAAGAGTAGCCCGTAAGCCATTTAAAATTTTAAATTTGAACCGGATAAAAAAGAGTGTTGAGTATTTTTAAAAATTTCTGGTTTTGTTGAAAAGGTTGAACTTTATCATTTAAGAATGAAGAACAATTTAATTTGTATGACTGCCACGGTTAGCTCGGCAGTACCCCACTCGATCAACTCAGGTTTTTATACAAAATTCTTCTCAAAGAAGTGCGAAAAATGTTCAGTTCCTAAAAACGATGACGAGTTGATGTTGATGGATGTTCACCGATCTCTTCTCCAAAAATGTCCATGTAAATTTGCCTATTGCAAATTTTAAATATATAAAAATCACTGTGTGTTTTTATGTTTGTTTGTGCTTTATAGACGGTTAAATGGCTGGACCGATTTCCTTGAAATTTTTACATAATCTTTCTGCATGTCTGGAAGGAACTATAGGCTATACTTTGGTTTGAAATTGTAAGTTGGCGGGGTGCCACGCCCTATTAAAGAATAAGTATTAAATATTAATGCAGCTAGAGTCTTCAAATTAATTACGGTAAACTTTGACATCCACACGAACATTTGGGTAAAAAATGGGCGGACTTTCAATAGTAGGCGTGTCCACATTAATAAAATACTAAAATTCGTATATTTGGAAAACGATATCGATTAGAGTACTAAAATTTCGCAAGAGCAACTTTGACACCCAAATAAACATTTCTGCAAAAAATAGTTACATTAGAAAGAGTGGGCGTGGCAGCTCTCATGGCAGTTGAATACTAAAATTCGTATATTCTGGAAGCGATAACAGTTAGAGTACCCAAATTTTGCACGAGAAGCTTTGACATCTATATGATTATTTGAATAATAAATGGTTGATTTAGTAATAGTAGGCGTGGCACTTGCAAAATAAATATATATTTGAACTATAAAAGTTTTATTTCATTACGATGGGGGTGGCGAAGCACACCGGGTATTAGCTAGTTTTAAATATAAATCTGAAAATGAAATAAATTTTATTCTACCTTTCAAAGTCGAAAGTAATCGGTAGCTTAAATTTAAAATTTTAAATGTCCCATCCTATACGCCTGATGTTTTGGGCAACGATAATTAAATATGTCGTCGATATGGCGGAAGTAGGCCGTCAGACTCGGAACTCTGAATGACCGAATTGATTGCAAAACAAGGTCTAAAATATATACAGTTAAAATCGAATACATGAATAAGATGCTGTTGTAATACGATATTTGAGGCATTTTTAGTATTTTTTGCTAGATTCCCCCATAATTCACTCTGTAGTTTAAAATGTGAAAAAATCCAGCACAAAATCTCGTGTTCTAACATTGTAGTTGTATAGTTGTGCGATCTAACTCCTATCAGAAATCTTAAAAAATATAGCCTCTTGAACCTTGGCGCCGTTCAAAAGTCGCTATAATGTTAATTAAAAACGGTCCAAATGGCAGCTGAAAAAATTTGTCACACGTCATTTAAGAAATATCATATAGAAAGCCTATGTAGCCTAGTGTAGAGCAAAAAAAAAACACACATGTAGGGTGTTTTATATTTAGTGTAACGTAAATAAAAATTTCTTTTCTATAACAATATATGTACATACCTAGATAATTATGATTATACACACTTGTCCAGATGTTATATATGAACTTTTTAACTGCACGTTATCGCTTTAATTTGAAGGCCGTGGATTAATTAAAAGCAGTTTTTGTTTATGAGCTGAAGTAAATATTTTTTGCCTAAATAATTTATTTGCAAAAATGTTGGCAAAAATTTTTTTGTAGATTTTTTTCAAAAAAATTTTTTTTTTTTTTCTTAACAAAGTTTTGTCGTGGACTATGTCTATAAGGATTTCAGCTGTCGGCACAATGTCTTAAACTTTATTTCATTCTATTAATTCATCAGGTAATTGCAGTTCGGAGAGAATTTTTTTGTTTATATTTTTTATATATGAAGTTTGACATTTAAAATTAATGAGAGAGGAAAAAAAATGTTTTTTATCTATAGACTTTGACAGCTGAAATTTAAAATAAGTGAAGAAGAAATAATCAGCTGACGAAACAAGACTACCTGATGAATAAATGTGGCTTGATTTAAACCATAATTTAGTACAGCGGTTTAAAAAATAAATGCGCTTACTTGTTATGCCCACAGGATAAATTTTAATTTAGTTTGACTAAGCTACCACTACAATGGTTTAAATAGTCTGATCAATGTTACTAGGGAAGATCCGCTTCACGTCAAAAGTCTTACTATTCGTTGCTCTTGATATGTAAAAAATACAGGGTCTTTAAAATATTAAAATATTCTTTTACATATTTATTTCGTTTTTACATTTTTATTTTATCAGTTTTTGAATATGATTACAATTAAGTCGGCACCCTAACTATTTATGTCAGTTTGGGCTTTTTTTACAGCATTTTCAATTCTTCTAGTCAGAAAGAAAAATAACAAACTGATGTAATTTACACAGACTGTAGGTGGTAAAGCTTTTTAATAAGGTCAATCACATACATAAGTACTTGTTATACAAAAATTTGATCTGATGAAATTTACAGATAACTGTTCATGTTGATGTTCATTTATTCGTACTTGAAGAATTGTTTTATAGATATTACTTTCTGCTGTTGTTTGAGGAGCTCATGAAAACCATCTTGGTGCATTGCTGTTTTCCATTATTATAAATGATAGAGGTAAAATAAAAAAAAAAATTTGGGCAATTTATGACTTATAACCGTGAAAACGAACCCATTCTTATTGTCATTGTTTTGTTCGTTATTGCTAAGATCTCTAATTTTTGTTGTTCATTTCTGTCAAATTCTGCTCTCTAAATGCGGGTGCAGATAAAGAATGTGCAAATAAAAATGGGCAACTAATATAGAAATTGCATTGTCGCACAGTGGGTTCGATAGTACAAAAATTGGCGATTAATTCATAGAAGCCGTAGTTTTAAAATATTATATTTTTTATTGATGAGTTATTATAAGCACATAACAACACAGCATTTTAGAAAAAAAAAGTTAAAAAAAATTTTTTTTTAACCTGTTAAGCGCATTATTGTTTTTTGGAAAAAAGACGTTAGTTTACATTTTATGCTGTAACTTTTGCATGAAAAGAATTAGTCTATGACTAAAAGTTGGCAGAGCGAGTAATTAAAGGACACTTCAAACAAAACGTTGAACTACTTGAAATTATATGAAATTTTCTGAAAAACAAATTATTTTACACCCCATAAAATATATTTTTTCACAAATTTCAACATTGCTAACGCATTTCAAACAGTCATTTCGTAGGTTGATCAAGATATACCTTTAAAATTTTTTGATTATCTCCTTTCGTTCAAAAGTTATGATTTTGGCAACAAAAAAAATTTAATGGAAAAAAAATTTAAAAACAAATTAAAAAAATTTTTTTTTTAATATTTTCGGGAATAATTTTAAATACTAAAAGCCTTGAAAAATAAATAAATTAAAAAAAAATATTTTAATTTACTTCTCATAAAATTTATTTTCCACAAATTTCAACTTCGCTAACCCATAAGTAGTCACCTAAAAAGCGTATAACTCTTTTCAAGCATTCATTTGATAGGTTGATCAGTTATCTATGATACTCCTTTTAAATTGTTTTTAGTTATCTAATGTAATTCAAAAGTTTTAATTTTTTTTTAACGAAATAACTCAAATTTCGCCACTGTGCGTCACAGTAACAGTATTTAATAACACTTGCAACGTAAATGTCGAACCATGAAGGGGTGGTTACGGTACGGTGGGCCCCCATGGATGGAGAGTGCTTGCGTATCCTTTCAAATAAAAATGGCATTCGTTGGTTATGATGTATTTCGACCGATAGGGTGAAATCTTTTGGGCCACCGTGCACAACAACAGTTAAGAAAAAGTTATATTTGTCCATCTGCATATACTTACATAAGTTTTCATACGTGAAATCATAATCTATTTAATTTTAAATAATATTTTATGAGCATAATCTGAAATGATTAAGGAAATAAATTTCTTTAACGTCTTTCTGCCAAAAGCAAACAACAAAAAAATCGCATTCACAGACTTAGATTTTCAAACACATATGTATGTGTGAATGTTTGTATGTTGGGTTCGTATGTACCTGCACACATAAGTTTGTATTTGTATCTGTACATACTTATGTATGTATATGAAATAATATTGCAATATTTAATATTTAGAATATTTCTTCTTTTATTCAACGCATAACTTAATCGTCCCAACAACAACCACACACTTAAATTTCTAATAAAATAAATTATAAAATTAAAAGTCAAATTAAAAATTAGAACAACAAATAAAAAATAAATAAAATATAAAATAACCTTCAAATAATGCGATTTTTGTTTTGTTTGGTTTTTTTTTTATTGTCTAAATTTTCAAACACGTGTTTGATAAAGTGTTTTGGGTTTGTTAGGTATGCGCTATGTGTTGGTCACATGAGAACAGTGTTGCCAATTTGACGTATTTAAGGCCCATATAATATGAAAAAAATGCATTTCGCATATAAGTATTATTTTGATATTTTTGTAAAGCATATTTCAAAAGTAATTCGTAGAGCCAAATTCGGTTTTTTATTATTCGATTGGGTATTACATTGTCAAGAATTTTTATAATTCAACGTCTTAATACCAGTATTGACATTTATTTATTAATATATGTATGTATATGCATTCCATTTTCTTTGTTCCCTGTATATCCAGTTGTGAATTAGTGAACAAAGGTGAAAACTAACTTGCAGCTGCTTAATTGTATGGCCTCTTTACCTGTTCTTAAACATAAGTTTCAATTTTATTTGGAAGGTTCTGAAAGGCAACATTGTGTGTTTTTTTTTTAAATTTGTGTAGATATATAAAATTTTTTCATTTTTACCTACCAACATATAGATACACATACAAACATACATTAAATTAGAAGTTGGCATTCAAGGCCGAATGCCACATGACAAAATTTTGACTTGTTCTTACAATAGAGAGTTTCGTTGTATTTTTTTTGTTTAAAAGTGTGAAGAAAGCGATTGTGAAATTTAAACAAAATTCGCATAGAATTTAAATTGCAAAAAAAAAAACAACAAAAAAAGAACTATTTATTTATACAAGGTTAAATGAAATTTATGTTTCCTTGATAAGATTCTATTTAGTTTTTTTTTCTCTTTTGTTTGCAAATATTAATAATAAAAGCTACTTAATGATAATAGATTATAATTGTAGGCAACAAAAACAAAACAAACAAAAAAACGAAGAAATTATTTAAATATTTCTGCCATTAAGTTAAACATTTCAAAACAATCAAACTAATTAACCTTATGTACAGTTTAAAATAAAATATAAGCTAGTTGGTATATTAAGTTTTAAGTTCGTTTGTAACACTTCAATTAAATGGCTAAAGAAAACGAAAGGCATAGTCCCTATTTGTATCTTTGCGAATAGCCAATCCGTGATTAAGACATTGAGAAAGCAAAAAGTTGAATTCCGGAACGTTCTGCAATGCAAGAGCGAGATAAACTCACATGAAAATTGCGAACATCTGGAGATAATATGGATACCAAGCCATCACGGGGTAATCGGAAAGGAGAAAGCCGACAATATATCCGAAATTGAAGCTATTTTCAGTACTTAGGAAAAGGCTGAACCCTTAATGTTCGGCGATGGAGGAACATGTTTTAAAGTGGCAAAGCACTGAAGAAGACTAACCAGTGTAGTTACAGGTCATACGGAGTTGAAAACCAATCCAGCTCGCATGAAATTGTCTGAAGAAACGACATGTATACCATGCGAGGAAGAGGATGAGACTTTGGTACACTACCTCTGTCGTTGTCTAGCGTTTGGGAATATTAGACACGAAAATTTTACAGTGGATACTATGCCGAACTTGGAATACCTGGCAAACTCGAACTGGAGATCCATAAGGAATTACATTAAGGGGACTGGGTTCTTGGACTAGTCCGTTATTTATGGGAAATTATGATTATGGTTTTTGTTTGAGAATTCCGTTTTCCATATGCAGCGCACAATATGCCAACTAGGCATAAGTGCATACCTGTCATGGGTTTGGGCTTTTAGTGCCCCTCCGTTTCAACCCAACCTTAACAGCACTTCAAAATATTCATCTTAAACCGTGCTGTTTTACCTTGGATGGCTATAAGACGAGAAATTTAAAAATTTAGAGAGTCTGAATAGATTGCTAATGCAAGCTAATACAAGCCGTTAAAATTATTGTTGGTTAAGTCGCTAAAAGAAACTTCTTAATTTTACGCTACCTACAGTGCACACGTACTTCAGATTTTAGGGAAATCCTGCACTCGGTATATAAAGGTGTTACCCATGCCTCTATCTGAACAAAGTTATAAATTGAGGGAGTTCAACTAATGACTGATCTGGTACCAGAGGAAATTGGCAAACCTGTCCTATATACTGGTTATTTCGGAGATCACGTAGTGGCTGTGGTTGCTTCCCAAAGCTAGAAACAGAGACCGGTAATTTAATGACGGATGCTCGGCTTCAGGGTTGTCAGATTTTTTCCAGTCTCCATCGCAAAAATGTTAATGAAAAATCGCCAAAATTTAAATTTTATTACTTTTAGACAAAGAAGAAATCGCCATATTGCTACGGTTTAAGTAATTATGTATGTGTAAAATTTTAAACTGTTTGAAAAAAAGGAAATATTTTTGAACATATTTTTTTTTGCATAAATATATATGTATATTTTATTTATAAGTATTATTAAAATCGAAATATAATGTATTAATCAAGGCATATTTATTCATCTGGTAGTGTTGATTCGTTAGCTGATTATGTTTTTTAATCTACTTTTATCTTTAGCTGTCAAAGTTAATAGATAAAAAATTATTTTGTCTCATCTTCATACACCAAAAATATTAGCAACAAAACAATGTTGTCCAAACTGCGGTTATCTGATGAATAAATTATATACACACAAATAGCAGGGTGCAAACCTCTACCTCGAGGCTCATTTCTTAAAATACAGTAAATATAGGCTTGAAGTTCTTTAAATTTTATATCCATTTATGTATAAACAACTGCTACAACACCTTCTCAGTAAAAGATAAAGCGGCAATTACCTTAAAGCTACTATTACACTTACTAGCACTAGTGCACTAAAGCACTAGTGCAAACAGGGTTAGAGTTTTTATAGAAAAATACTAGTGCTGGTAAGTACTAGTACTTGCACTTGAAGCACACTTTGATGGAATATTTCTGTGACGGATCAATAATTTGGGTATTTAAGTTTCAACCAAACTTTTGTTATAGAGATGTTAAGCACCCAATCAGGTCCAAGTGTACTAGTATACGCCTACAACCAATGACACTAGAGATTTTCCAAGCCCAGTTAATGTTAAGTGGAGCATTGCAGTTGAGAAATTTTACTGGTAATTTTTAAACTAATTAGACACTAGTTCCATTTCCTGCAGGGCTGGGAATCTATGTTTTAATGTTTGTTTTTAAATGTAGCATTCATTTAGGTGTAATAGCATAACAAAAACGTATTAATGATGATTTCGGGATGGCAATTCTCTTTCTGTAAAACTGTGAAATAAAAAAGTTTTTGTAAAACCAAAGAAATAGTGACACCATAGATGGGATACAGAAAAACTTTTACATTTCACATTTCATGGAGCGAGTAATAAATTGATTTTATTCCGTGAATGACGTTTTTTTAAATAACAAAATTTTTCTTAACATTTCGTCACTATAAAAAAAATCGCCAATAAAATAGGCATGTCGCTAAACTTAAAATTCAATAGCCAAAAGCGTCTCTAAATGCAGTTGCCCTTTGAAGTTACTTCGCTGGTTGTTCGGCCTTTATCACAATGTTAAGTTGGCAGTTCACTTGTTTCTTACAGTCTTCCTTTCTGTGGCTGATATACCTTGTAACACCGGATAAGATAGCACAAGGCCTCGTGAAAAATTTTCGAAAATAAACCATAACGTTCTTGTACGAAAAATTGTCACCTGTGTATTGTTCTTGAAAAATAAAAACGTCACATAAGGACGGTGATTAAGCGCATCACCCTTACCCGGTAGCAAGGCCCATTCATTAAGCCTTTACAATTGAACAGCTGATTTGTATGGCAGGGTGGTATTGCTATTGTGAATATGGCAAAAGTTATTTACTTTTTTCGCGCCATGACTTTTTTATTTTATGTATACAGTAGACTCGCGGTAAAGTGAACTATTAAAAACCGAGCGTGTTTACGTTTGCGAAGTTGTTCATGTTGACGAAGGTGTAACTCTTTAAAATTTCCAAATAAGACATGTGATTCAGCTCAAATTCATATATTTTTTTGTATTTCGGATTGTTTTGCTAAAACAAAGGACGTTAAAATTAATTAAAAAAATGTGTTACCTTTTTTTTGATTATCTTTTAATTTTTAAATTTTAATTGCTGAACAATTTCTTTCTCTCAACAAAGCTAACGGGATATCCTCTTCACAGTCTTCTTCATCTCCTAAAGAGCTAAAAATGTTCAGCCAGCATTTTGCTAATGCTTTATTTTTAAGATGTTGCCAAGTTGAATTTAAATAGCCATTAGCGTCCATTAATAGTTAAACCAATTTTCAAAAATTCCAGCTGTCATCCATTTGGAGCAATTGTAGTCAACAGGAGATTCAAAATTTTTAAAACATCGAGGATTTTTTGCCTTTCCAATTATAAGAAGTTTTACTTTAGAATTTTGGTAGTTTTTGTAACATTTTTCACGAAAAATTTTAGATTAGATCATGCTAAATCAGCAGCGCGCACTAAACTAAACCTGTGCAATCATTTACGGGGATACCCCTTTTTATGAAAACGATTTGGATAAAAATTTGTTGACGTTATAAGGCTTTCTCTCTGTGTTCACGCTACAGAGTAGTCAGTGTAAAAAAATTATGTTCATCTTATCCGGTGTTCACGTAAGGCAGTGTTTCTGTTACCGCGAGTCTACTGTATTTTTGTTTACCTTTTTAGCCCTTTTCACACTTAAACAAATTTAAAAAACACCAATTCTCTTCAATTATCCGGTCTTAATTCTATTATTTTGTTCATCTTTACCAATACCACCTGCGCCTTACCACCACAACCTATCAAACTCTGTATACATATTAGAAACTCCACTACATATTTATATTTTAAACATTTCCCTCCACTTCAATACTTTTGTTATTTTTGCACTTCAGTAAAATTTTCACTATTTCATGTTGCAGTGTTGTTTGACTGCATCTAAGCTACGTTGACCTCAATTTTTTTCGATGATGGAGTTAGCTGTTTTTGACATTTTTACGATAGCACACACTAACAAAATACATTTAGTTTTGTATATTATTTTGTTGTTGCAGAACTGCAATGACCTAATTAATGAGCCTTGCACAGTAGTGAGACCCCGTCGGTAATAATGCTCAACTCCGATGCTGACGTTAAATCAAAGAAAGAGTTTTTCTTCAAAATTAAATGTTTAATCTAATTACGGACATAACGTATTTTTATATACAAATTGGTATCTAAAATATGTTAAAGAATTCAATCGCAAGAGGAAATCTATTTCATTAAAATTTCATATACTTACATAAGTTGTTTTTGTTGTTTTGATGCAACCAAAAATTACAAAAGAAAATTAACAATTTAAGTAGAGTAATGTTGCCATTAATTGAATTGTGTACTTGAATTTGCATTTTGTTTGCGTATAAGGTGGTTAAGATGTCATGCGAAATTATTCAATTACGTTGTGGGTGTAATCCCCCCCTGAATTGTTTTTGAAAGAATTGGGAAAAAAACTATGATACATCAAAAATTAACGCACCTCCCGCTCCACGAGAAAAAATTTTTATCTACGTCAGTGAGCCGTGAGCTCTTTCGTTTCGGTAAACAGATCTGGCCACCTGGACCGTTTGATTTAACATAATTGATTTTTCTACTATAGGGTTATTTAAAGTCAAAGGACTGTTTCTAAAAGCATGCAGCAAATCGTGTATTCAACGAAATTCGACCACTTTTAAAGCAAATAAATTATAATAAACAAGAAAGAGCGCTATATTCGGCCGTGCCGAATCTTATATACCCTTCACAACGTGTAGTCATGAAATAACAGTAGTTTGTGTCAACATTCATCCCATATGAAATACGTACATACATATAAAAAACATCTCATTGTAAAATTATAAATTCACGTACGTATGTTAAAAAAAAACAAAAAATTTAAAAAAAAATTTTAAAAAAAATTTTAAAAAAAATTTTAAAAAAAATTTAAAAAAAATTAAAAAAAAAAATTATTATATATATAATATATACAAAACAAAAAAAAAATAAAAAAAAAATTAAAACAAAAAATAATAATAAAAATATAAATAATATATTAAATAAAAAATAAAAAAAAAAATAAAAAAAATTAAAAAATTTTTTAAAAAATTAAAAAAAATTTTTTTTGGCTCAGCTGGGATTCGATGCCACGTTGTCTCTAACCAGTATACACGTTTGTATGTATGTATGTTGTTGTTGTAATGTTGTTTTTGTGAAAAAAAAATCGAGGTGGTCGTGGGTTTTTGCTCATATCTCAGTTGTTTATGTACCGATGTTTCTGATTTTCAATACCGATCTACTCCCGAATATTTCTGATATTTTAATACCTTACCCGGGTCCAACCTATGTCGGGGGGCTTTAAAAAGTTGATTTCAACATACACACGGACAGACGGTCAGACGGACAGACTGACAGAGCTCAATCGACTCCCCTATTCATAAGCTTTCAGAAAATATATACTTTATGGGCTCGGAAATGAAAATTGTAGAAATTTCACACGGAATGACAAACCTATATATACCCTTTTTCACTGTGTGAAGGGTATAAAAATTATGACATGTACATATGTGTCGTCAGAGCCGTGGTGGCCATTAGTGCAATGTGTTATTGTGTACATAAATAACCTTATCGTGTGTGTACTTAATGATTATAGAGATAAGTACCAAGAAAGGAGGAAAATTGTGTTTTCTATGTAACTTAAATTTATGTTTCATTTTGCGACACCCCAATTGTTATTTTGTTCAGAGAGAGTTTTTTTTAATAAGTGGAAGTACCTGCTCTTCAAACACACACTTGAAAGTAATTTCACACACTTTTTTTAAAAAAAATTTCTAACATTTCATGTAATTGTATCTAAAAATAATTATATTCATTTACTTTTGGGTGTCAAATTACTTTAAAATACCCCACCACAATGCAGTTGTTTAACTCACAAGTGATGATAGAAGAACAGCCATAAAGAAGAACCCTAAATGTTTCACACAATCTTTGGAGGCGAAACAATCTTCCCTAAACTGCGCTACTTATCGATTTTAAAACGATACTACATTGCTTAAACATTTTTAAATGCTGACTTAATTGCTCACAAATAACAAAAATTTTTTTTAAAAGGGGATGAAAAATTTGAAATTTTTGTGATAAGCGTACTGGGAAGTGTAATCATACATACACACACGTAAATAAAATATTTTTTAAATTAAAACTAAATTGTGTAAAAAATTAATACAACTGCTCCAGACTTTGTTGCTGCAGAAGAAAATATATTTCAGAGTGTTACTCTAGGAAATATAGATTTTTGTTTTTATACCCTTCACACGGGAGTGCAAAATGTTAAGTTTGTTTCTTAAGGTGAATTCACCCATTTGTTCTGAACAACATTTTTTCCGGAGAATAACATTTTTTACTGAGAGTTTTCTGCAGAACGATTCACCCATTTCAGAAAATTTGTCCGAAAAACAAAGCTGCCATATAATATAAAAATGCAAACAGTTGTACAAAGTGGCAGCACCGCTAGCAAACTATGTAAACAAATACAAACGTAAATTATTTCATTAAAATATATGTGAAGAAAATAACAGATAGAAGAAAACTAAAATTATTATTTTCAATTGAAGTGCATAAAGTTAATTTGTTTGCAAATGAAATTTAAAAAAAAAAATCGAAAATAAAATGAGTCGCAGTGAGAAAAACACTGTTTTAAATAATTATTTTTGTATGCACTATTGCTCATGTCATACAAACATTCTCTTCCTGGTTTTTTTTAATTCTTCTATTAATTTTTGAGCAATATTTTCATTAAATTCCATTTTAATTGTTAATTTTTGGGCAAAAACAATTTTTGTATAATAAATGTACTGACACTGTGTGATGTGGCAACCAAATTCAATTTTCATGTAAATATTGAAAAAAAGTGGCATCCCAATTCAGTTTCTTCTGAACAAGAATTAAAATTAAACCAATTCAAGAAAAAACTTTCTGAACAAAATAATCTCTCTCTCTCAAATGTAAAACATCAAACTTAATATAAAAAAAATTTGTTCTGAACTAAAATTTTATGGGTGAATCCAGCTTTAATGCAATTTCTGTGTGTGTTGAAATCAACTTTTTAAAGTCCTTACTTGTACTTCAACCTTTTTATTGGTATCAATTTATCAGATAGGGGGCAAATTACGATATGAGATATGAACGATAAAATACGATTGATTTATATATGGGTCGAATCTGGCATTTTAAAATGTAACTTCTTGAACCCCCTCAATATTGGTATTAAATGACAGGGCTTGACCAGTAGAATACAGTAAATTACTAAAAAAAATGTAAAATCCAAGATGGCGTCTAATACAAAATGGCGGATTATATTTTTTTAACCCCATTAATATGGGTACGCAAATTTCAAAATCGAGGATGGCGTTAAAAATAATAAAAAAAAAATGGCGTATATTATGAAATTTAGGTTAAGCTGCGATGTGGGATTATATCTATGTACATGATAGTGAAGGGTATTATCAGATTCGGCACGGCCGAAAATAGCACTCTTACATGTTTTTAACTTTTTTTCTGGAATACATTTTTATATTTAAATAAAATTCCCCCTCATATAAATGTAGTTTGCAGAGGAATGTCACTATAGATGAATTCTCAATACGTTTTTGATTTCATTTAAAATATTGAGATATTCTTAACGGCATTTGATATACGTAAATATACATTTAATATATATTCATGTTAACCTCATGTTTTACTTTTGTCTTTAACTGTAAATATTTATATCTTTATTTATATGATTGTATTCCCATAAATTTGTTTTGATATTTGCAAATATTTTTTTATATATTTTTTTTTAATTTTTATCTTTTCTAAGAAAAGAAAAAAAATTAGCACACATTTCTTGCACGGGAATGAAATAAAATAAATATATAAACAAACGTTTTGTTAAGGAAATGTGTATTAAGAAAGTTATCACCATTTGAAGAGAATTTTTTAAACTATAATAATTGAATTTAAAAAAATATGTTATTTTTTTTAACAACAGCAAAAAATAGATTCTAAGGATTAATTTAAACAAAAGAAAATATAGATATTCATCGTACAAGTACCAATACCTCCCATTACATAAGCATTTCTTTATATCTACCGTATACTCATACATGATTTAAAATGGCCATTGATGTTACAATTCAATGAATTTGTAAAAAAATTAAAATATAATTATTAATTATTAAAATAAAATTATTAATATGAACATGAAGAAAAATATCATTTGATAACAAAGAATGAAAAAAATTTGAAATAAATGCTAAATGCTATGCTTCCCATTTTATAACTTCCTTAAATTGTAACATAAATAGTAGCTTCAAATTACATATGAGTTTCGAAATTCCATTCCATTTGGCTAATATCGGAATAATTTTTCAACATTCTAAAAGGCTTAGGGCCGTATTCATAAAAAATATTTTAGGTTTATTGAAGGCTTATTTGACAAATTTATCTACAACATCTGTCAAATAAGCCTTTAATAAACCCAAATATTATTTTTATGAATACGGCGCTTACAATGTAATTTTAATGTTTTGGAAAAGTAGAGGGTGGTTCGATAAAAGCGCACGATGTCAAATTTAAATAAAACACAAAGTTTTCCGACAGATCTACGACAATTATGTGTGAAACAAAATATCGACAAAATCCTATGGGCCATATTTTCAATGACACTAAGACGTAATTGAGGTTGAATGTCGGTAATGTGCCGAATTATATCATCCTTTAGCTCTTGAATTGTTCTTGGCTAATTGACGTACACTTTTTCTTTAAAATATCCCCAAAAAATGAAGTCAAATGATGTCAAATCACATAATCGTGGCGGGCAATTAACATTGTCACGACTTGAAATGACACGACCATTGAATTTCTCGCGCAAACGACCAATTTTTTCGTTGTATGTGCGCAAGTGGCACCATTCTGTTGAAAGCACATATCGTTTAATTTCATATCTTTCATTTTTGGTCACAAGAAGTCTGTCATTATCTCGCGTTAGGGAACACTATTCACGATAACTCTTGGTTCGATGACACTGCCAGCCCATAAATGTCACCAAATAGTCACTTTGTGGATGCATCGGCTCTTTAACAAACAATCGTGAATTCTACTTTGCCCAAATGCGGCAAATCCGCTTGTTAACAAATCCACCGAGGTGAAAGTGTGCCTCGTTGCTGACGATGATTTTCGTTAAAAATCTTCATTTATTCTGTCTGTTCAACCAACCATTCGGCGAATTGACAACACTTGAAATGGTCAGTAGGCTTCAGCTTTCTTTGACTCAACTGAACCTTGTAAGCGTGTTAATTGAAATCTTTATTTATCAAAACTCCCATTAGTGATGTTCATGAGATGTATAATTGTTGGGCACTACGTCGAGTCGAGGTTGACGGCTCTTGTACAATGCGCAGCTGCTTTCACATATCCTACAGACACAGTTTGCGGAAATTTGCGCAAAATTTTCCCAATAGCGGAGACATTTCGTCGATTATGCCAACAAAAAAAAATCACGGAGTGTGTATTATCAGAAACTATATTGACACGCGTACTTTACATATTCTCAATTTTCCGCCACAAAAAGCTTCAGATCGTCTGCCTACAGCGATTTCCATCAACCATTGATACTTTGAGTTGGGACACTATTTTAAAAAAGTTAATATTGCATTTAAATCTATAAATGTATTGAGGTAAACTTTTGTAGTTTTATAATTTTTTTCGTAATTGCATTAAATTTTTAGTCAAATAAGTATTCGCAGAATTATTCATTTTTTTTTTTTTTTTTGTAATAATAGTTAGGTTCCACATACATCTTTCATACTACATTTATTGTCGGATAATTGAGGATTTTTATATTTATTCCAAACATGTTTAGTTGATACTTAAATTTTCATTATAAAGGGTCCGCCCAATAACTTTTTTTTTTAAATGCTATAAAAAAAGTGTAGCTTCGGCTGTGTGGCACGTAGCGCCGTCCTGTTGAAAACAAATGTTGCCAATATCCTCCTCTTCATTTTTTGTGGCCCGATAACGATCGCCATTGACTACGGCCACTCCTTGCTCATTTTCGAAGAAAAATGGCCCAATTATGCCTCTGAACCAAAATCCGCACGAAACAGTAACTCGTTTTGGGTGTATCGGCTTTTCATTGTATGCGTGCCGGTTTTCTGTGCCCCCAATGCGACAATTTTGCTTGTTTACATACCCGCCAAGATCAAAATGAGCTTAATCTGAAAAGATGATTTTTTGGCTCCACGAAAAGCCCCCCAATGAAATAACGCCCAAACGAGAAATGAAATATTCTCCAAATTTTTTTCATACATTTTTGGGTGTTATTTCATATGAAATAACTCCCAATTTTTTTGGGCCGTCTTTCATTTTTTTTGGAAATTATTTCATTTCTCATTTGGGGTTTTCAAATTATGAAATAATCTCCAATGAAATAACACCCAACAAATTTTTAAAATTCGGGGCTTGTTTCATAGCGTGTATAATTTGGGTGATATTTCATTTTGTATTCGGGGGTTATTTCATTTTTAAAGATTTTTGTTTTGGGGGTGTTTGTAAATAAATTATATAAAAATAGGCCTTTTACAAGAAAACTTTTAGCCTGTGAATATATTACAATATCTTTTCAAATACATAAATGATAACGTTCGGGATTTAGATGGTGCGACCTTCGTGACAGACTACGAAATTAGTCTACGGACGGCAATAAATATTGTTTTCCCTAAACCAAAAGTAATCGGTTGTTGCTTCCACTTTTGCCAAGCAGTGAGAAGGTCCATAATAAAGTGTAACCAACTGGCAGCATTTGTACATACAACGTATATTTTCTCCATCTTGATTTCATGAGCAACCATTTTGTTTTAACTATCATTTCTTACGTATAATGTATTAAGTTTATTTATGTATGTACATGAAAATAATTTTTTGGTAGTTGGGTTTCAAAAAGAAATGTATTGAAAATATTAAACAATTCTTTGTCCATACTTTCTCATATCTCCATTACAGAAAATTACTGCCTTCTTTACAATATTGTAACTATAATAACGTCTCCCATAAGTTGGATTTTAAAACCATTCGTAAAGTTTTAGGATAGCTCGTTGGTGGCTGGTCTGAAATAGCTTCCATCGTATAAGGGCAAATAACTGCACTGGACTTAGTCCATTTACAAAACCAAAAGTAGTCACTATTAAACGAGCTTTGTATGTTCTTTCACCAAAAAAAATTGATTATGAATGCTGGCACACTTTCGAAGTTGTTATGAAGAAGACGCCTGTGGTCCATATTGACTTCATGAAATCCTTAATGAATCTGACTCTTATGAATTTTGGGCATAATTTCATTATTGTTGCTGATGGGGTTTATTTCATTGGGGATTATTTCATTTTCATCATTGGGATTTATTTCATATGAAATAACTCCCAAATATTGGGGGTTGTTTCGTTTTCGCTTTGGGGTTTATTTCATTTATTTTTGGATGTTATTTCATTCACTGTTTTTGGGTGTTATTTCCAATTTTTTGGGGTTTACTTCATTGGGGATTGTTTCCTGGGCGTTATTTCATTGGGGGGCTTTTCGTGGAGCCGATTTTTTTTGGCAAGATCGGCCGAAGTAATGGCGTATACACAACCATATTCGTTTAGCGGAAGGATAAAAGTAATTATCTGTCAAATCAGACATGAGCTAAGTGTTACCATTCACGAAATAAGCACTAGTTGAAAAAAAAACGTTAGATGGCGAACCCTGCACAAGGCATAAATTTCAACGTAAAAATTTTACAAATAAACGTAATTGAACTAAAATATATTATAATTATTAAATGTTAGTGAAAATAAAGTTGTAGTTTTGTGTGTATTGGGCACACACAAAATTATAAATAATCTGCCTTAGATCACCATAACTGTAGGGAATAAATGGGGTGGTTTTCTAAAGCGATTATAATTATAATAACTCTCAGAGAATTATTACAATTGTAGGGATTTGTAAATAAAAATACAAAGAGTTAGTATTATTATTTCAATGAGTGGGTTTTATTTATAATATTCACCTTTGTTGAGGAGAGGGTTAAAGTTGATTAAGTTGTAGTTGCACGCACCAGAGTGAAATGAACGAAACGCTCAAGTTGGTTAATTTCTTAAAGGCAACAAAGTTAGTATTAGAGGTAAAATAGCGAATGATCACAGGTTTTTATTTATTTTACTTTAAACCTCGGTTTTTAGCCGAACCGAAGATTTGGCGGAAAACCGGTTGGAAGTTTCCAATCAAACCGTACGCTAGTGTGGGCAACTTTACATTATTTTTCAATAAATTATAGGTAGGTACAATTCAAAGGTAATTATAATATTCAAAGGTAAGTATAATATTCAAAGGTAATAATTATATTATGGTATGAATTATATTAATAAATTCATTTTAAATTATAAATAAATAATTTCAGTTTTTCTTATAAAATCCAAAAATTAAATAAAAATGTATGTCCAACGATGAGTTTGGACAAAAGTAGCAGATAATTTTACTTTTTAAAAAAAGCACTTATCAACAAAAATGCGTCTTTTGGGTTGTTGAAACGCGTTAAATTCGCATCGCTTCTTACTAAATTCAGCATCTCCACCACCGAGGAAATGCTTTACGCCACATTGAAATGTATTATTTTTGCAAACCGCAAAATTTTTTAGTGGCGTAGTTTTTACCTGTCATTTGTCAAGTAATTACAGACTAAGTCATGTCAACTGTAGATTGTTCAGGCCATTTATTTTAAAAGTAATCATCTTCTACTTCTTCTTAAGGTTTTCTGCACAATCTACAATTGTTTCTCATCTTAAATCTTTATCCCTAATCATTTTCTCCTTACTTCGGAAAGCTGCTTACTGATTTCATTATTTGTTTAATCTTGTAACGACTTTGTTCGCAAACAGCTGTAGTTAGTATTAGTAGCATGCAGAGTGCTTAGAAATACTATATGAATAAAAAAGGTAGTTAATTTGCACCTTTTTTCGCAATCCCTGTGGCTTGATCGTTACTTAAGATATTTGTATGGTCCAGTGCCCAAGCATAGAATTATATCATACTGCTCACTAAGTGTCGCTTGCTTTAACTGACAGCTGGTAAATACGTTGGATCTTAATTGCATGGAGTTAATGCCACAATAGTTTCTGTGTGTCAGATTTTTTTACTTGAAAGAATTTTCATTAAAAAAAATTCTGTTTTAAATTTAATTGAAAATGAGTTACTATTTCAAATGATATTGTACGTCAAACAATATAAAAAAACTTTTTAAAAATCGAACTTTGCTGCAGATAATATTGATGTACTTAATTAAAGGCAATGACTGACTATCAGATTTAGTCGTTCGATATGTCAAAAATTGTATGTGTGTTCAGAAAGTGTGATAGTGTGTACAAAAAGTGCACATGTGTGACCGATTTTTTGACAAGTGTGTCCGATTTGATAATCTTTTGGAAATTTTCATAAAATAATAGTTTCTGTGCGATCAGAGTTGCTTTTTCTAAGCAAGTATGACAGTGTGGCATCCAATAACACATTTTGTAGCGATTTTTTCATGTAGGACAGAAAACTATCAGATTTTTATTTGACATAATCGCACGACTTTGTAGGATAGTCAGTCATGGCCTTAAGTATGATGTATGTATCTATGTATAGTTGAAATGACTTTCTACCGGTAAGATCTAAACACAGATAGCTAACTCTATCTTACATTATAGAATCATAGATTCTATTTAATGTCTACAATAAGCAGTAAATTAGTAATTTGCTCAACTCTCTTTAATGTTATTTATTAATTAAGATTCACTCACTGTTGAAGTTTCAAAGAAACATATTTATCTCCATTCAACTGAATCCGTGTAAGTTTAACAATAATGGATTTTGACAAGGGAAGTCAGTAAACCAAATTTAAGTCAATTGATTATTTAATTATTCCATATAATCTCCTTGCCATTGTATTTTTCTGCGTGTACATTTTTAAAAATATTCCAACTTCAAATGGTACATTTTGAAAAGCAGGTTTTTGCTTAATGAATTATATGCTAAAAGCAATAACTGTTTATTAACAAAATTTGAAATTATTTCTAATGCCTTATGCATACGTTTATCTTTATATAAAGAATTTTCAGAAATATGAATATTTCAGAACCACTCTAAAGTATTTCTAATTTGTGATATTCTAATGTAAACCAAGTCGAGGCGCAATTTTATTTCGAACAAAATCAACTTTTTTTTTCATAATAAAAAACTTGACCAATAAATAAAATAAATTTTAAGAATAAATATATCGCACGCCCATTAAAATTTCATTGAAAATTTTACGAAAAAACAGGATTTTTTAAAACAAAAAAAAAACTAATAAATAAAACAAAGAATGCAAGCGTTTTTAAAGCGGCATTATTTTATTTTATATTCTGTTTTGTTTTGATTTTAATTAAAATTTAAAACTGATCAAACGTAAAAATATTTTTATTAAAATTCGACGAACAAAAAATTTCAATAAGACGAATGTGCAATCAAAACAAAAAAAATAAAAAATAAATATTAAACCAATACATTGTTTACACAAATCGGTTTGTATATGTTTTATTGACCATGAACTTTCTTAAAAAAAAAAACTGACAGACAGACAGACACACATTCTTTAGAAACTCACCAGCTGAAACATTTTTGATAATGTAACAGGAATAAGTTTTGTAAACAAAACAGAAAACAATTAGGCTTTTTTTAAATAAATAAATTAATTTAGATAAATAAGCGGCAAAAATTAATTATAATGATTCCATATTTGAACATAGTACATACATATATTTAAAAAAAAAGAAAAGTTCGATAAATAAAAAATTGGATTTCATATTTGCTTAAAATATTTTACCACAACACTTAAAGTTAAAAAAAAACTAAATTAATTAAATAAATTTGTAACAATTCAAAAATAAATGTGTAAACAAAAATTTTTAACTAAATCGCAGTACATGTTTTTTATGTATATTTTTTTGTACAAAGATTTTAATTCAATTACACAGAATTTTTCATTTTTTAAATTAATAAGTGGAATAACAACATAAAACATAAACCAAATTGCTTTGAGCAATTTACAACGTTCCCTTCGCTTTAACAAAACATCCCAGAACTAAATATATTTTAACAACATCAAAATATTATATTATAAAAAACTAGCCGCCCGGTACGTACTTCGCTACGTATCATTATAGATTGTTTTAAGGAGAGTAAAAATGCATTTTTCCTTTTTTCCTATTGCTATCCCTCTCAAAGATAAATGCTGCTCAAAAAAGTACCAAAATTCAGTTTTTACCCGTTTTATCCCCTTAAAACTCAAAATTTCCAAAAGGTACCACACACCTATCCAATTAACAGGGGTTTGGTTCTTTCTGAATTTTTGTAATATCTTTATTAAGCCCGACGATACTGAGTTACCGATTTTACCCTTTTTTACCCGTAAACCGCTCGACGGATTTTGTGTAAACTTCACATAAACCATCTACTAAATAGTCCGAACAAAGCCTAACATTTGGTTCGGATAGATGAGCCCGTTCTTGAGTTATAAAATTACAACGAAAAGTGCCATTGATTTTTATATAAGGGGTGTCTCGAAATGCTTTTTTACATTTTAAAATGTCTCCCAAATCTAGTTTTTTTCAAACAAAAAATACATTTTATAGAGAAAAATTTCTAAACTTTATTATGCAAAAAACCAAAGTTTCAAATTTTATTTTCTTTTGCAAAATTTCGCACTCTTTTCTTAACGCTTTGCATTAAACGTTGGACACACGTTTTACCCAAGTGTTTGATAGCTTTTTTCCAAATAAATCCAAATTTGTTTACATTTGTAGAAGCTTTGAACTTTGTTCTTAGGTACTGCTTAATTATAGCCCAATAGCGTTCAAGAGGCCGTAGCTCTGGACAATTAGGGGGATTCATGTTTTTCGGTACAAAATTTATTTTGTTGGCCTCATACCACTCAAGGAAGTCTTTGCTGTAGTGGCAGCTTGCCAAGTCGGGCCAAAACAGTAGAGGTATATTGTGGCTTCTGTATAATGGCAATACAGCCTTTTTCAGGCACTCATTAATATAAAATTGGCTGTTCATTGTACGATTTACAATGATTGCATTTGAAGTTTTCCCACATGTACATATTGCTTGCCATATCATATATTTTTTGGCGAATTTTGAAATCTTTTTCTACTTAAATTTATCGGAAACATTAGTTCTTTTATTAGAAAAATAAAAACCCTGACCAGGAAGCTCTGAATAGTCAGCCTTACAATAGGTTTCATCGTCCATTAAAATACATCCATTAAAATTATTTAATTTGTAACGTAGCAACTGTCTTGCTCTTGTTCTTGCCGTTTTTGTTCCTTTTTCGTTTCGGTTTGGAGCTTTCTTGACTTTTAATGTTCTTAAATTTTCTTTTTTCTTTATTCGTTCTACAAGCGACTTCGAAATATTTAGTTTTCGTGCGATATCGCGAATGGAAATGTTTGGATTTTGCTTCCAAAGTGCCTTCACCTTTTTAACAATTTGAGAATTCCTAAAACCACGAGGCCCTCAACCTTTCCTGTGCTTAATAGACAAGTCTTTTTTGAATTTAAAATAACGTTACGGGCAGTCTGTCTGGACACTTTTGCCCGTCGCGCAACTTCAGCGGAAGAAAGTTGTTTATTTTCATTATAAATATCCACAATATTTTTTCTCACTTTTTCTCTATTTGACGACATTTTAAATACGGATTAAATAATTTGAATAAACTTATTAACAAAGTATTGTTGACACTTATAACTATCACAGAGTGGAACAAAAAAATTAATTAAATAATAATTGTAAAAAATGTAAAAAAGCATTTCGAGACACCCCTTATGTTAAATGTTAAAGTAGTGTACGACACCATTAGATTACTGAAACATTTTGGCTCAAATTCGTTGAAAAATTTTTACTTTTGCGGTATTAATCAACATTTTTTTTTTTGATCCATCATATTGATTCCTTTGTGATACCTGTAAGAGACTAAAAGAAAATGGCGAAATATATTATTAACACAAAAAAATTATATAGAGAAAGATAGTCGAGCGCATTGTTGGTGATACCAATCAACCCATGAATTTAACTGTTTAGGTGTTTGTTATGTGTCGAAAGAAATATCTTTGATTTTATCTTGAAGCAGGAAATCTATTTTTCAACGATAACTTGAAGGACATTGTTGTCTGTAGCCACCATGTACAGATTTTTCACAAAAATTAAAAATGCTTACTGCTGTATTGATAGAGAATTACACGACGCCTCCGATGTTTATTTTACGATTTTAAATATCATTACAACATCCTCCAGTTGAGGTTATAACACGCTTCCTTTGGGAACAGAAAGTGTGCATGTCTTGTCAGTTTTTATAAGATGCCTTTGCAGGTAACTCAGCAAAACTATATAAAGAGGTGATCTTTTTTTCTACTGATTACACAGGTCATCAGCAAAAAAAGGGTTTGATAACCACTATATAGATTTGATGCATCATGGATACCTAAGTACAAAAATGGTTAAATTTTTAAATTATATGGATAATTTTTTTTTTAATTATTTTTTTAAAATTCAAGATTTTTTTAGACGCTGCTCCACATAAACAATAATAACTCGAAAACGGTTAATCTGATGTTCTTAAAATAAATTTTGAAAAATTTCCGTTTATATATTGCGTTTAATTGGATAAGTAGTTTTGGAGTTATAATAAAAAATTAAAGAAAAAAATATATTTTTTACGTCAAAATAGCAATTTTTTGTTTTAAAAAAATCATGAAAAATTGAAAACGGCAAAAATTATTACTTTATCGCAAAGCCACATGTAATAGCAACAATATAAGATATCGATCATAAAAATCGGTTGATTCCTTTCGAATTTATTCACAATTATGTCATCTCGCTAATTTTCACAAAGTTTTAGTTTTTTTGTTTGATATACATTAAATTGAATAATTAATGATCTTCTCCTAGGAAAATAGTTTGGAAAAAATCTTTTTGACATGTTGGTGATTCTCAGAATTCAAAAAAAGTGATAAACAAAAGGTTATTTAATTTTTACGATTGCGATAGCAAAGTTATAAACGCTCATAAATGTGCGTGCACGCTGAATTGCTACCTGTAACGGCTACCTGCAACGGATGATTTTTTCCTTAAAATTCCTTAATATCTTTTTAAGATAATATCTAAGTTGTGTATATTAGCATTATTGTGTTTATTACTTTTGAAAACCGGATGACAGGTTCTCGAGTTAGGATGAAATATGTCTCCGTACCTGACTAATTTAGGGGAAAAAATTTGCCACGCCCATAAAAAAATCCCGATCTGATGGAAAACACCGACCGACAACGGATTTGAGTTCAGCGCATCAAAATCCATATGGTCAACATAGTTTCAATTAACGGAAGAACAAAAAAAAGATTTTTTGCCGAGCAGTGTTATTTATGTAGGATTTTTGAGCATGTTCGCTTCAGGATACTTTATTGAGGAAATCGTTCAATGTTCGAGTGATTTGTATTAGCAGTTATCGTATTGATCATACTTCTACAGTTTTTGCATTTCTAGGGTATTTTTATGATCAATTTCTCTTTCATTTAATCCAGCGATGGGCAAAGCTAGTGTCACGAGCTAATTTTCTCTTTTAAGCTGTTATGTACACCTCATACGTTTTATTATTTATTAATAGATATATTTCAGTGTATTTACATATTCATCTTTTGATTGTTATAATATTTAATATCTATATTTGGCATAACATATTAGTTGTGAGCCAGATTGGCAGATTGCTAGAATTTTTAATACAATTCATTTTGTTGATTTTAAGATTTATGTACAAGTTTTTGTGATTATAATTGAAAAATATTACGATTTATAAAAATATTTGAAAAAAGATTGAAAAAAGATTACAAGTTAAATTCATTGATAATTAATTTTCTATAATTTGAAGAAGTTTCCAAGTATTTATACAAGTTGTAAAAGTTGGAACCATTTAAAATGTCTATTACTTCTGATAGCTCAAGTTGAGATTTTCCAAAAAAATTTAAGTCTAAATCCGTGGCAGACTGCTAAAAAGTGGAAAGTATTTTCCTCTACCCCTATCCCATGATTGCATATTGTGCACACGGATGCAGAGTTGTTTGTGAAGGACCTTGCGTTTATGTTAAGCAAAGCTCCTCTCGCTCTGACTATTAAGCTAGTGGTACGAGATGAGTAGTTTTTTTTTGCAAGAATAGGTGATACGGTGTGATTTAGTCGACAATAAAGGTCGTGGTGCTGTGAGTTTGTTGCCCGTAGTAAATTATCTTCACGTTCCTTTACTATGAGTAGACTTATTATTGCTTTCCAGTCAGTGCAAAGTGTGAGGTTTGAATTCGCTGGAATAAATTGAAGAACTTGTTGTAAGTTAGACCATTCCTTTGCTTAGAATTCGTTTTTGGCTATTATTGTTTCTGCTAAAATACGTGGTAATCGAGTGCGACCCATATTTAAAACTTTGTTTATATATGAAAAGTGTAGTCTCAGAGTGGATACGAACAGGAAGTCTAAGCCCGTTTCAAGATATAACATGTAGTTTGGTGCAGCTGCTGGTAGATATAGCATCTTTTTAATAAAAAATCTAAATAACTTCTCGACTACATCATATCTTTGATAACCCCATACTTGAGCGGCGTATAACATAATCGATCTTGAAGTGGCATGAAATATTTTTAGTTTGTATCTTTAGAAATTTTTGGATGATTTATATATTTAGACCAAGTGGAGTTTATAGCAAGTTTTGAGGCGGCCAATTTACTATTAAGATGTTTGTTAAAGGACAAGTTATACGTTATTTCAGCGCCCAGATATTTGTAGCTGTTCACGATCTCGATGTTTTCATCACCAAAGTGCCAGTTAAGATTTGATGGTATTCTAGTACCAGAGCGAAATATCACAATTTTTGATTTATACATATTAGCTTTTAAGCACCACGTCTTACAGTAATTGTACAGAGCATCAATCATTTGTTGTAATTTAGCTTAAGAATCAGAAACAATTACTATATCATCAGCATGAAGAAGTATTTTTACATTTGTGTCTGCAACATTTACACCATGTGGTAATTCATCAGCTAGGTCATTAACTTACAAGGAAAACAGTAAAGGGCTTAAAATGCAACCTTGCTTGACGCCCAGCTCGACAGGGAAAGGTTCAGAAAAAATACTTCCATCCCAAATACGACTTCTGTTGTTTTCGTATGTTCACACGTTATTAACTTAAAACAAACAAAAAGTTAATCTCGCATCAGCTTTTAAGCAAAGTTGTTGTTGTGATGACGTTTATTTTTTAAATTGCTATGTAAAATGTTTACTAATTTTTTTCAGTACGTTGTTAGAGTGAAAGATTGAGTGTGTTGTGTTTCCCATAGTTTTTTTTAGCAATCCTTTTTATCATAAACATTAGTTTCGTACATGTCCTTTTAGACTTAAAAAAAAAAAAAAAAAAAAGCCGGGAACTATAATTGCCGATTATCATAAACGCTTTCACCAATCTCAATAAGTATTTATTTGAATTATCAAGTTCGTTTGAGCCAGGATATGCTTGAAGTTACAGTGTCGTAAATGAGACAAGTGAAAATATTAATGGAGAACGAATTTTTCATTGTCATTTGTTTGTTTTCACTTTAATCTTATTTTATACAGTGCCATTACTCCTCTCTAACGAAATAAATCTTTATTAATAAAATTAAAACAAATTGTACTACTTTACCTATTTTACATCTAACTCGTAAATAATTAATTTGATTTGATAAGTCACTCATTTATCATGTTTGTATTTAATTTTGTTAATTGTTAAACTGAAAATCATTTAATAAACGTAATGCCTTATCATTAGCACGCACTTTTTGTAGTTCATTGAAACAAGACACGCAATTGAATTGTCAACCAATTTGTAATCTCTTCATCTTCCTTTTTTTTCAATTTAACAAAAGCTTTTTTTTTAAATTTTTTTCCCACACTCAATTGAAAAAGAAATAGAAACAAATTAAAGTTTAATGATTTTCGTTTTTGTTTGTTTTTTTGGCATGTGTATTGTATTATAATTAGAACAGTGATTGAACTTTTTGTTTCTTTGTTGTTAGGAATTAGAAAGTGTTCCTAGCCAACTTAATAAGTATTAAATGGAAAAGAATTTGTTAAAGGAATTGAATTTAATACATTATCGTAAAGTGCATTTATATATAACAGTTTTTAACATTTGTTGCTCGAGTTCAATAGAAATTCTTTAAAATATTGCAAAACAAAAACACACATTGAAATTATTTTTCATACAATTGGAACTACTACTGGTCACTTAAGCACATAAAGTGAAACCAATGAAGTTGATGTTTGTATACCCTGTATATGCATTTTGTCATTCCATTTGTAACATATCGCAATATCAATTTAAGACCCCATAAAGTACATATTTTCTGAATCCTGCGACCAAATTACGGCATTAGATTACGATCGAAATTTTACTCGAACGATCGAGTTCGCTGTGCTTTAGGTATAGAGAATCTAATAACAATTTTCAAATTTCGATCACGTTCGAATGCCGTAATTTGCCCCCTGGTTTCTTTATAGGACGATCTAGCTCTGTCCTTCCATCTGTACGTCTGTTGAAAGCACGTTAGAGGTTGAACCGAATAAGTTAAGGGAATCAAATTTTGCCAGAATTATTCTAATACACAAGGTTTGTTTGGTATTGAAAATGGGCTAAATAGGTTTATTAGAAGAAAGTTATAGTTCGTAATGCAAGAATAGGTAAAAAAAATGTTCTTTCGACATCAAATAAAATTCGAATGTGTCCAAAAGCCTTGACGAAGGGCGATAACATTTCAAAGTGTATTTCCTAAGTAAAAAAATATCTTTCTCTCTGAAAATTGCTGAAATCTATACAATACGAAGGGATTTAAAGATCAAAATATACGAAAACTTATACCGCACAGTGGCTTTTTTGGTACATTTAAAATTAAAAACGTCATAGAACCTACAAAACTAGATGTACAATGCAGAAAATTTGGCATATATAGTTTCCTTAACAACGTTATTGGAATAGTGGAAAATTCAAGGTGACAAGCCCACTTACACGCCTTCCTCTCATATAAGGCTTTATCTCAAAATCATATAATTTCTCTATGGACAAAGATTTTTGAGGAATAAAGGAAATATATACGTTGATTTTATTAATAGAAACAACTTTGACACGCCTACTTTACGACCACATAATTTACACATAATTTACTGCTAATGAAATTTAATAGCTCATAGAATTGACAGAATTATATGTAAAGGGTGATTTTTTAGCTATTGTCTTTTTGGCAACACTGGTTTAAACAGCTGACGCACGTTTCGTGTTGTGTTTCACTGTCAAACATCTTCAGTTTGGTCTATAATTTAACCATGAATCGTCTTACAAACGAACAACGCTTGCAAATTATTGAATTTTGTTATCAAAATGCGTGCTCTGTTAAGAGAGTTCATCGCGCGCTTCTTGTGTTCAGCGATGAAGCTCATTTTTGGCTCAATGGGTACGTTAATAAGCAGAATTATCAATTTTGGAGTAAAGATCAGCCAGAAGCATTGCAAGAGCTACCAATGAATCCAGAAAAAGTCAAGTTTGCTGCGGTTTATGGGCTGGTGGCATCATTGGACCGTACTTCTTCAAGGATGATGCGAATCGTAACGTAACTGTGAATGGTGAGCGCTACCGTGAGATGATATCCAATTTTTTTTGCCCAAAATGCAAGAGCTTGACTTGCATGACATGTGGTTGCAAAAAGACGGTGCCACATGCCACACAGCACGCTTAACAATGGACTTATTGAGAGGCGAGTTCGGTGAACATTTTATTTCACGTTCGGAACCGGTCAATTGGCCGCCTATATCGTGCGATTTAACGCCTTTAGACTATTTTTTTGTGGGGCTATGTTAAAGCTCATGTCTATACGCACATGCCCGCTTCAATTGACGCATTGGAAGACAACATTGAAGCATTTATTCATGAAATACCGGCCGAAATATTGGAAAAAGTATGCCAAAATTGGACTAAGCGGATGGACCATTTGAGGCGCAGTCACGGTCAACACTTGCATGAAATAATCTTCAAGCATTAAATTATATGGACCATACTATCGATTCAAATAAAGATTTCAGGAATTTTTCTGAATTTTATGTGTTTTTTTTTAAACTTTCCTATAGCTCTTAAAAAATTACGCTTTATTAGATGATGAAATTTTGCATATATAGCTTTCTGGTAAATTTAATTATGCCAATATGAGTATAATTCTAAAAAATTAAGGTGAGAAGCCTACCTTAATGCCCACCTCCCATATGACGCATTATCTGAAATTCATATTACATATTTTTATATGGACAAAATTTAGTGTATTCTCTATGCTAAATTCAATTCAATTATTCTGAAAGTAGGAGGTGTTATCCCTACACAAAGCTAATATTTAATTTTGAACTAGCTCTGGGTACTAAATTATACTCTTCAATTTCCGTAAAGATTCAACATTATAGTAAACAAGTAAGTGTGCTATATTCGGCTATATATTCGAATCTGATAATACTCTTCTCCATAATCTTCTCCAACATAGGTATAATCCCACATCGTATCTTAACCTACATATATTTCATGTTATATGCCATTTTTCTTTATTATTTCCGACGACATCCTTGATTTTGAATTTTTACGTAGTCAACTGTATTCTACTAGTCAAGCCCTTTCATTTGATACCCATATTGATGGGGTTAAAAAAATTTGATCCGCCATTTTGTTTTAGACGTCATCTTGGATTTTACATTTTTTAATATTTTATTGTATTCTACTAATCAAGCCCTTTCATTTGATACCAATATTGAAGGGGTTCAAAAAGTTATATTTGAAAATACCAGATTTGACCAATATATATAAATTTATTGTCCGCCATTTTGTAGTGGAATGACGGAATGACAGAGCTATATATACACTTGTGCACCACAGGTGAAGAGCAAAAAAATAATCAGTAGTATCACCTCTAATGTAGTTAGTTGAGGTTACATTGTTAGAATAAATCTAAGAAAATAAAAATAATAACAAATCGAAGTTACACAAAGAAAGTGATACATATTTTAGTATAAAGAGATTATTCCACAGCGATTACTATTGATAACCAAATAATAAATTTTGTTCTAAAAAAGTACACAAAACCGGTGGTGGGTATAAAAGATTCGGCACAGCCGAAAATAGTGCTCTAGTTGTTTTTTTATTATTTCTCGTTTGACCACAAATGTTTAACATGCAGGGTTTAAATTACCAAGAACACTTTAATACATTTCAAATTGGGGTAAAACTAAGTTGTTGTTACAAGGAATATAAAATAAAATTGCTTTGGCACCATAATTGACAATGAGGGTCTGTCTGCAATAAAGTAATTCCATTTTTATTTTTTCTTTCTTATGCTTCAAACTGATATTGGCAAAATTTTTACTCTTTTTTTGTTTATTATTAAAGTTGAACAAACTTTAACTTTGTCACACATAAAATAACTTAAAATAACGGGGATTTATGAAAGCTCTTCTGTTATGTATTACATTCATTGATGTAACTGTTTGATGAGATAATCAGAAGCGTTTTAAAGAAGATTGTTATATCTTATCATTGGGGTACTTGTTTAAAATATGATATTGAACGCAAGGAAATGAAATCTGTCATAAATTTCAAGCATATTGTTGGAGCCAGAATCATTTTAATATTTTATTAATTTTCATACCTACCGCCAATACAAAGTCTAGAGTAAATTAATTTTTTTTCCGCCACAGCACACCGAAAAACTCGTTTAAGTCCCTCTGAAAAAGTATTTTTCGAGTCCTTGCATTATTCTAAGACGATCAAGCGATGCCTGTTTGTGCATGTTAGCCTTAAAGCTGATGATGTGCGAAAAACTTAGCGGAATCATGTCTGTTTAAAATATTTTTAATACGTCAGTAGTGGTTGGTTTTCAAAAAAGGAAAAAAATCGCAAAATTAGTCAGTATTTCCGTTTGACATGCTGCTAATTAAAAATAAAATAGAATATAGATCTAAACTTTTAAACATTGATTCCATAAAATTTTGTCTTTGATCTATTTTACAGGGTGTATAACATATAGCCCAAGCCAGCTAAAAAAATAATACCAAGAATTGGATCCATTACTTTTCTCCAACTCATATTGAAGGGTACGTATCTGTTATTCATTCTCACTCAGTTATTGAACATTATACAATAGTATAACCATCTAAGTATTTTTTTGCTTCGCAAATCAAGAAGAATTTTAAACGAACAAAGCGTCATATGCGTGAAGTTTTGCTTTACTTTTTTAACTAGAAAAAAAAGGTGCCATTGAGGCATGTGAATAATGATTGTGTTTCATCGATTTTAATTTGCGAAAGATAGTTTGTGCGGTTCAGAAATGCCTATTTTGGGCGCGACCCGCCTAAACTAAACGGTTTGCAGTAAAATCCAACAAGTTTGTAAATTCATTGGGAGCTATTTAAGCAACAATTTTAAAACGTTTGCAAGCAACTGGTTTTATTCAAAAGTAGGAAAATTGGGTACCATACGAATTAAGGCCGAGAGACCTTTAAATACGATTTTGCATGTCGGAAATGCTGCTTGACCGATATAAAGGAAAATCAATTTTCCACCGAATCATTACTTGTAATGAAAATCATAATCATTACTAACTACAACCCAACCCGAAGCGTTAGTGATGGTATATGAAGCCACGTCAACTAGCTGAATCGATTCCAAAGTCAAATATCCATGGTGCTAAGGTAATTCTCTGTATTTGTAGGGAGTAAAAGGGTCCCTTAAATCATGAGCTGCTTAAAAGTGGCCAGATAAATATAGGGAACCTGTATCGCACGTAGCAAGTAATGGCCGAAAAACCCCCAGAATATGCGATCAGACATAAACTACAATATTCCGTCGTTATAAGTCTTGACCTCATTTTCAAAACTTTTTGAAAGAAAGTCGTTAGGTAGTTTTGCCTCATCCGCCTTATAGTTCACACCTTATCTATACAGAGCGCCCACTCTCTCTCTCTCTCTCTCTCTCTGAAATACGCAAAATTAGCTTGATTTCTTTCTGGACTCAAAAGATGAGTAGTTCTCTATTCGGGACATTCATATCGTCCCCCAAAGTTATCTTGACGTAAACTATAAATATATTTTTTATCAATTTATAAAAATATAATTCGAAAAAGTGGCGTATTTTTTTGTCAGAAAAGTTCTTTTATTATGGAAAACATTTTTTTTAAATTTATATACGTGTCAAATCTGGTATTTTAAAATGTAACTCCTTGAACCACCCCCTCAATATTGGTATTAGATGAAAGTGCTTGAGCAGTTAAATACACTAATGTATGAAGAAGTAAAAATCCTAGATGGCGTTCTAAATAAAATGGCGGATAAATCGGTCCAATATAGTTATAACGGCTTTGTCCCCTTAAACCGTCACAAGATGAGTATCAAATTATTAAAAAACGTTAATCCCAAAATGGAATTTTTTTTCTTTACCTCATCAAAATGGGTATCAAATAAAAGGGCTTGACTAGTAGAATACAGGTAACTACGTAAAAATACAAATGTAAGTTGGCGTTGATGTGGTCATTACACCTATGTACGTAATGGTGAAGGGTATTTTCAGATTTGGCACATCCGAAATAGTCCTCTTACCTGTTTTTTTTGTTAACTCTATGTTTAAAAATAATTTACGTTGCATAATTTGTAGTATTAAAGCAAAATATCATATTGACAGAGCTTTCTTCACCCCTTTATTCAGAAAAACTAAAAACTTCCCGCAAAAGATAAATTCCGAACAATGGAAACAAAATGAACGCAAAAAGAAAATGGACTGAGTATATGGGCAAAATAAATATTTCTGAAAACAAAAAGAATGATTTTCATATTCATGTATCTTTCGGAAAATGATGTTGAATTTTAGTCGAAACAATTAACACAAGATTAAATTAAATATCTTCAGATATTCAATATTTTCAGATTGATTTTCAAAACAAACATTTATTCTTGAATTATCTTTTATGTATTAATTTTTTGTATCGATACTTAAGTTATTATACCCTTCACACAGTGGAAAAGGGTATATATAGGTTTGTCATTCCATGTGAAATTTCTACAATTTTCATTCTCGACCCCATAAAGTACATATTTTCTGAAAGCTTATGAATAGGGGAGTCGATTAAGCTCTGTAAGTCTGTCCGTGTGTATATTGAAATCAACTTATTGAAGCCCCCCGACATCGATTGGACCCGGGTGAGGTATTAAAATATCAGAAATATTCGGAAGTAGATCGGTATTGAAAATCAGAAATATCGGTACATAAACAACTGAGATATGAGCAAAAACCCACGACAAAAAACACAACAACAACATACATACATACAAACGTGTATACTGGTTAGAGAAAACGAAGCATCGAATCCCAGCTGAGCCAAAAAAAAAAAATTTTTTTATTTTTTTAATTTTTTAATAATTTTTGTTTATTTTTTATTTAATATATTATTTATATTTTTATTATTAATTTTTTTTTTTTGTTTTATATGTATTATATGTATTATATATATTTTAATTATTTTTTTTTTTATTTTTTTTTTATTTATTTTTTTATTTTTTTTTTTAACATACTTACGTAAATTTATAATTTTACAATGGGATGTTTTTTATACATATGTATGTTTTTTATAGGTTTGTACGTATTTCATATGGGATGAATGGTGTATACAAACTACTGTTATGGCATGACTACACGTTGTGAAGGGTATATAAGATTCGGCACGACCGAATATAGCGCTCTTACTTGTTTTTATTAATGGAATTGAATTTTAATTAATTCCAAATCAATGTCCAAATTAAATTCATCTATAAAAATAAGTGTGGCACCTTTTCGTATATCTATCACCTAAGTAGAGTTAAAAAAATCCCTTGACATAACTTCTTAACATTTTTAGCTAAATTTTCCTTATTTATTTCCCATAATTTAATTCAGGTTAACTAAACAACAAAACACATAATTTATAAATTATTCAACATTGTTTTATTTCAACAATAAATAAATAAAAAATTAAAGAAATTTTATTTCAAAAATATGTTTCAATTTATTTATATTTTATTTAAACATGTACATTGGACCGTACCGAAAAAAGTTAACCATACACAATCGTAAATAAAGTATTTTGCAGAAAAAAATTGAAAAAAAAAATTTTTTTATGATGTATTCATGTTATTTCTTTGAGATGAACTATGTTTTCTCCAAGGTCTTCAAATAATGCGCCCCGTAAAAACATCTTTTTTTTCGATATTGTCTCGCAAAAGTACTTTGTCTGTTAGGTATGGTTGGTTAAACGCAAACAAAATTAATAATAAATAAATAATTTTTTTAACATCCGTTTTCTATAAAAAATAAAAAATAACAATATTGGCGAGCACACCATAAGAGCAAAAGATTAATTGTAAGAAACTATGAATATTACGTGTTCTCATAACCTCTTGTGGTCTTTCCTAACCATACGCGCGCGTTGAAGATCAAATCGATTTTCTCCTCATTATTTTTCCCCCGTTCACCTACTACTGCTAATGGTGGCAGCAGATCGATAATCTTAACCCCAGCAGCATTAAGATGCGTGCGTATTGTGAAGTACATGGTGTGAAAATTTTGCTAAAAAATTTTTTTTTATTTTTGCTTTTTATTTTAGTTTTATATCTCCGGCATGTCTGGCAATAATTTTACAAATAAGTGTTGTTTAATGTTTTTTTTTTGTTAAATTAAAAAATAAATTAAAAATCGAAATATGTATATTGTTTGAACACATGTCAGCATATGTATGGAAAAATGTAATTAGTTAAATTAGTTTTAATAGTTAGTTTTTAACTAATGTTAAGTTTTAAAGTAACAATTTTTTTTTTCTGCATTACTGACTGACTGACTGACTTACTGATTTGTCATCGCACAGCCTAAACGCAAAAGACTAGAGACATGAAATTTGAACAGTGGGTTCCTATTCTGATAAATAAATCCACTTAGAAGGGATTTTTGTAAATTCGAACTTTAAGCGGGTATAACAAGTAAGAGCTGTGCCGAATTTTTTATACCCACCATCAATTTTATATACATACTCTTGTAGCACAAAATTAATTTTTTTGTTTTTAACAGTAATCGCTATGGAATAATCTCTTTATACTAAAATATGTATCACTTTCTTTGTATAACTTCGATATGCTAGTGAAATATTTTCGTAAATTTAGTCTTTTATTGAAAGTGGGCGTTAAAGTAGGCGTGTCAATATAGTTTCTGCTAATAAATAAAACTGAGATATTTCAATAAAATCCTTTATTCATCCTCAACTTTGTCCATAGAGAAATTATATGAATTTAATATAAACCCTTATATGGGAGGTAAGTGTTAAATTAGGCGTGTCACCTGAATTTTCTGGAATAACAATGACAATGAAATTTCATCATCATACCTCTAATTATGTCGGTTTATTGAGCTTTTAAATTTCATTGACAGTAGATAACGTGAAAAGTGGGCATTGTAGTAGGCGTGTCGAAGTTGTGTCTGCCAATAAATACGACTGAGATATTTAAATAAAGTCCTTTATTATTCCAAAAACTTTGTACATACGATTTTGGTAAGTCAATGACCGAAACTGAACGAAATGCGTGGACATCATTCGTGCAAGTTATAAAAAATTTCTTGGGAAATAATAAAGCTTAAAATTATGTTCAATTAGTGGAGAATATACTGGATAAGTTCAGAGACCTTGGCTGCAACATGAGTATTAAAATCCATTATTTGCACAGTCACTTGGACAGATTTCCCGAAAATTTGGATAATTTAAGCGAAGAACAAGGAGAAAGGTTTCACGAAGATATCAAAATTATGGAGAATCGGTACCAGGGAAGGTGGGATACACATATGATGGCAGACTACTGTTGGAATTTGCAAAGAGACTCTAATCCGGCTGTTCATTCCAGATTTCTTCTTGGTTTTTTTTTTAAATTCCTATGGAAAAGCTTTACTTTTTAAATACTTAAAAAAAACTGATTACAGATTTGAATTCAGCGCACCCAAATTAACTAGAATCAGTTGATAAATTCAAAGAAGCAAATTGAGTGTTGGCCTGTGTTATGTTTCGCTACAGATTATGTTTATCAAGTATTTGTAGATGTAACTCTCCTATTGGTAGCTGGTGTACAAAGTTCGGTCACAGCTAAATAAAGTAGGTACTATTGATTGTTTATTTTATATAATTTGTTTTACAAACATTCTTGCGAAAAAATTGATCTTCAACGTGAAAGAACATTTTCGCAATAATATTTTATTTGTTTGCAAAATTTTTTAAAAACTGCGCTGTAATTGGTGTGTGTGAATTTAAAAATTAGTTCTTATAAAAAAATTATCTTGTTCATTTTGCACAAAATTAAAGGAAAAAAGAAAAAAAAATATAACATACGCAAGCTTTTTTTTTTTTCTTTTGTCAGTTGGATGTTATAGAACAATATGTATGTATGTATGTATGTAGGTATGAACGTATTGTACTTTGTGTGTATTTTGAATGTTTACCTTTTCTAACCTTCGCATTTGAATTCAAAAATTTCTTGTTTAAATATTTAATTAAGGCGTTAGTGATATTTAACATTTGATCAAAATTAGTACATTGATCTGGGCAAGTAATTCTTATGTCAATGAATTAGAAATGAGAAAAAGTAAAACTACTCTTATTTATGTCATAACGCAGCCTGCAAAGTTGTCTGACATCTGTCAGATTTCTGCAACAAGTAAAAATTCCGTCAGACTTTAACCGAAAAAACAAATTTAAGTGGTTGACACGAATTCGGACAGACATGTCGTGGGAAATTCCAGGTTTTTTTTATAAAAATCTAATAGAAATTGTGATTTATTGTGCGACACTCGTACGAAATCAGTTAGAAATCTAACATACGTGTCGTACATTAAATTTCTCAGACATGTTTGACAGAAATTCGTACGAAATATTTGTAAAAAAAATCAGATTTTTGTCAGACTTGTCTAATTCAAAAATCGTCATACTATTTTGTCGGCTGGGTAGGTACGTAGAGAGTGGAATATGTGTGATCTATTTTAAAAGTATTTGGCTTAATTTCCGACGACTATGTTTTTTTAACAAACTCTTGATTATAGTATAAATAGTTAAGCAGCAACAGCAAACCATTATAACTAAAACTTAAATGTTAAGTAAATATTGAACTAAAAAAAAACGCACACGTACCTTTTGTTTCCTAAAACTACATACTTTTAAACAAAAAAGCAAATAGTTTGCAATTATAACAATTTTAGAAATTTGCTATGAAATTTAATATTTTTTTTTTCTTCACAAAATTTTTTTTTGCCATTTTAATTATAATTGAAATTTAAAAACGATATTATAACTTTTAAATACTCCTAGTCATTTCAAGGAATTATTTTGAGCAAATTGTGAGCATTTAAAAAATCACTTTTAAAAAATACCAAGAATCAAGTACTTTTAAGTTTCAAAATTTTTTTATATAAATATAAATAAAAATAAGAAAAGTATATTTTGACGTTCTCTATAATTTTCAAACTCAACTTGGATTAATTAATTAATAATTAATTTTAAGAATTTTTTGTATAAATAGGAAAAGGTTACCTTTTGGTCGCCCATAACATTTAGCGTCTGAACTTGGATCAAACAAACGTAAAAAATACAAAATGTATTTATAAAAATGCGTAAAAGTACCTTTTGTTTCGCCCTATTATTTTCATTCTCTTATTGAATCAATAGTTCCTTATTTTAAAATTCGAGTTTCTAAAACTTGAAAAATACAAAAAGTTCCATAAAAATGCGACAAAATGACTAATTTGTCATCCAATAAACATATTTTTAATCGCGAGATTCTCTTTCTTCACAATTCTAACTTCATAGACGTAAGTTTTTTAATGCAGCAAACATAACAAGAAAGAGTGTTATATTCGGCCGTGCCGAATCTGATAATACCCTTCACCATCATGTACATAGGTATAATCTCACATCGTAGCTTAACCTATATTAACCTATTTCATGTTATACGCCATTTTTTCTTATTTTTTTCGACGCCATCCTTCATTTTGAATTTTCACGTACATAGTTATCTGTATTCGACTAGTCAAGCCCTTTAATTTGATACCCATATTGATGGGGTTAAAAAAATTTTATCCGCAATTTTGTTTTAGACGCCATCTTGGATTTTATATTTTAGAATAAGTTACTGTATTCTACTGGTCAAGCCCTTTAATGTGATACCAATATTGGGGGGGTTCAAGATGCTACATTTTAAAACACCAGATTTGACCCACATATAAATTTATTGTCCGCCATTTTGTAGTGGCGGTCAACATCATTTTACATTTTTTAATGCTTATATTGCGCTACTCAATTCCTTTCAGATGATACCAATATTGACTCTCTCGGTTAACCAGAAGCTGAAAAAAATTGATTTTCGTTTGAAAGTTTTTAGAATATATATTTAAAAAAAATTTTTTTTTGCCTATAACTTTACCGATAAGAGCCCGTTTCATCCAAAAATTTACACGAATATCTCTAGAGGCATGTTATATCTACAAATAGTAGCAAAGGTACCTATAAATAATTCTATGGCTGAACTTTAATTTTGGTGGCAAAAATATAGGAAAAAACAGAGGCAGTCGTGTTTATTTGCTCATATCTCAAAAAGTTATAGGACGATTGTGCTGAATTTCAATAGCGATTCATTATCGGATATTTCCAAAAGATTAATACCATACACAGATCTGGGGAACATATGGTTGCTTCTAGAAGTTGATTTCAACCAACACACGGACAAACGGTCAGGGCTTAATCGACTCCTCTATTCATAAGCTTTCAGAAAATATATACTTTACGGGGTCGGAAATCAAAATTGTAGAAATTACAAACGGAATGACAAAGCTATATATACCCTTGTGCACCACAGGTGAAGGGTATAAAAAGTACCATACAAATGTTGCCACTTAAATTTTCAGTTTTGCCTGGAATCAAAAGTTCTTCATTTCACGATTCTAAATTTTTAAAAGTAGAAAATGCAAAAAGTGACAAGAAAATGCGAAAAACTACATTTGTGGTCAAAAAAACATTTTCAGTCTCAACTCAAAACAACAGTCACTAGTTTTAAAAATCTATCTTATAGGGCCCATACACAACACCATAACAATTGTGCAATCAAGTGACTGTGCCAGCTAATTGACCGTGTATGAGGTTGTGGTGTGATTGTACCAGCTGATGGTGCTTTATCAAAAATAGTTTGATATTTTCTTGATTGTACCAGCATGATTTAGTCGTGTGTGACAACATTAGCTCATAAAAGTTAAATCGTCAAGGCATAAACAACAAAAAAATACAACATTTTAAATATAAATGCCAATTCATAGCCATTTCTTCATCCAACAGGTTTTTTTTTTTGCTCCTAATTCGTTTTCGTTTTAGGATAATAGTAATAATAAGTGCAGCATAAATTTTTTCGTTATTCATTGCAAACTTTTCCACACAATTTTTGGGTAAAAAATGAATTTTGTACCACCATGCTGGTGTAGTGTGTGCTTAAAGCTTAATTGCACAAACACTTGATTGCACAATTTTATGGTGTTGTGTATGGGCCCTATTAGTAAACTTAGAAATGACAGAAAGTTCCTCTAAAAGTACCAAACTGTTTTCCAGAATTTTCCTCCTTCTACACTGTTATGAAAGTGTTTCTTTAACTAAATTACATTATTTTTTATGTCTGGTGTAATTTACATAAGAATATTTTTTTCCGAATTAGCCCTATAAATGTAATTGTACATTTTTTTCGTATTTTCGACTTAAAGTTCAAATTTCCAAAATTTTTAGTGGAGCTATAGATCAAAAGAGGAACCAACCCACTGTCCAAATTTCATGTCTTTAGCTTTTTGCGTTTAACCTGGGCGATGATGACCCAGTCAGTCAGTCTGTCACGGTACTCTTTTATATATCGATGGCTTAATATAGATAAAAAAGGTGTATCTCGATTTTCTACTACTTTATAGTAGATAGAAAGAACTGAATAAAGTTAAAAAAAAAGAAATGGGTTGGAACTTTTAAATGGGTCTATAAATCCGTTATTTTAAACCATAGCTTCCTAAATAATTTATAGGTTATGTGCTTGTGTAGTTCATACCAGAACGCAAATTTCGTTAAAAATCGAGATGCGCCCTTTTTATATTAAGCCATCAATATATAGATTGCACGTCCCCTTCACATCCTATTGTTTTTTTTTCTCGAAAGGAAAATGTAATTTTCTTGCATGAGAGTTGTTACATCTATTCCCTTATACAATCCTATTAATTTTTTGCATAAATTAAGCACTAACAATTTTTAAAGTGACTCATGCCAGGCTTAGAAACTATAAGCTGCTCCGCCTTTTTAGAAATGGACATACAAAGTTTTAAAATTATACATATCGTTTCGTGTGGCTAATTTTTAACCGTTGTTTGATGATTTCATTTGTTTAATTTAAATTATTGTTAGATTTAATTATAATTGAGATATTTTCTTTGTATGTGGAAGATGTCAAACCTCACTTCAGATAACAACAAAAATTCTGATGTAAAATTCTGCCTAGGTCTACAATAATTTTTTGTATAAAGTCTGTTCGGCCTTTCTGGAGTTATAGCATTACCAAGGTACACGTCATTTCATTTATACATACTTATGTCTATAATGTTCGTACAAATAAATGTCTCACTATATTTTAATTGTTTTTTTTTCAAGTATTTAAAGTGAAGTAAGTTTTTAGTTTGTTTTATTTTTTAAACTACAATCTAAATATTTCGAAAGTATTATTTAAATTTTTAATCAGGCTTGAGTTCATATTAATATTCTTTATTTTTACAAAGAATTTTTTTAATTGTGATAAATGAAAGAATAAATCTTGAAAAATTATATTTTTACCGACACTAGCCGAGTGGAATGCATTTTCGAAACCAGCTACGATTTCATCATCAGCACTCTCTGATTCAATTTATTTCGAAAGTTTTTTTTTAATTTAAAGAAAAAAAATAAATTAAAAAAAAGCATGATGCTATCAAACGAATGATGCTATCTTATACTGTACGAATATTTTTTTAGCTAGTGAGAGAGGCATGGACGTCAATATGGAGTAAATATCAATTTTAGAAAATTGTTGTTGCCTAACAACAAAACCAATTATTTTTATTTTTATACATACAAAATTTTATTTTAAATGCTAAACTCGACCGCCCTTCACAACTTTTTTGTTTCAACAAAATTTTACCTCAATTTGTGCAAATTATGACACGAAATTAACACTGCAATGCGATAGTTATTAGTTATATTTTAGTTTAAGTAAGAATTAAAATTGTAGATAAAATATTGACGATACTTGAGTTTTTGGTTTAAATTGTTGTCAGAAAAAAATTCCTAAATGATTTATGCGCCCTTATACACTTTGAGCATGGTTTAGTTGATAAAATCTTTGAACACGTAATAAAAACTTAAACGTCTAAAAACACTAAAAATACACTTCTATCTTTTGTAGCCTTTTTATACCCTTCACAGTGAGTGTAAGGTTATATATTTCTTATGAAATTTCTATAATATTCATTTCCGACCCCTTAAGGTATATATTTTCTAAAAAGCTTATGAGCATTCTATTATGCTTTGTCCGTCTGTCCGTGTATATGTTGAAGTTAACTTTTTGAAGATCCTTACGACAGCGCCAATACCGGAGTAATATAAAAAAATATTCCGCAGCAGATCGATATTGGAAATCATAATCGTTCCATTACTTTTTGAGATAAAGGCAAATAAACACGACTGCCTCCGTTTTTCGCTTATTTTTACAACAAAAGTTAAAATTTTTACGGATAATTTATAGACACGGTTGCTACTATTTATAGATTTTATATGCCCTTAAAGATATTCATGAAAAATTTTGCACAAATTGGTCACAAATCAGCAAAGTTATAGGCAAAAATTATTAAAAAAAAATATATTTTTTTTAAATATCTCCAATTTCTTCAATCTCCTAAATAATTTTTTAATACGCTTAAGTTATCAGATTATAAGCTGTAATCGCAAAAATTATATCTATGAAAAACTAACAAATCGGTGTGAAACCAAATGAGATATAAGCACCAAAGTGAAACTGCTTCGATTTTTTCCTAAAATATACAAACGGAATTCGATATTTTTCAGTTCCTATACAACCGAGAGAGCCAATATGGGGATCAAAAGAAAGGGTTCGACTATTTAAATATAGTTAGCTATGAAAAGAAGAAATCCAAGATGTCGTCCTCAATTAAAAGGCGAATATATAAGTCAAATGTAGTTGTTACGATTTTTCCCCTTTAACCCCTGCAATATGGGTAGCAAATGAAAGGACTTGACTAGTAGAATACAGTAAACTATGTAAAAATTCAAAATCGAAGATGGCGTCGGAAATAATAAAGGAAATGGCGTATTACAGGCTAAGCTACGATGTGGTCATTCTATGTTATGACGGTGATGGGTATTATCAGATTCGGCACGGCGAAATATAGCGCTTTTACTTGTTTGATTTTCATTTCTTGACAATATTAATATTAAAAGAAAATCTGAATTCGGAAAAAATAGTCAAAACTGCTTAAAAAACAGTTCGTAAAATTAAATGCTTTGATACTTTTGTGCGCAGAGCCAATGCTAATGCTTTGTTAAAGTCGCATAGAGTTTATGGATGGTGAAACTTAACTTCTGGCAGACATTTCACAACTTCCTAGTCCAGATTTTTATGAGACTAATGGATGTTGTAAATTTTCTAGAACAATAACGGACAAAAAACAAACAAATTTCCCCAGAAAGTTTCTTGTGTGGCAAGTCATTGCAGTTGTGGCAAAAAAGATCAATCATTTGTGACGTCCAAACACAGAAATATATATTACGGAGTGTCGTATACAAAAACAGGTTTTACGTTACTTAAAAAAGCACAAAGTGTCTTCATATTTCTGACACAATTGGGCACCATTCTATTAGGGAAAAAATGCCCATGAGTGGTATTCAATATTGTACCACAGGAGGCAAAACCACCCAACTGTCCAGAACTTTGGCCTTTGGTGTTAGGATCGTAAAAAGAAAATAATTAAAGAACATAGGAAAGGTATCCCGGGACATGTCCGATTTTAAGCGTAAGTGGACTACCTCGTCCAAAGGGGCAGCGGAAGCAACTATATAATGTTTAATGGAAGGATTTCCGGAAACTGTAGATAAATTTATAAATACCGAGTAATATGCTAATATCTTTATGTTTAACGAATTTATACAATATTTGAATAAAGTAACGTATTTTTGAGAATATGTATAAATTGAACGGTTTAAGTTTTATCCAACTTAAGTAGTATGTACATGCAAATGCTTTTTCTAGTTCATATTGCGAGAGGTGGAATGGGGCAACCGAAATATAGCTTTTTTATATATAAGTTTCTTTAGACAAATAGATGATTTGTTATGAATAAAATAAACTTGTTCAAATATCACTCAGTCGGCTAGAAACGGAGTATATTAGCGCTTGCCAGTGAACTCCTCATTTTGTTTGTTTTGTTTTATTTTTGTGTGTTTTTGTTCAATTTACTGAATATGATCAAGACTTTCTAAACGGATATTATTTAATAAAATCTACTTCGATTTTTGGTCGTCTTATTTAAGTTGTATCGTGATCAAAACCAACATAGAACACGATTGAAAAGAATGTCCAAAAATGAAAAATATTTGGCAAAAACAAATTACAATGTGTTACAAACGGCATGATAAAGTTAATTTTCCCATTTAATTTTTATTTCTGGTGATTTTAAAGGGTTTTTCAACAGGCACGCTACAAAAGTAGACCGATAGGGACAGCAAACGACGCCATAATTTTTACCGATCTTTTGACATTTCTCTTCAGTAAGGTTAGCCATTTCATGATGGAAAGAAATACGAGTCAACAACGGAGTCAGTGGCCTCAACGTTAACAGCGCTACGTCTAATTTATGGTCGTCATAATCGTCCCATCAGATCAACAATTGAGCTTATAGTGGACAAATTTGAATCCACAGACACAGTACAAAATGTTCCCGTGCCAGTGAGACAAAGAAGTGCCCGTAGTGTCGAGAATATTACTGCCGCTGAGACTTCAGTTGAAGAAAGCCCAAATATGTCTCTCACATGTCGTTCTCAAGCGTTGGGCATCTCTGTGACATCGTTGTGGCGAATTTTGCGAAAAGATCTTGGCCTACATCCTTACAAGATCAAATTGACGCATGAACTGAAGACGCTTGACCACCAGAAGCGTCGTATGTTCATGAATTGGGCTAAGCAACATCTTGAAAATGATTCCGATTTTCATCGAAAAATCATCTTCAGCAGTGAGGCTCATTTCTGGCTGAATGGCTTCGTCAATAAGCAAAATATGCGTTATTGGTCAGACAGCAATCCACACGTACTCCATGAGTCATCATTGCATCCCGAAAAAATTACGGTTTTGTGCGGTTTATGGGCCGGCGGCGTCATTGGGCCGTACTTCTTCCGTGATGATCAAGATCGGCACGTTACTGTAAATGAGGATCGCTACCGTTCAATGATAACAGAATATTTTTGGCCCCAATAGGATGATATGGACTTGGAGGACATGTGGTTCCAACAGGACGGCGCCACAAGCCACACAGCGAATGTCACAATCATTTTATTGGAAACCAAGTTGGAGAACGTGTTATTTCACGAAATGGTCCAGTCGATTGGCCGCCTCGGTCGTGCGATTTGACGCCGTTAGACTATTTCCTGTGGGGCTACGTCAAGTCTATGGCCTATGCCAACAAGACAGCGACGATTGATGAACCTTGTACGAATATCGAACCTGAAATTGCAGCAGTATTGCCCGGTTTATGCTTGAAAACCGTCGAACATTGGGTTCAGCGTCTGAACTTCTGCAAGCGTGCCCGTGGTGGCCAAGCAAAAGAAATCGACTTCCATACATAATGGCCTCGAACCGTTTTTGTTTTATTTAAAAAAAAATCTTTTGTAGCGCTCTTATTGAAAACCCCTTTCATAGAAATATATATCAATGCCTATAATTATTATTTAGCAAAATTTCATAATTTAAATTTGATTAAAACTAAAGCAAATATTGCTGACAATCTTGTGGGTAATAATTATTAAAAGAAATAATAAACTGAAAATCAAGTAGAGCGAATTATTGTTTAATTTTCTTGCAGTTAAAAAAATTAAATAATTTAATTTAAATTGAGTCTGCATATAGTTTGTCTTGAAGACACGAGCTTATAAAAATAACAATCAAGTGACCTTCAAATTACAAAAGTTTAATAGCATTATTATCCTTGTCTTGCTTTTTTGCCACCCAACTAAAGTAATTTAAGCTTTTTTAATGTCTCTACCGAATACGTATGTGCATACAATATTAAAGTGTCTGGAAGAGTGACTATTGTTTTTATTTCAAATGAAATAAAGCAGAACAAAAAACACATAGAAGAAAAGAAATGAACCTCAAAACAAACAAGTTTTCAAACGAATACACATACAAGTTCATTGTCCTCTTATTATTAAAATTTTTTTCTTTTATTGTCTGACAAATAATTTCGAGGGTGGTTTTCATTTCCAAAACGTATTTTGAAGGTCACCATTAAATATATGTCTACTCGTAAGGATGTGTATGTCATGTTGGCCTAACGCCCCCTAAAAACAACAAAAAAGAAAAGTGTAGAAAACAACATTTGCCAGAAGATGTGCAAAATTTTAGAGATTTTTCTTTCTGTTTGCTTTTTTAACTCAATTTTATTACGCATTTTAAATGTTTGTTTGTAAACAAAGAAGAACAAGAATGTCTAGCAATAATTTCAAAAGAAGGACGTAATAGATAGCAAAATTATATCCTTTCAAATATTTATATAAAAAAATTGCTTGTGGTATAACTAAAAGTGTCTGCAGTTTTTTTTAATACATTTTTTATTTATTTTATTTTACCCAAACATTTAACTGATTTCAATAAATTAAATTTTATATATGGATGTATGTACAACTTACGACTGGAATGTCTAAGGAGTGTTTTGTTATTTGTTGTGAAGTGTTAATAATGGCGGCAAATACTTAAGATTCACAAATTCAAAGGTGTAAAGATATATTTTTCATATCTCTTTGTAAAGAAAAGCATTTAAATAAAGGTTGTTTTTGTATAAATGAGGTGAACATTCCTCCACAGCTAATGTCAAGGTCGTATTTATATTTGTTGGTGATCTAAGAATGCAGGCTTATAAAAATATAAACAAACGATGACAACTGTGCATAGAAATGCAGGGAATATATCCCACAAAGGACATAGCCGTAGGAGGTGGTAAACATCTGTATTAAACATCTTTGTTAATATGGAAAATTTTCAAAAAATTTATGAGTTATTTATTATTTAAAAAATCTTTAAAAAGTTATACAAAATTTTTAAATATAATAACACTGAACAGGAAAATATTTCATATAATTTTGAACATAAATTTGTCTTCATTAGAAGAATAACCTAATGCCAATAATGTTTGAATATGATTTCGGTCATGTTGAAGCCGTAGCCAGTTCTTTAATAAGAATACTTTTGATTGACCAAATATATACTTATATATTTAGCTCTATGTGGAGCGTAGGGCCATTACGAAAGTACGGTAATCATTCCTGTTTTTAGATAGTTGTTTTAGTTCGTTCCCTGATGTATTCATTTGGCGGATTTCGTTAATTGTGTTTCGTCGCCATGTTAGTCTTCCTTGGATTCTGGTTCCTTGAGGGTTCCACCATAGGGCAGATCTGCTTGTTTCCTTGACATCCAATCCAACTCCACTTTCTCCTTTGAATTTCTATATCGATTGGGATTTCGTTTGTAGATTCGTAGAGTTGTTGGTTAGAGATCACTCTGGGCCACCATATTCGGAGAATATTTCTTAGACAGCGGTTAGAAAATGTTTGTAGCTTCTTAATAAGGTTTGCTGTCAGTGTCCAGGATTCGCAACCGTACAGGAGTACTGATTTGACATTTGAGTTATATATTCTGAGCTTGGTATTAGTTGAGATTTGTCCTGATGCCCATATATTACGTAGTTGGGAGAAGCTGCTCCTAGCTTTGTTTATCTGGGAAGTGATGTCTTCGGCGGTACCACCAGAAGGAGTTAATATGCTTCCCAGGTAGCAAAATGTTTCAGTTTTCAGATTTTGAACGTTGGCGGATTTTGGGACGTTGACATGAATTCTGTCTTCTTCACGTTGATGCGTAAGCCGCAATTTTCAGCTTGTTGACTAAGACGATGAAGCTTAATCTCCATATCCGATCTTTTTGTTGATAGGAGCGCAATATCGTCGGCGTAGGATAATTCTTCGAGGGTACCAAACATATCCCAGTAGATACCTCTATTATCTGGAAGAGCTTTGTTAAGAATTGCATCTAATACTACTAGAAACAGGAGCGGGGACATTAAGCAGCCTTGTTTGACACCAGTTTTGGGTTCTATGTCCGGCGACAGGAGTTTGTTGTGCAGAACTTTGCATTTGAAACCATCTTCTTAGCTTCTTAGATATTAACTGCCTGTTCAACGATGTCGAAAAAAAAACCCAAGCGAAATTTTATTCGTACAAATATATTGAAAACAACAACAAAAACTAAAAATTTGTTTTTGTTTTCAACGTATTTGTACGAATGAAATTTCGTTTGGGTTTTCTTTCGACATCGTTGAACAGGCAGTAAGATGATAAGAAAATTTTAAAATTTTATTATTTCGACTTAAGATCTTTTGCCAAAAATCTACAGATATTTTTAATAAACCCCATCGAATTGAGCCCTACATAGTTCATAATTGCTGTAGTCGATAAGGTTTTCGACGGCTATGCCTTTAAAGAAACACAACGCGATAAAGTGTACAATGACTCGATGATTTTATTTGTATATTTTTCTAAGAAGTTAAAATATCCAGTTAGTTTTCCTCATTTCTAATGTTGCAATTTGCCTATTGGCATGCCCACATAGCTATAAATGGGCGTTATTAGTTACGAACAATTTTCATACTAAATTTAGACAATTTCTGACGTTAGAGAGCATTACTAGAGCTGACAACCGGATGACAGTTTAATTCCTCTCCTAAAATATAAACAGTTTTTTTAGAAGAAATACATTTTCTTTGCGTATAACATATCTGTGGCTTAGAGCTAAAAGGGCCAATGTCAAAATATTTACTATTGAGAAAATTGGAATTGAACTTTAATTTTTATAGGTACTTTCATAGTGACATTGGCCAGCATTTAATTTATGAAGCTATTCTATCTATCCCTTTTAGCTCCAAGCCACAGATATAATGGTAAAAATCATAAAAAAAATCATATGTGTAGAAGTAAAGGGTGTGCAAATTTGAGGTATTTTTCTATTTAAATTTTTTTTTCAGTTTTTTTTGAGATATTAAAACTATTTTTATTACAATTTACGGCAAATAGGTTCCGGTTAAAAAATATGTCGGTCAAGTGACCCCCATGCTGAATCGGAGGGTCCCAATCTTTTATCAGAATTCTCAATAACATTTTTCAATAAACTGTTGTTAAAGGCTGATATCTACTCGATAATGTTGTTTTTAATCTCTCGTACTAATGTGGGATTGGGGATTGCTGTACAATTTCGATTAAAAAAAAACCCTACAAAAAATAGTCTAAATATGTCGAATCGCACGATCTGGGTGGCCAATTCTCTTGTCCTCACTTTTTTATTTAAAAGAGAACAGTTTGATTTTTTTATTGTTTTAGGATATAAATTATCCTAAGGCTGGAACATTTTAATTTTTATGATAAAAATAAGCGAAAAAACAGTGGCAGTTGTGGTTATTTGGTCATATCTCAAAAAGTTATAGGGTGATTATGCATTACTTTTATAGCACAAAACTTATTAGTTTGTCAATAACATTAATTGCTATGAAATAATCTCTTTATATAAAATATGTATAATTTTCTTAGTGCAACTTGGATTTACTATTAAATTTTTTTTGTAAATTTAGTCTTGCAAGGAAAGTGGTCGTTTAAGTAGGCGTGCCAATATAATTTCTCCTAATAAATTCAACTTAGATATTTCAATATAGTCCATTATTCGTCCACAAACTTTATAGATAGAGAAATTAGAGAGTTGGACATTATTCTTCTAAAATCGTTGTCCGTAAAGAAATTATATGAATTTGAGTTAAAACGTTAGATTGGAGGTGGGCGTTAAAGTGCGCATGTCACTTTAATTTTCCATTATTACAAGTCTTTTGATCAAAAAGAAATGTTTGCAAAATTTCAGTTTGTTAGTTTTATGATGTTTTAAATATACCGAAAAAGACATTATGCTCCGGGTCTCCTTTCATAGTGTATAGATTAAGCAATTTTCAGGGAAAGATATTTTTTTTACTCAGGAAATATACATTCAAAATTCATTTCTCTACTTTATTGCGTTTGGACACAATTGCATTTTATTCGATGTTGGAAGAACATGGATTTTTTGACCTACTCTTTCATTACGAGCTATAACTCTCTCTATCGTGCTTTCAACAGACGGACGGACATAGCTTTCAACGATACCAACGCTCAGAAGAATTATACTTTATGGAGTCTTAAATAAATATTTTGATGTGTTACAAACGGAATGAGAAAATGAATATACCCCCACACCATTTTTTTTAATGGTGGGTATAAAAATTACTTCATCGTAAGCGCCAATACTAAAATCAATCGACTCTAGTCATGGTGGCAAAAGTATCATAAGCGACATTATATATAAAACCGTGCGTCTTGTTAAAAACGTTGTCATAAATAATGTTTTTTTTTCTTCATTAAAATTAAATTAAGATATTGAAGTGCTTACGAGAAAAAAATCTTCTCCTGCAAAATATGCATATTGTCGCTTATGATATAATCGAAAATATGACATCTTAACGTGTATATGTTTGTATAGTATATGTTTATGTAAATTTGTATGTATTTACATGCATATGAATGTATTAATTTAAGTTCATTTGTTAATTGTCCCCAGATATTATTATAAAAAAACTAAAAAAGGAGCAAAAATACCCTCAAATTCTGCCCATCACTGGCTTACAAATGTCACACAACAACGTAAAGAAATTCTATTTCATTCAGAATGGTACACTACAACCACGATACATTAAAACACAGTAAGCTTTTAAATTGCTTCTGAGAGCGTGTTTCCATGAAGGGACATGTCCCCTGTGACACGAGTTTGTTGGTGAGGGGTGCGGCGTTGAGTATGGGGTAGAAAGTGTCGCACGTTTTGTGAATTTGAGGGGACTCTTTCGTTCTTTTGTATTCTTGTCATGTTATGTATGACCGGTGGTACCATACTGATATTTTATGGAAACCTCATTCATTATAAATAAAAATGAGACGCGTAACTCTCGCTCTATCCTCCATAGTTTTACCCACTCCTTTCCTCTTCTTTGATTCGGTAAACTATTTGCATTTTCATAGCATTCTAGCAAATTCAAAGTTATTTCTATATTTTTAGCATCATCTAGATTAATATAACCATCAAGATAACCAATATCTTAATTACCTGGCCTATGCTGACGATATTTGTTTACTTTCGCATAATCTTAATGGCCTTAGGCACACAACTAAAGAACTGCAGGAAAAACTGCAATACACAGGACTTAAAATTAACGCTGGCAAAACAAAAACACTAAGTGTTGGTACAAAAACAGTTCCAATGACCATCCAATAACCAAATTTTTGATGCATGTGAACAATTTTTTTATCTTGGATGTGAAATTTCACCTAATGGAGGGTCCGAACTTGATGTTGATGCTAGAATTAACAAGGCAAGAGCGTCTTTTGCTATACTAGCCCCTGTATGGCAAAGTAATAAAATTTGTCAATCCACTAAACTTAGAATTTTTGATGCAAATGTCAAATCTGTTTTATTATATCGGTATACAACCTGGAAAGTCACCAACAGACTCTTTATTTATTTTATTTATTCAACCGCTGCCTAACAAGGATATTACGTATCTTTTGGCCTCAAACAATAACGAATGCCGAGCTGTTACTAAAGGCAAGGCAAATGGAAGTAACAACTGAGATACGTAAACGGAAATGGCAGTGGATTGGACACACTCTCCGTCGAAATGATGATAATGTATCCAAGCAAGCTCTTAAATGGAACACATTTCATCAAGATGGTAGAGAAAGCGGTAGGCCACGTATAACATGGAGACGTTCAACAGAATCCGAAATGAATCAACTGGGTGTATCTTGGAACGAATTAAGGTCTATTTCTCAAAACCGAGTCAGATGGAGATCTGCAATTATTGGCGCCTTATGCTTCAATGGGATTTAGAGGAACATATATCATCTAGATCTAACGCTTCAACAGCCAGTTCAGTTAGGTCAACAATTTCTTCTTTAGAAAGCTCAGTCCATTATGTTCCTTGAAATTTATGAAATTTCTTTATAGATACTTGTATTGCCACTGCTACTGTTGACAAAGCATAAATTAATTAATGTATGGCAGCCCTTCTTTCGAATGAAGGGATAAAAGAGTTGGTTAATTTGTCGTCAAAAAGTCGCTTTGTTCCTGCAACAAAATCCCTTCATGTAAACGCAAGAAGATTTTAAAAGGGATGCCAAAAGCGAATAAAAGCCAACGCAAGCAGAGTCGCGGGGACGTGTCCCTTCATGTAAACTAGCTCTTATATACCAAAAACAAGCAGCTGATACATTACATTACCAATGCGCTCCGCTAGATCATGTATATAACGTAACGATGGTCACAAGTATAAAGGCCCTTACTCGTATTTTTTACGAAATTGATTCAGTGATTCCAATTCATTTTACACAAATACACCTCGACAAAACAATTTAAAGAAATATTATCAAAAATTACAGTTTCACAAGCTATTTTACGAAATCAATTGCATTATGATACGTTTTTGCCTTCTCCTGTAAAATTATAATTATTTGAGTTTAGGTCTTTTGCACCATCCAAATTTCTTGTTTTTAAATATAATTTTCTATTAACTTTTTATACATAAATACAATATATTTTTGGTTTTCTTCCTTTTTTTATTTTTAATTTATATATTTTTTTTTCTTTTTTTCCAGACCTCTTTAATTATTTTATTATTTTTTTTCTAATAATAAAAGACAAGCAGTGCTTTAAAATAATAATAATAATAATAACAATAAGAAGAGTGAAAATTTTAAAAGTTTTAGTAACAACAGTTATTTGTAAAAAAAAATATAAAAATTTATTAACAAATGTTTTTTTAAAAAGTTGTGATTTAACAACTAATTATTGCTGAAATATAAATAAACATTTATTTTTTAATCTATAAGTGTATAATATTTTATAAATTTGTATGAAATTATTGTTTTGTTTCATAAGAGAAAAAAATGTGTTTTTTGATAAAAAAAAATGAAACAAGTAAAAAAATCTATAAATCTAAAATAAGGATAAATTAAAAAATAAATTCATAATATTTTAATAAAGTCGAATTAATATAAATGTGATAAGAAATTTTTCAAAAAAAATTAAAAATCAAATTTAAAAAATATTATTGTATAAATAAAAAAAAAGTATTACAAGTTTTATGTTTTTAAAAAGTAATTTTCAATAAATTGTGTGCTAATAGCTGTTCTAATGTTCGCCATATTCTACAACGTTTGACTTGACTACTTGAAAACGGTGAGTTTTAAAAATTAAAATATTGTTCTAGCCTTTATCATAAGTTTGAAATTATATTTTTTTTCATTTAATGTTTTAACATTTTCTCAAACTGGATAAAAATTTTATTCTTAAACTGTTATCAAACTCGACATTTGATAATAATGTTGAAAAGGAGGTTCAGAATATGTAAATTTCTCATTTTGAAATTTATTTTTAAATCATTTTGAACTGATTTGTTAAAACTAAATACTAAAGGGTGTTTTTTCAGTAGAAAAGATGGTTCGTGGCACGTGGCAATGCCAAAAATGCGTAGTAATGTTTGCCATTTTACCACGAATATCCCAACGTTTGCAATTCTTTAAATTTTAGTATTGACAATTGGACTTGTCTTATTCCGAACACCTGGAAGGTGTCCGTGATAACTCATCATTTTTTTTCTAGACTAAAATGGAAAAATTGGAGATAGCTGGCATGGTTTCATCAAGACGGTGACACAAGCCACACGGCACGCGATATCATGAACTTATTAAAAAACGAGTCTGGGGAGCAATTAATCTCACATTTTTGAGCACGAACCACGATCATGCAATTTGACCTAGCTCGACTGTTTGTTTGTGGTGATAGATGAAATCTCTCGGTAACACAATTTCAGTACTGGAAGACAATAAAGCTGAGATTGTCAAAATGCACAAGAGAATATGTCGAAATAAAGCTTATTAATGAACCTTCTGTGGCGTAGTCGCGGGTAGCATTTACACAATATAATCTTTAATGGCAGGCATTCATTGTTATTGTAAAAACACATTGTAATAATGGTGAAAGTTTTGCCACATACGCCAATAATGTCAAGTTATCTGTCACAATTATGTGCCCAAATGAATCGGCAGTGAGGCTGGGAACTTTCATGCGGCATTAAACATTTCTAGAAGCTCTATGCAACGGATGTTTGTATGCATTTTCACGCATACAAGTTTCAATTGGTGCAAGAAACCTTGCGAAGGGACCTACGCAGTGAATTTTGTAATTAGGTGTTTTGGAGCATTATCAAATAAAAATTTTTTTTTCAGACTTCAACTTGAAGTTGTGCAAAAATTAAATCTTATCCGTTTAAATACTTTTCCATATTCATAAATCACACGATCTGTGGTGAGAAGTTCAAATTCGATGCTCTTGTTAGGCCACCATTTACTATAAAATGTAAACAAAAACAGTATATCTTACTTAATCTCACTCATACACCCATTCTAGGAGCTTCGGATAAAATCGGTATCTGGCAGAATTCCATTTAAAAAAAATACGCAAAAGCGTACAAAAAGTGAAAATCAGTACAATTGCGTACTGTTTTCAGTATTTTGGATAAAACAGAACATTCGAATAAAAACAGTGCATGTACTGCTAAAAACAGTACGTCTGGCACGCCTATATAAATCCCAGCAAAAATTAGGGTATGCGTGCTGTTACTGCTGTTGCTTTTCTACATATCGTGGTGTATTAATATTTAACTATTAAGTTAAAAAAAGGTTTAAAAAACTGATTACCTATGAAAACTTGATTTACAGACCCATTGTAAATCTGTTTTAATTTTTTTGAACTAGACCGTAAGTAATAATGTTTTTGCTAACAGCAGCTGCCGTCTTATAATTATTTTTTTAACTTTACGTATCGCAGAATAAACAAACTGAATTTTTGACCATAAACAAATTAGACGACTTCCTTAAGTCCATAGTATTAATGGGTTTTTAAACTCAAGTACTTGTTTACTGCTATAAAATTAAGTATTGGTTTAAGTCCCTATTTGTAAACAAAGGCGGTAAATACTTAATTGAGTCCCTATTTGTAAGCAAGTGTAGTAAGCATTAATCACAAATGACATCGCTTTGTTTAAATAATGGGTTTAGAAACCAAATTGTAAGTAGTGAAGATCTGTGTTTGAGTATTTTCGACTCATTATTTAGTAACAGGTGTTATAGCTGCTGGGATACTAGGGTAATATAGCCAATATGTCTGCCCGGGGTATTAGCTAGTTTTATATTTGTACTTATTAAAAAAAACACTTGTTGAATTTTTTGATTTGACTGTTAAAAAAAGTAAAAGTGCATTTGTTTTCATTCAAAAAACAATTGCCAAATAACTAAACTTGTGTATCCATCTAATGGCTTCTAATTTCGAAAGCATCAAAAAAAATAAACAAACAGGTACACCAAAATGCAAAAATAGACGTGAAAAAACATTAACATAAAATTGTGAGAAAAAACACAGAAATATATGTACGTTAACCTTAACCTACAACACATGAAACTTAATTATGTTAAAAAATTTCTAGATTTTAATAAAATAAAAATATGACGTGTATGTATACAGTCATCATCGTTACAAATTTCGTTCGAATAAATATATATTCTTACTATTTTAACAGAATGCAATGTCTAATAATAAAGGGTATGTGCTGCAGGGTTTTCAGTATAAGACAAATAAATAAAAATAAACAAAAATAATCTGTAAAAAAAAGTCGAAATATATGTAAAGGAAAATTGTGTTTATAAGTAATAAAAGCTTTTTTAATTAGATTACTTACTGTTTTGTTAAGGGTATTTGGATAATTTTATACAATAATAATTTTCTGATTTTCAATTCAATAGTGTTATTTTGTAATTCAATAGTTTTCTAAGAAAATTTAGCACTTTAGAACAAAGATTTATAAAAGAATAGAGAAAGGTAGTTATGATTATTGGTTAAGCAACATGATTTTTCCTTTAAAGACAGCATTCAATTTTCTTCACAACCATCTTTACAACTTCTTTTTACTTTTAACAACTTTCGACTTTAACACCTTTTTTTCTTATTTTTAAGAAATACACTTGTTTTGGTCCACTGCTAAACTTTAGCTGTCAAACTTCTTCTTTTACTCTTCTGCATTATACTTCCTTCTCGTCCTGGGTTGCCATCTTACATATATTTTGTAATTACAATTAATCCTGATCATTTTGTAGTCAATTAGTTATAATTCTAAAATTAAAATGATTAGTTTACCTCAATTCACTACCCCCTTGTAATGTTCTTTGTGTATATACTATTCTTTTTATAAGTTTGATATTGTTGTTTCTAATTTCCAGTAAAAAAAATTTTGGCTAAAACAATACAGTTTAATTTTATATGTTTTTGTATCGTATGCAAATTCTTTAAATATTTAAATAATATATTATTTGAGAACTTAAAGACTTGTTACTATTTTATTAGTCCGAAGAAGAAATCTTTTTTCAACTTTTCTATTACTGAATTTAATCACTGTGTTTTACTACTCAGGGTATACATACACAGGTAGTGTATGTGTATGTGTTTCCATTTTAGACCCCATGAAATATATACTTTCTGAGTCTTGGTTTAATTTTAGGACGATCTAGCTATGTCCGTTCGTCTGTTAGAGCTCAAACCGAAAAAGTTAGGGGATCCAATTTTGCCAGAATATAATATTTCTTATACAAAAGGTTTTTTTGGTATTGCAAATAGGCTAAATCGGTGTATTAGGATAGTTATAGAGTAGGTAAAAAAAAGTCGTCCTTCCAACATCAAACAAAATGCAATTGTGCCTAAACGTAGAGCGATACAATTTCATAAGTATATATCCTGGATAAAATAAAAAATATAATACGCCGAAAATTGCTCAAATCTATACATTACGAAAGTAGTTATAGATCAAAATGTACAAAATTTATACCGCACAGTGTCATTTTTGGTGTATTTAAAATTTAAAACTGACAAAATTAGACGTTTCTGAAATCTTGAAAACATTGCGTATACGCTTATGCATACATACGCTTTATTTTAAATTCATATAATTTCTCTCCGGAGAAATTATATTTATTTTGAAAAATAAAGTACTTTTTATTGAAATATCTAAGTTGAACTTATCAGCAGAAACTATATTGACATGTCTACTTACATGCCCACGCATTCCGGTAAATTTAATTATGCTAATAATAAAAAATATATTTTGTGCTAAAAAAAGTACACAAACTTGGTTGTGGGTATCAAAAAATCAGCAAACCGGATTTGTTCTTAATTTTTTTTCTTCTAATTTTTGCTAAAAAAATTTTAATAATATTTGTTTTATAATTTTTGTAGTTCTGCAAAGTAAGATTTGATTAACTTTCCCATTCCTGATTTTTGTTTCATTGTTATTTTCTTGACATTTAATATTAACTATACAATCGATACAAGAGAAATTGCGTTCACAAGTAAATAAACCGCAAAATGCATTTCGATAGACGATACAGAATACAATATGGGTTGTGAATTAAACGTAAAAGTTTCACGAAACATTACTACATAATTTCCTTTATTTTTCCCGTGCGGTAAACCCTACATACACTTCGTTCGCCTGTCTGTATTGCAGTAAATACATTATGCAAAAACCAAAATAATAGAAACAGCAACAAAAAAAGCACAACAAAAAAAGTAAACAATTATAATTTATCTCTCAGAAATTGATGTGTGAGTGTTCAAAAGTAAATATGTGTGGATATAAATTCAATTAATGAATAAAATTTGTGTATTGCAGTAATATTTATTAAATTATTTGAACAAGATGTTAAAACGTAATTAGCAGACCTTACAAACGCACATACATTTATACGCCTCCCTCACACATCCCATTCATTTGTCTGCACACACACATTTATTTGTGTGCATCGTGGCAGTCTGTATTTGCAAATCTTTTGTTATTTGTATTGTTAAATTCTTTGTGTCCTTTTCACTCAACTTGTACGTCAAACGTTTATTTTGCAAAATTATTTTCGTTTGAACAAAGTAAAGAACATAAATATGTTTAAATACAATATAATGTTGTATATTTTTTATGATTTTATCAAAAGCATCAATGTGCTTTGTAACCCTTAATGTCATTTTTATGTATGTATGTGGCTAAAACTTGAGACTCTTATTGTGCAATGATAGTCAAATGTTTTTAAACATTATTACTTAAAAATAAAATAATATGTATGTAAAACTAGATTTTCAAATTATAAAACTTTGGATCACCCATTTCAAATTCAGTTTGAAAATAAGTTTTAAAATACTAAAACTTATTATTATACCCTTCACACGGCAGTGTAAAAGGGTATATGTATGTATATAAGTGGTGGCCACGAATTTAAGACACGACATTTCACTTATATATTTTGATAATTTTTACATCTTATCGAAAAAATTTAAGATCCATGTTATTTTTCAAAGATCCTATGAAAAAAAATTAACAATAGTTTTTTACCTATATTTTGTTAGAAATTTTTATTTACATATTATACAGATTAATACAAGTTTTAGCCCGGTCATGAATTTAGGACATAAGCAAAATAAAAGTTAATTCACTAAAGTAAAGCTCAGTTTCATAGAACAAAATTAGTATTTAATAGGAAATCCTTTATTTTGGATCACAGCAGCGCACCTCCTGGGTAAACTTTCAACTAAGGCCATACAACGTTCGTTTGTAATGGCTACCAAGCTTTTTGGATTTCTTCTCATAAATTGCTCAAATTTTTTGGCTTTACTGCTCGTACATGCTCCTCAACATCATTCCACAAGTTTTCAATTGGATTGAGATCCGGGGATTTAGCTGGCCACTTCAGAACTGTAATATTGTTTTCCTCTAAGCAATTTTTTACTAGGCGTGAAGTGTGCTTAGGGTCATTATCATGCATAAATCTCCATATTAGAGGCATATTGTCTTTAGCGAATGGTATCATAATGCTTGTCAGTATGTTTTTGTAAATATGCTGGTCCATTTTAGTGGTAATCTTGTAAATGGGACCTTCACCATGCCAGGAAAATGATGCCCACACAATGACATTGCCACCACCGTGCTTAACCGTTTTAAGGGTGTACTTTGGGTGATGCTCCAGGTTTGGAGGACGCCATATGTATTGTTTTCCATCAGAACCGAAGCGGCAAAACTTCAACTCGTCGCCCCAAAGTATATTTTTCCAAAATGTTATCGGTTTATTGAGATGTTCTCTTGAAAAAGCTAGTCTGGATTTAATATTTTTTTTTTACAGAAGTGGTTTACGTTGTGCAATACACCCACGTAAGTTCTTCTCATTCAAACGTCTTCTTATTGTCCTGGACGATATATTTATACCAAAATCAGATGAAATCTCATTTTTAATTTTACTTGAGCTTTTAAAAGGTTCTTTAACAGCTGCTTTATAAATGAAGCTATCCTCCCTGGGTGCAGTTTTTCGGGCTCTAGGGTGCTGTTTTACATTTTTGGTGGTACCATGTTGCTTGATGTATTCCAGTGCGTTGTAAATCTTGTATCTGGAACATTTAATAAGCTTGGAAATGTCCAGTACTGTTTTTCCATCAGTTTTCAATTGTAGGATCAGTTTTCGCTCGGCATCCGAACTCTAAGTACCTGTGGCCATTTCTAACTAAACATTTTGATGTATCCCAACATAAAATGGAATAAAGCATTCATTACTTACCCACTAACTTCAAACAACACCAAAAAATCACCTAATAACCAACTATTTTTTAATATGTTTTAAATTCTTGGCCAGCTTCAAATACACGTTTTTACAATAATGTAATAAAAATAGCAACAAAATGTAAAAACTAACAAAACTAAATAACGGTAATTTTTCTAAACATTATAGGGTACATTAAAAAATTAACTATATCTAATTTGATATTGCAGGGTTGAAAAAATTATCATAACTAAGCTCGTTACATGTCGTGTCTTAAATTCGTGGCCACCACTGTAGGTTTGTCATTCCGTGTGAAATTTCATTTCCGACCCCATAAAGTATATATTTTCTGAGATCACGATAGAAATTTTACTCGAACGATCGAGTTCGCTGTGCTTTAGGTATAGAGATTCTAATAAGAATTTTTAAATTTCAATCACGTTCGAATGCCGTAATTTGCCCTCAGCACAATAGCTCTATAATTTTTTGAGATATGAGCAAATAAACATGGCTGCCTCTGCTTTTTTGCCATATTTTTACCATAAAAATAAATATATTTCAACCCTATGGTAATTTATAGAGATTTCTACTACTAGTTGTTGATATGACATACCTCTGCGGCTATTGGTAATAATAATCGGACAAATCGGTCACTAATCACTATTTAATTTATATTTATCTTAAACATTTTCAAAGATACCAAAATTTAAGCCGCCGTCCCGAAAACTATTAACTGAGAAAAACTGACAATTCGGTTTGAAACTAACTGACATATAAACATCAAAATATAACTGGGTCGGTGTTTTTCCTAAAATGTACAAAGGAACCCTGATTTATTTCAGCTTCTTTAAAACAGAGTAAAATGTAATACACTCTAAAGAAATTTTAAGTCCAAGATAGCCGCCACTACAAAAAAAAGAGTAAAATCTATTAATTTTAAATGTACCCACTCGCTCAATATTGGTAACAAATAAAAGGGCTTGACCAGTACAATGTAGTAAACTATAAAAAAGTGTAAAATCAAGATGGTGTCTGAAACAAAATGGCGGAATATTTTTTTAACCCCATCAATATGGGTATCCAATGAAAGGGCTTGACTAGTACACCTAACTATGTAAAAATTCAAAATCAAAGATCGCGTTGGAAATAAAGCTAAATGTCGTATAATATTAAATCTGAAATCTAGGTTCAGCTACGATGTGGTACTAAGGAGTGTATCGAAAAAAATTTGTATTGCATTAAGTATTTAAGTTATGAAGCGTGGCCACTAAACAAGCGGATACCGATGCTTTTAAAACTGCGGAAAGAAAATTTTCGAATTAAATACTTTGACTCCTTCAAATAGCAAATAATAAATATAGAACTCGAAGCATCTAACAGTTAATGAGTACATTAAACGGCTCATCGCTATTAGCGTTCGTTATATGTCAAATAAAACATAAGTTTGAAAGTGAACTTAAAATTATTATTATACGTTTAAAAAACAATTTATGGCAAGGTCTATTAAATAACGTCTGTGCAACTCTACAAAAACAAAAAGCAAAAAAAATATACGGGCATTTTGTTAGTGTAAAATTACTCTAAGGTAGTCAAAAACAGCTGACTAAAATACCAAAAAATTCATCCAGGTGAAATTATCAGTCCATCTGATGGGAAACGTTACTGTCAAACTCTATGTATAAAAAATTATTTTTTATGAGGTATTTGACAGAGAGCAGCACAGCAAATTCGCCGTTGCATATACCTGTATGAATATGCCCAACGCCTATTAAATTTTGTGTTTTCATTTTGTTTAACAATTTTTTCAAAACAACAAAAATAAATTGTGTTAATAGTAAATATTTGCTAAAAATATGGCTGATAAAGATAAAATAGAAGTCTAGACGATGTCTTGAAGAAGCGTGCTGTTTCACAAGGTATGTTGGGCCAGAAAGATGCTCGTTTCGCTGCTGGTGTTGTACAAATGGTCCGTGAAGGCAAAATAGCTAATCGTTTTATTTTCTTGGCCTGTGAGCCAAGTAATGGCAAGGCTGCTATAGCTGTTGGTGTGGCTCAGTCCTTGGGTACAGAAACGCCTTTTACCAGCACTTTTCACTGCATTTTTAAATATAAATCATAAGTTGAAAAATTATCAATCATAAAATTGAAAAACATAAATGTCGCCCTAAAAAGGTAAACAAATTTTGACAACTTCGAGTAGTAAACATAGGGGAGCAAAAAACGATCAGCTGATTAGTTGAACAGACCTTATTTAATAGACCTTGATTTATGGTTTTACCCATACGACTACTATACTGGTTTGCCTCATTTATAAAGAAATATGGACCAATAATTCCAACAAACTATTGTTTTTAATGGATATAGTCGTAGCTATTGGTACTCTTCGGGTTGCTTATTAGCCCAATTTCGTTTACTAACGTATCCATTGAGCCTGAAATGTGCTTTATCACTAAACAAAATTTCACCATAAAACACCAGATTCGTATTAAGTCTTTCCAGAGCCCATTCACTGGAAATAAGACGCAAACTTATGTCGCCGTACGTATAATACGCCGTTGTTGAATATGATAAGCCAAGCTGCTGAGACGGATGACTAATCGATTTATTACGGTCTACGCGTACACTCTCAGCTATAGCGTCTATGTTATCTTCACTATGTGCTGGATGTGGCCGAAACGAGCATTATCCACTTATGTAAACTGGGACGTAAAGAGTATTGTCAATAGTGGTTTCAATAGTTCAATTATGCGCTTTCTAAGTATCTCGATTCGCACTAAAAATATTTCTCACAGAACGCTGTTTTTCGTAGTACATCTATTTGGAGACGCTATTGTGGTGTGAGTCTCTGCATGATGACTTGTCAAACAGTGTGATGAGTGGTGCGTGATCTGTTAAAAAAGCCTATTAAAAATCAAATCTCACTATAAATCACCAACTGAATGTAAATTGAACGGTTTAAAATATTTTTCGGAATTCCTTTAGGAACGAGAACAGTAGGGCTACCACAGGTCTGGATAGATGGGATGATGTTCGACATAAAAATGCTAAATGTGCATACACAAACAGAGAAGAATGAAGCCGTAGCGCCCTGAAAGAAAAGCTATTAACATCAATCACAATCGCCCCATTACTATCTGAAATATGAGAAGAAAAAAAAAACACGACTGCCCCTTGTTTTTTTAACATTTTTCAGCCCTAAAATAATATGTTTGTTACCATTTACTTGAAATTAACAAACATTTTTAATCATAAATTATTCAACAAAGACTACAAATATGTCGTTTGTTGATGCATACACAGGTATTGTACTAAATTTTGTTTTATTAAATACCTGGTACAATGTATTGTACTAACATTTTACATTTTATTATAAAATTTCTAAATACATTTTTATATTTTTATTGACCTTCTGAATAAATCCTTTTTCCTTAAAATTGCTGATTTTACGCATAATTACTTTAGCATATACCTGCTGGCTGACTGCAGTGAGAGCTAACACTGTTATCAGTGTGACAAACCATCCGACAGGTGAAAATGTTTTAGTGTAATCTTTTCTTCAACAATTAAGTGCAACCTTTGTTCCTTTTAAAGAGAAATGACGCTCAGGATTTATGGCCCATCTTATATTGTGTTACCTTCTTTGGAAAGGTGATAGAAGAAAGTTGGTAAAAAAAAAGAGTGAGATAGAGAGTGTTTTTATTTACAGCCATTTAATTGCGAATTTGTTTGTTTTAGTTTAGAATTGCAGTGTCATCTAGCGTTATGTATTTTTATCAAGGCATATTTAATTTCATATTAAAAGAAATATTAAATGTGTTAGACTATCGCCTAAGAACGATGATGCGAAAAATCTTTTCTTTCTTTGGTTTCATTTACCAAGGCTGGGATACGAACTCATGATTTTGGTGCTATCATATGTAAAGTAGATTATTGCAGTCTCAATTAATTTATCATGCTTAAATAAGGCTTTTCTTCTAAAAAGCTAAAAACCTTTGCTTTTAATTAGGAAAACCCATTTACAACTTTTTTCCTTCATAACAATATTAAATAGTGCATCATTATCTGTACCTGACCTTGTAAATTTATTTACCTTCTGTTAATGTACTCGTATTAAGTAGTATTGAATATCAAAAAAAACTTAATTGAGTTATCAAAAGTAACCATTACTTACAACACTACTTTTATTGATATTAAAGCGCGTATTTATCTGCTAGCGCAGTTCTTGCTATTTATTAAATCCTCAAGTTTTATTTTTAATTAATAAATAATTTTCCGTCAAATTTTTAAAAACTTGTTTCTCTAAAAGATCAATGCTTCTTAGTTCTTACTTTTTAGATTCATAAATTTCGAAAATGCAAAAATGACTATTAAAACAAGTAAGAGAGCTTTATTTGATTGTGCCAAATCTTATACACACAATCCGTACTGAAATCGATTATTTAAACTTTCTTTTTGACATTTCTCCAAAATTCTTTTTCGCCGATATCTTTGTCGGTAATTAATCCATTGATTCAAGATTTGCTGTAAATGTTGCCTAAGGTATTTAGTTTACCGTTGCAAGAACTTTTATAGAAGATGCAAAATCTGACTTTGTTTGATTAAAAGGTAAAGGCAATCATGTTCTTTCGCTTATATCTCAGCTCGTAATATACCCACATAAATGATTTTCAGTAGCGAAATTCTCGAAAGCATATCTGATAAATTGGTACCATATAAAACTCTGAAGTATACGTGGTTGATTCTAACATACACACGGACAAGCGGACTCATCTAAATCATTTCCTCTGTCTATAGGGATTCACAATTTATATATTTTATAGGGTATAAAATGAATATTGTGGAAATAACAAACGGAGTGACAAACTCGTATGAGGAGTATGATGAGAAACGTAACATTTTGTCCTTATCAATAATTATCAAACTCAGCTTATTGTACCCAATTTCATAATTCTGTGTCCTTTTGATCGCCCATAACATTTTCAGTCTCAATTTAAATCAGTAGTTCCTAATTGTTGCCTCATAAAAGTAGAAAATACAAAAAGCACCTTAAAAATGCAACATCGATTAAATATAAAAAGTGTCATAAAAGTGCGAAAAAGTACCTTTTGTGCCGTCCTATGTATATTAAATCTTTACTTGGATCATAGTCTATAATTTGAACAATTTAGATTGATAAACGTATAAAATACAGAAAGGACCATAAACAGAAAAAAATCTAAAAACAAGTAAAAGTGCTATATTGGACCCTTCACAACGTGTAGTAATGCAATAACAATTGTTGGTATCACCATTTATCTCATATAAAATACGTACATACATATAAAAAAATTATTATAAATTGATAAAAATTAAATTATAAAATTTGCGTATGTATGTATGTTTAAATAAAAATTAAAAAAGAATAAAAGATAAAAAAAAATTAAAAAAAAATAATAAAATATAAAATAATATATATAAAATAAAAAATAACATATAAAATAAAAAAAAATTTAAAAAATAATAAAAACAAGTAACAGTGCTATATTCGGCCGTGCCGAATCTTATATACCCTTCACAACGTGTAGTCATGCAATAACATACCATAACAACATACAAAAAAATATATATATATATAAAAAATAATAATAAAAAAAATAAATAAAAAAAAATAAAAAAAATTTTAAAAAATTTTTTTAAAAAGAATTAAAAAAATATATAAAAAAAACAATAAAAAATAAATAATATATTAAATAAAATAAAATTTTTTTGGCTCAGCTGGAATCCGATGCCACGTTTACTTTAACCAATATGTTTGTAGGTTGTTGTTGTAATTGTAACAAAAAACGAGGTGGTCGTGGTTTTTTGCTCATATCTCAGAAAGTTATGGGGCGATTGTGCTGAATTTCAATAGCGATTTATTCCTAGTTATTTCCAAAAGATTGATACCATACTCAGATCTGAGGAACATATAGTTGCTTCTAAAAGTTGATTTCAACCAACACACGGACAGACGGTCAAGGCTTAATCGACTCCTCTATTCATAAGCTTTCAGAAAATATATACTTTATGGGGTCAGAAATGAAAATTGTAGAAATTACAAACGGAATGACAAAGCTATATATACCCTTGTGCACCACAGGTGAAAGGTATAAAAACTTTTTTTTTGCTCAGCTGGGATTCGATGCCACGTTTACTCTAACGTGGTTTAAAAAACGTGGTGGTCATGGTTTTTTTCTCATATATCAGTTGTTTATGTACCGATGTTTCTGAATATCAATACTGATCTACTCCCGAATATTTCTGATATTTAAATACCTCACCCGGGTCAAGACGATGTCGGGGGTCTTCAAAAAGTTGATTTCAACATACACACGGACAGACTGACAGAGATTAATCGACACCCCTATTCATAAGCTTTCAGAAAATATATACTTTATGGGGTCGAAAGTAAAATTTGTAGAAATTTCACACGGAATGACACACCTAAATATACCCTTTTTCGCTGTGTGAAGGGTATAAAAAATCTCTTTTGGTCGACCGTAACATTTTTAGTCTTACCTTGGATCAATAATCACTAGTTTAAAAATTCTGGCACACAATCGTAGAATATACAAAAGTACAACTAAAATGCGAAAAGTACTTTTTTCGGTCGACCGTAACATTTTCAGGCTCAACTTGGATCAATATCACTAACTGCAAAATTTTAGCTTCGTTAACGTAGAAAATACAAAAAGTAAAAACAAAAGAAAAAAATGTGAAAAAGTACCCAGAAAATTTCAGTCTCACTTTATATCAGTAGTCACTACTTTTAAAATTCTATATTTAGAATCTTAGAAAATACAAAAAGTTCCATAAAAAAATTTTTTTTTTTAAGTTTTTTTATATCAATGTAAAAATTTCAAGTTTAAAATATTTAAATATCTATTTAATAATAAAACATGATTTCCAGTGAATAAATATAACCTTTTTTTTTCATTAAAATAAATATGTTCTGTCCAAATTGTATGTCTTTAGCTCTTTGCGTTTGGACAGTCAGTCAGTAACGTTATTAACAACAACTGCTTTAAAACATGCTGTTCGAAACGCTGTATTGAAATGTCTAAAATTAAAATCAGCTTAAACAGAAGGAAGTTTGTTTTCATAAATAGAATAATTCAAAAGTAGTATAGTATGACAGTTGAAAATAAATGTAGTTAATATTTAGCAGAAGTACGATTATTAAATTTATTTATCAGGCTCAGTCGCATTAAACCTATTTTTAGATTTTATAGGCATCATTTTTAAAGCTAGGGACAATAATAGTTTTGTGAACTATCAAATCATAATAGTGTCACCATACCCTTATTATAATTAAACTTAATCCTCGCTGTTCTGTATTCCGAGTGAAATTGATTGAAATTGCTAAAGGATTATGTTATAAACAAAACTGAAATAAAATTTCCGAACAATTTAATTTCACTCGGAATACACAACATAGCCCAACACCACGGTTTCACAACGAGAATCTTTGACCGTTGCAAATGCAAAAATTTAATTAATAGATAAAGAAAATCTTTTTATTTATGTTACACAATGCTCACATTAGCAAAACATATGTTGCCCATCAAACAAATTTGTTTAGTAAATGAAAATAAGTATTTTCTAAAAAATATTTGATGACAAACATTAAATATTAGTCAATTGTGAACTTAATTTTATTAAATACAAGGTTGTTTGTTATACACATTTAAAAATAAATTAAAATCAGAACAACCTGCAATATTATGTTCCTACATACATACATATGTATATTTTTAATATACTTTTAATGGGAAATTTACTTAATAATTTTGACAAACTTCTTTTTGAAACAAAAACAAACAAAAAATATCAATATTGGGCCAATTCAAAGTAGACTCTCATATTGTACTATGTCATATAATTCATATTAATATGACTAGTGACTTTGAACACCTTTTGTTAACAAATTATGTATTTAATACAAGAAAGAAGACAAAGAGATGACGCTGTTAAAAATTGTATGTATACAGGAAAGAAGAAAATAGAAAATATTCTCTCTGAGAGGTGAGAAGCGAAGAAATTCTCTCTGAGAGACAGTATGGTTAAAAGTATAACATAAACAATTTCTTATACATAGGAAACAAATGTGTAAAGTCTTATTACTTTCTTTGTATGGAAATTACTAACAAAAATTTTATGCGTGCATAAAATAATATGAAATAGTACAAATATGACTGATATGCAACCACTTTGAATTGGCCCATTATTTTTAAAAATTCTAACGTTTTTAATAACAATGCAATTTAATATTTCTTTTAATACCTACATACATTAACAACAACAACAAACAAACAATTTGTATTCCGTATCGCAAAATTTTATTGTTTTATTGTAGGTATCTAGGTACCCTCTTATGAGTTTGTCCATTGTTGCTGTGGTCTTTATTTTACTACTTGTTTCACAGTTTTTGTTTACATTTTGTTGTTGCTAACTTTCAGGCTTGTTTTTATACCCTTCACCTGTGGTGCACAAGGGTATATACAGCTTTGTCATTCCGTTTGTAATTTCTACAATTTTCATTTCCGACCCCATAAAGTATATATTTTCTGAAAGCTTATGAAGAGAGAAGTCAATTAAGCCCTGACCGTCTGCCCGTCTGGTTGAAATCAACTTTTAGAAGCAACTATATGTTCCTCAGATCTGAGTATGGTATCAATCTTTTGGAAATATCCGGAAATGAATCGGTATTGAAATTCAGAACAATCGCCCCACAACTTTCTGAGATATGAGCAAAAAACCACGACCACCTCGTTTTATTTCACAATTACAATAACAACATACATATATACTGGTTAGAGTAAACGTGGCATCGAATCCCAGCTGAGCCAAAAAATTTTTTTTTTATTTCATATATTATTTATATTTTTAATTTTTTTAAAAAATTTTTTTAAATTTTTTTTATTTTTTATTTTGTAATTTTTTTTTTTTTTTTTTGAAACATACGTAAACTCAATTTATAATTCTGCAATGGGATGTTCTGTATATGTATGTACTTATTTCATATGAGATGAATGAAGATACAAACAATTGTTTTTGCATGACTACACGTTGTGAAAGGTATATAAGATTCGGCACGGCCGAATATAGCACTTTTACTTGTTTTTTTTTTTTGCAAAACAAAATATTTATTATACCTATGTAGTTTTTATACCTACCTACAATGCTACGGTACTTTTTTTTCTTCATGCATTTTTGTATTTTTTTACACTAGCACCAAAATGAAAAAGTTAAGTTTTAAATTATGTACAGTTGCGTTTAAATTTTATGACTGATTTGTAGTCGTTAATCAAAAAGGCTTTTGAGATTTTTAATTATGTAGGTAGGTAGGAACATATAAGCTTTTGACGTAAGTAGTTAGGTACCTACTTATGTATGTTAGTATATAGATCAATCGGATCCAAGGGGTGGAAAGGTAAGGGCCTTTCTTTATGAGACCATCGATGTATGCATGTTTATTTGTTGTAAATTTTTGATTGATTTTAATTTACTTAAATATAAAATTTAAAAAAAATAACTAAAATAATTACTCCTGTAAAAAAAATATTACCTGACCTTGTTCTTCCGTATTTATTTCTTGTTTTGTTTGGAAAAAAAAACTGAAAAAAAAATATTCTTAATTCTTAGAGGCAATTAACGTCAGTCGAAATTTTACTCGAACTATCGAGCTCGCTGTACTTTTGGTAAGTATGTATGTATGTAGGCAGGTAGGTAGGTATAGAGATTCTAATAAAAATTTTAAAATTGCTATCATGTTCGAATACCGCAATTTTCTCCCCAATTTAATTTGCTTTCAGTGTGAACCGCTTCCTGAAGTAAATCGCTTTTGTTGAGAAATATTATTTATTTTTGTCGTTGTTTTTTTTTCGCTGTTTATAGCAATTTGTTGTTGTTTTTAATGTTATTATTTTATTTGCTTTTTAAATTAGTAAAAACGAGTTGTGCATAAACATACATACATACATATGAACATACTTACATGTGCACATAAATATTGCAACTTTGTAATTTTTTTTTATATTTGTTTACTGTTATAAGTACATATTTATTTCATTGAAAGTTATTATACTTACCTACTATGTATGTACATACATATCTACTTAAATTTAAAAGATTATGTCCTGAAAATTTTTTATGTATAAAATATTTACATACTATACATATGTACGTACAATAAAAATTTTATGAATCGCTTATCTACTTTGTTGTATGTATAGTTTTGAAATTGAAAAACATCTTTGGTAATATGAAAAAGTTTTTGTAAGCTCAGGGGCTCAATGCTCGTTCTGCGAAACTATGAAATGAAAACTATTTTACAGCAAAAGGTATAGTGGCACCATATTATATGACACAGAAAGACATTTCATTTCACAGTTTCATAGAACGAAAATTGATAACCTGGTAGATAATGGGTGGATAAAAATCAACTTAATGATCGCAATGAAATTCAGAGTAAGATACAGGAATTGTGTCAAACAGATATTATGGCAAAAAAAAAACATAATAATTTTAACATAATTTTATTCGTAGTATTGAAAATATGATTATTTTAAAAAATGGCTTATCCGACGAAAAATTCGGAAATCAGGAAAAATAATTAACAATTTGGAAGTATGTAAATCCAAATTAAAAAAAAGTAAAACAACAAAACATACATTTAAAGAGAGTTTAGTGGTTGCACCTCTCATATGTGAAATTTTTACAATTTTCATTTCCGACCCCATAAAGTAAAGGGTCTGCCAAATAATTTTTTTTTGTTTGAAAATGCTATAAAAAAGTGTAGCTTCGGCTGTGTGGCACGTAGCGCCGTCCTGTTGAAACCAAATGTTGCTATTATCCTCCTCTTCAATTTTTGTGATCAAAAATTCGTTCAACATGGCCCGATAATGACCGCCATTGACTACGGCCACCTCCTTGCTAATTTTCCAAGAAAAATGGCCCAATTATGCCTCTGGACCAAAATCTGCACCAAACCGCGATTTGTTTTGGGTGTACCGGCTTTCACTGTATGCGTGCGGGTTTTCTGTGCCACAAATGCGAAAATTTTGCTTGTTACACATACCCGCCAAGATCAAAATGAGCTTCATCTGAAAAGATGATTGTTTTGGCAAAATCGGCCAAAGTAATGTCGCAATATTTCCCAGCGTTGTTCAAGCGTATACACAACCATATTCGTTCAGCGGAGGGATAAAACTAATTATCTGTTTAATCAGACATGAGCTAAGTGTTACCATTCACGAAACAAGCACTAGTTGAAAAAAACGTTAGATGGCGGACGCTTTGTATATTTTTTGAAAGCTTAAAAATAGGGAAGTCGATTAAGCTCTGCCAGTCTGTTGGTGTGTATGTTAAAATAAACTATTTGAAGCACCCCAATATCGCATGGACAGTGCTTAATTGACTCTCCTGTTCATACTTTATGGGTTCGGAAATTAAAATTGTAGAAATTTCACCCGGAATAACAAACCTATAAGTACCCTTACACTCACTGTGAAGGGTATAATAAGTTGAAGTAGTATTTTTCTAACGGTAATTTGTAGCCAATGATTGCCGATTAATATATGTATGTTATTGCCTTAAAATGAAGATAATCGATGGGTGCAAATGTTGTTCTCCCCAGCAAAAAAAAAATAAAATTAGAAGTAGTGCAAAGCGAATTACATTTTAAAGACTTTTAAATTAATTGTGTAAAAGCAATAATTATAAATTACTCTCTAAATGCAAAGCAATTTTTCATAAATGATGTGCTTAATAATGAATGCAACATCATGCAAAATACCTTAAACAATTCATTTTAAAAAACAAATTCAACTCATGAAACATCGAATGCTTTTCATCAAATATGCATAAGTTCTATGCACTTATTAGAATGGAGTGCAGTTCATTAAAATATTTATGTAAACACATGATCTCTAATGTCACGCTAATGTTAAATTTATTAGTGTTTTCACCTAAATTTAAATGCTTCGTCGCCGGTTGAACCCCTGCAAATTCACTTTTTGCATAGATTTTTTTGCTTGGACACTGATTTTAAGTTTCGTTCTACTGTGCCTTATATTTAGGCATTTTATTTAAAAAAAAAAAGTTTAAGGGCCGTATTTATAAAAAATATTTAAAGTTTATTGAAGGCTTATTTGACAAATTTCTCTACAACATCTGTCAAATAAGCCTTTAATAAACCTAAAATATTTTTTATGAATACGGCCCTAAGAATTTAAAATGTCAATTTAATGAAAAGGAAAAAACTTGGAATTGTATTAATTTAAAAAAAAAACAACGTAACTTTTGTTGTGGTATTACTTACTAACTGTAACTACAAAAATGTTTACTTATTTAAAAATTTCTAAATAATTTAAATATTTTCGACTCAAATATCTTCTGAGTGCATCAGATATCAAATTAATTCAATAAAATGTTTACGCGTTTCATTTTTTTAGATCCATGAAAAAAAAAATACTTAAACCTGAAATACAAAAAAAAAAAATAGCTTTTAGCAGTTTATTACAAATTAATGTAAATATGTATAAAAAGGTGACAAATTCAGCATAAAAAATAAAAACGCTTACAAATTTAAAGGCGTTTATGTAACGTTTATTTATCAAGTTAACAATATGTGACAGAACATAGAGAAAGGCACCTAAGGGTAAAAACAGGTTTTGTTCAGGAGAGCCATTTTAAAGATTAAATGATTTTTATATTTTTTTAAATTGTTCATAAGGAAAAAAATATATTTTTTGTAGATTCGTAAAATCAAGTTATTTTGTTAATTTAGTAGGGGCAAAAATGAAAATAAATAAATTTTACCGTTAGGTGCCCTTCTATTTGCGCTTAGAATCGTCGACTTCACTTTTATAAAACGCGCATATCTCTGGGAGGGAACACTTTTGGGACCAGGGATCGGTCTCATTCGATGCTCAGTTGTTGTCTACATCAAAAAAAAAGTGAAAATTGTTTTTTTTACCCTTAGGTCCCTTTCTCTATTGGCTGTCACATATGCTATTATCGCTTTGGATCCGATTAAATGTTACCGTATTTTTAGCTTCAGCGGTTAATTTAAAGGACATGTAAAAATCATGTCATGCTCACATCTGTAATTTATACATACAAAAGTAACCGTTAAATATCAAGCAGTAATTTCAAAAAAATTTTTTGTAATTGTTAATTCAAATTTACTTATAAAATTTTTTTTTGTGAGGTTCAATTAAGTGCAACTTGAGGTAGGTTATAAAAACAAAGAGAAAACTCAAATAAAAAACATCAATATCATCAATTCCCTTATATTTACATAAATATTGTTATATAATACACATAAGTATGTATGCATCTATGGACATACATATATACAAACATCAATAGATACATGTATAAATATAAAAAAAAATGACATGGACATACGAATTCATGTGTATGTAAATATCGGTACCTATAAATTGAATACTTATGTACATACAAACATATGTAAGTATCTATATCTTTTTTGTCCTTATTTTGAAATTGGTAGACAGACAGTTTGTGCTTTTTTTTGCATATTATACTTACCAACTAGTAAACAATAGAGTGGTGGTTATTAAAGGACAATGACCTTTTAAAATAAATTTTAGAATCCTTTTTGTGGTTCTGTTTCAAAAACCATTTACACAAAAATCCAAAGGGGTTTTTGTTCCTGTGATTACTTGTTAAATAATTCCAATCATTATTTTATTCTTCATTTTGTCGAAAAGATAGATAAAAAAGCTTTTTTAACAAAGTGCGGGTTGTTTCTCTTTTTTTGCAACAACTAAAAGTACCAACAAAAACATATTATTTAGAAACAAGTAAGAGCGCTATATTCGGCCATGCCGAATCTTATATACCCTTCACAACGTGTAGTTATGCAAAAACAGTAGTTTGTATCACCATTCATCCCATATGAAATACGTACATACATATATAAAACATCCCATTGTAAAATTATAAATTTACGTATGTATGTTAAAAAAAAAATCAAAAAAAAAATTTAAAAAAAAATTAAAAAAAAATTTAAAAAAAAATTGTAAAAAGAAGTTATTAAGATATAAATAATAAATATAAAACAAACAAAAAAAATAAAAAAAAAATTAAAAAAAAAATATAATAAAAATATAAATAATATACATATTAAATAAAAAATAAAAAAAAATAAAAAAAAAAATTAAAAAAAATTTTTAAAAAATTAAAAAAAAAAATTTTTTTGGCTCAGCTGGGATTCGATGCCACGTTTTCTCTAACTAGTATACACGTTTGTATGTATGTATGTTGTTGTTGTAATGTTGTTTTTGTGAAAAAAAAAATCGAGGTGGTCGTGGGTTTTTGCTCATATCTCAGTTGTTTACGTACCGATGTTTCTGATTTTCAATACCGATCTACTACCGAATATTTCTGATAATTTAATACCTCACCCGGGCCCAAGCGATGTCGGGGGGCTTCAAAAAGTTGATTTCAACATACACAAGGTCAGGCGGACAGACTGTTAGAGCTTAATCGACTCCCCTATTCATAAGCTTTCAGAAAATATATACTTTATGGGGTCGGAAATGAAAATTGTAGAAATTTCACACGGAATGACAAACCTATATACACCCTTTTTCACTGTGTTAAGGGTATAAAAAAAGAAAAAGAAATACAAAAATGAACTGCAAACAGTGATGGGAACTTTTTCTCAACCAATCCCGCTAGAAAAAAGCTAGATTTTTTACTAAGTTTCAATTTTAGCGATAATTTTCCATCTTTTCTCATGCTTGACAAAATTTGTTTAAGATTTTTGAGCAAAACGGTTAAAATTATATAAAATTCATACTTTAGGAATTCAATGACGAACAGATGAATTTTAACAGCAAGGCTACTAAGAGGTAGAGTGTGTAGTACACTACAACCTGTGATCTATGCTCTTTTCTTTCTTTTCTTAGTCATTTTCTAAATTTGTCTTTAAATTTTTGTAGGTGCGATTAACACTTCTTCAAATAATTTTTACTTAAGTTTTTCTTCTTTGTTTTAGTAAACCATAAATAAGATATTTTTCCAGCATCGAAATTTATTTTTATACCCTTCACACGACAGTGTAAAATATTTATTTCTGATCCCATAAAGTAGATATATATTTTCTGAAAGCTTATCAATAGGGAAGTCGATTAAGCATTATCCGTCTGTATGTGTATGTATGTGAAATTAACTTTTTGAAGCCCCCCGAATCGCGATGACCCTCGTAAGGTATCAAAATATTAGAAATATTCGGAAGTAGATTGGTATTGGAAATCAGCATAATCGCCCTATAACTATCTGAATTATGAGCAAATAAAAACAAAAATTAAAATTTTCCAGCCATAGGATAATTTATCGACACGGTTATTACTACTTATAAATTTGATATGCCTTTGCAAATACTCATGAAATTTTTTTTTGACAAATTGGGCACTAATCGGCAAAGTTATAGGCAAAAAAATATATATTTTTTTAAATATATCAACATTTTTTAAACTCTTAAATAATTTTTTAACACGCTTAAGATACCGAATTATAATCCGTAATCTCAGAAATTTTTTCTAAGAAAAATTAACAAATCGATAGAGGTCGGATCGAAAAAGCTAGGAGGCTCAAATTTTGCCAGAATATTTCTTATACACAAGGTTTGCTTGGTATTGAAAATGGGCTAAAAAGGAATATTAGGAAGAGAGTTATAGCTCGTTATGCAAGAGTAAGACGAAAAACCATGTCCTTCCAACATCAACATGGAATTTTGACTAAACGCTTTAACGTAGAGTCATGAAACTTTGAATATATATTTCCTAAGTAAAAACAATATTTTTCTCCGGGAATTGTTTAAATCTATGCATTAGGAAAGGTGTTATAGATCAAAATGTACGAAAATTTATACCGCAGAGTGTATTTTTCGGTATATTTAAAACTTAAAACCTAAAGAAATTTACAAAATTAGATTTACGATTCTAAAATTTTGCAAACATTTCTTTTTGGTCAAAGGCTTTGTTCTAACGGAAAATAAGTGTGACACGCCTTCTTTTAAGCCCACCTTCCATATAACGTTTTATCACAAATTCATATAATTTCTCTATTAATAAAGATTTTGGAATAATAATGGACTATATTGAAATATCTAAGTTGTATTCATTAGCAGAAGCAACTTCGACACGCCTACTATAACGCCCACTTTTCACGCTATCTACCGTTAATGAAATTTAAAAGCTCATAAAACCGACAAAATTAGAGGTATGATGATGAAATTTGCTACAGATATCCTTCTAATCAATGTCATTGTTATGCGAGGTGACACGCCCACTTTAACCCCTACCTCCTATATAACGGTTTATCTTAAATGAATATAATTTCTCTATCGACAAAGTTTTTTGAAGAATAAACGACTATATTGAAATATCTAAGTTGAATTTATTAGTAAAAACTACATTGACACGCCTACTTTAACGCCCACTTTCCACGTAATCTACTGTTAATGAAATTTAAATGCCAATAAAACCGACAAAATTAGAGGTAAATTGATGAATTTTGCTGCCAGACAGGTATACACGCCCACTTTAACGCCTACCTTTCATATAACGCTTTACCTTAAGTTCATATAATTTCTTTATGGACAAAGTTTTTGGAAGAATAAAGGACTATATTGAAATATCTCAGTTTTATTTATTAGCAGAAACTATATTGACACACCTACTTTAACGCCCAATTTTATTAAAAGACTTAATATACGAAAGTATATTAATAGCATAAAGTTTCATAAACAAAGTGATACATATTTTAGTATAAAGAGATTATTCCATAGTATTACTGTTAATAACAAAATAAAAAATTTTGTGCTATAAAAGTACATCAAATTGGTGGTGGGCATAAAAGATTCGGCACAGCCGAATATATTGCTCTTACTTGTTTTATTTACCTTTGGCTATGCAAATTAAATGTTGAAAATTTGTCGTCTATTAACAATGAACAGTCAGCGAATAATTCACCCTATCGAATGGCATAATTTTGGATTCACCCACAGACGATTTATAAAATAAAGTTTAGTCTTACAATAATATGAATTTGTTTAAGCATTCATCATTATAGGCCGCATATACAGTGGTGGACATGTAATTAAAACATAAACATGATGTTTTTCTCATTGGTTAAGTTTTTCATATTATCTTTCAATTCTTTCTTTATTTTCCTTTTCTATAATTTTTTTTTACAAAATAAGTTTTTTTACTTATTTTAGATTATTTTTGAAGTGATCAAAAATGTAAAACATTTTTAGTTTTGCTATTTTAATAACATATTTTTTATATCTAATTTTTTTGATATTTCAAAATTTATTGGTAAATATATTTGAGTTGATACCAGCAAAAATTTTAACAAAAATGTATCATCAGGAATTGGAAAAGAACTAAGTTGTTCTGAAGAAGAAAGGTAATTCTTAATCTCGGAGGCTCCGGGAAGACAATAAATGAAATTTCCCAGTCACTTGGTTGCTCAAGAGAAAAAACTTATAATGCAATTAAACATTTAAATACATTTGCCCCCAAACTCCGCAAAACAACAGCCAGGGAAGATGAAATAGTCGTAAGAGCATCTAAAACTTACCCATTTAAAAGTTCTACACAGCTAAAAATTGATTGATGTGCCATCAAATGGTATTGATATATCATCTAGAACTATTAGATTGTGTCTAATAAAGCTTCCTTACGTGGATGTATCGCACGGCCAACACAAAATAAAATTTTAAATTCAGATTCGGTTTTGCCAAAGAAAACTTTAGGAAACTAATGAGTTTTTGAAAAAATATTTTATGTAGCGACGAATCTAAATTTTGCTGATGGAGACCATATGGAAAACGTTATGTATGGCGTTCAGTTTACCCAGATATACTTTTAAAACAATTAAGCATGGAAGCGTAAATATTATAGTGTGGGGTGCGATTTCTTGGCATGGTATTGAACCAATTTTGAGGAACAGTTCAAGAATGGGTAAACATGTTTACAAAAACATTATAGAAAATACAATAATACCATACGCGGAATAATATTTATCATTAATATGGCACTTCATGCATCATAATGGCCCTAAACACACTTCACGGCTTGTGAAGAGATGCTTAGACGAACAAAATATAAATGTATTAAAAAGGCCAGCTTAATCCCCTGATCTCAGTCTAATTGAGAACTTTTGGAGTAAATTTTAAAAAAGGATGGAAGGGAAAAATTCCAAAAATGCTGACGAATTGTGGCAAACCCTTTGAAAGAGCTGGGGCTTTTTCTCAATCTCTCTGCTGGTACTTAGTTGAAAGTTCGCCAATGTCTCTTTTAATTTTGAAAATAAAGCGAATAATTTACTATAATAACGAAAGTCTTAATTATATGGCCACCACTGTATATTTACATGCAAATGTAATTAAACTTTTACCCTTTTAAAAAAAAATTATACGGAAAAATTCTTGTTGTGGAAAGTATCTATAGATTTAATGCAAAATAATATCGCTTTACCTACACGTTCAATTTATTTGATTCTCTGAAGAAAATTGTTTATTTATGTATGCAAATGCCTAAATAGTTTTTAAATTTTACTTTAGTTTTTTACAAATTACATTCTGAATACGTCTCTTCAAAGTGCTTAAATTGTTTACTTTATTTTAGGTTGTGTGTGTAATAGTAAAACAAGTCGTTGCAAAATTTTCGGCGGCGGCGGTTGAGCAGTTTTGGTGCGGCGAAGGCATAAAAAAATTAAAACGGCGTCTCAAAAATTAAGGTGACGCTTACTTTAAATAAACTTTTTATTTCTGTTACGAAATTAATTTTTTTCGGTGAATTGATTGTAGCTGATAAAAACCTCGGTTTTCTTGAGCCGCTTTAAACCAACAAAAACAATGGCGGCGCTGGTATTGAAAAAACTGACATCGACTCGCCGTCGGATGTGAACCGATGGATTTGTTTTACTGGTGTGAAATGTTTAGTAAGATATAGAATAACAAGAGAAGAAAGAAAGACACAAAGAATAATAGCCAAACAGAAGAACTGTTGTGAAATTCGCCCAGATTTTATTTATTTTTTTATATGTATGTATGTATGTATGTATATGCAAAATTATATGTATGTACACACACTACAGTGTAAATAAATCAAAACAAAAATATATGTAAAAAAAATATGTATGGGCAGTGTTCTTTGTTGTATAGAACAGACACAGAGAACTACCAAAAATATACATACTTGCTGCTAATGCATTTTTTTTGCCATTTTTTTTTGTATTTTTTTTTTTGCAAAAACTGCGAAAATATTTTGATTTTTTGTGTGCTTTCTTAGTTATGTATATAGTCAAGAAGAGGTGAGAAGTGCAAGAAACAAACATCATTGGGCTCATGTTAAAATAGCATGTCAGTGTGTAATATAATACATATGTATGTATGTATTAAAATATGTACCTATATGTACCTAACTACCTATAAACAAAATAAAAAGGAAAAAAGTAAACAAAGCAAAAATTTTACAAAAAGAAAAACGTAAACATTATAAATTAGGTATTTATAATAAAAAAATCGTTAGCCTAGTAATCAAGAAATCAAAAACCAAGCCAAAATAATTTTTTAGATACAGTTTTTTAGCTTGACGCTAAACGTACATACCTATGTACATATGTAATAAATATAAGTAAGAGCGCTATATTTGGCTGTAACGAATCTGATATTACCCTTAACCGTCTTGTACATAGGTATAAACACATTGTAGCTAATCCTAGATTTTGAATTTCATATAATCCGCCATTATCTTTATTATTTCCGACGCCATATTTAATTTAGAATTTTTACATAGTTAACTGTATTCACTAGTCAAGAACTTTCATTTGATATCCATATTGTTGGGATTTAAAAAATTTTTCCACCATTTTGTTTCAGACGCCATCTTGGATTTTACACTTTTTTTTTAATAGTTTACTACATTGCACAACAACCATCTGCGATTTAAGCAGTGTTGCCAGGGATTGAAAAAAAGGAACATGACTAGGTATTTAGTAAACAAGTAAGAGTGCTATATTCGGCCGTGCCGAATCTTATATACCCTTCACAACGTGTACTCATGCAATAACAGTAGTTTGTATCACCATTCATCTTATATGAAATACGCACATACATATATAAAAACATCCCATTGTAAAATTAAAAATTTACGTATGTATGTTTTAAAAAAATAAATAAAAAAAATAATTAAAATATAAATAATAAATAGAAAACAAAAAAAATTAAAAAAATAATAAAAATATCAATAATATAATTAATAAAAAATATAAAAAAAATAAAAAAAAATTTTTTGGCTCAGCTGGGATTCGATGCCACGTTTACTCTAACCAGTATACACGTCACTGTTGGCAAAAGTGGCACAATCGTGCCATTTTTGGCACTATTGACTGTTTAGTGGCACTATGGCACGCTCAATAAAATTTTGGCACTTTTTCAAACAATTAAAAATATATAATTTTACTTAGTTTTTAAGAAATAAATGATTTTTCTCCCTGTTGTAAATACTAAAATGCGAAAATTTGGCCATTTTAGTGCGTTTATATGTTGGAAAATGTGTTGATCAATTTTTGATCTTAGTTCAAGTACCTGATGGTTCCAATCAATCGATTTGTAATGCCATTATGAACGTTTTACAGGATAATGAAATTCCTATAAAAAATTTAGGGCCGTATTCATAAAAAATATTTTAGGTTTATTAAAGGCTTATTTGACATAGGCTACTTTTTATCGCGATAATAACGGGAAGTCGTTGGCAAGCTCATCATAACACATCTAAACGGGTTGTTTGTGTTGTAAATATTTCTGTTTTTGTTGTTAATACTAAGTCTACCTTTTATCCCGATAACAACGCAGACGAAGTCGCGGGCACAAGCTAGTATTTTTATTTAATTTATCGGTATAAATTTTTTAAATATTGAAGTTCGAACATTTTTTATATATAATAATAAAGCTGAATAAATGGATTTCATTTTTTTAAATATGTAGACATGGCATGTTTGTTATGGCACTTTTTAAGATGTTTTGGCACTTTTTAGCTAAAATTTTTGCACAAGACTGAAATTCTCATATACCATCACTGATACACGTTCGTATGTAAGTATGTATGTTGTTGTTTTTGTGGTCGTGGGTTTTTGCTTATATCTCAGTTGTTTATGTACCGATGTTTCTGATTTTCAATACCGATCAAGGGAACAATACTGAATGTTGTTTTTAAGGTTATTTAGGAAGCTGAATCCAAAGCTGCACTTGGGTTTTTTCTATCAGCTCGACTTTTTGCGATATACCGTTATGTTCTAAATTAAGACACTTCCACTACACATATTGAAATAACTGGGTTTAAACTATTTGACAAAAGATTTTAATATATTTTTTATTTCTTTTAGTTTTAAAGAAAATTTTTTTGCTTTTAAAAGAGAAAAATCCGCAAAATATAATATCTAAGTATAAGAGTTCTTTAATTTTCTAAACAATAAATTTTGTTAGTCACTTTGACAGCATTTTCGCTCTTCTAAAAAGTTGTTAATTTAGAAAGAAGTCGTTTTGTCAAATGTCCGTTCCAGGTTTGTTTGGAAAGTTTTAGATAAATCGTTTAGAAATTGGCAAAGTTTTTAAGGCTTGTATATAACACTTAGATATCAAGGTGACACTAAGTTGTCAGTAGAAGTCTTAAACTCACTCACTCCAGAAAAAAACGTGAAATTATTTGTTTTATTTTTGTAACAGAAACGAAATACGTGCAAAAACTCCTTCGCTTGACGCTAAACGTACATAAGTAATTAAAAAAATACAATTTACTATTTGATTTATTTTACAATTGTAGTTTACTAAATACGTATGTATGTACTGCCCACTAAAAGCGCAATTCATGCCAAACAAAAGCTAATCTTATTCGAATACAACAACATCTAATATATACAAATCATTAAAGTTTATTTTTTGCTTTTTTTACAATTTAGTTAAGTCACATGCATGCAACTACAAAATCATTTTTCACTATTAGCAGGTATAAGTAACTTAAACCATCATTATTTTCAACTGTATTTTTTACAATTTCATGAAATTCATAATTTCTCCAAAGAGCTTTTTGAGGTCTTTATGGATTTCATTAAACGCTGCAATACAACATCTACAAAAATCTATTTCATTTTGTTAATTTCGTATAAATTTGTAAAATAGTGAGCTTTATGTTGGTAAGACTTTCATTTCCACCACTATAGTACTCGTGCAATAAAAATGATTGAAATTCAAAATTAGCTCTTACTGGTTTCAGTAACAATCAGAATTTATCTCTTTCGTATTCAGTGTTTACTTTTAATTTCTCATGTTCAGTGTCACCAGATTTTAAAATAATATAAAATTAAATCGCGTTTGAAGTAGAGCTAAAAGAATAAAATAAAAATCTAATAAATAAAGCTAAATTTTGTATAACTTTGTGATAGTAACTTTGCATAATATAGATAGTTTTCGTATTTCAAAAAGTGTTTATATGGGTATACATACATACATATATTAAATAAAAATATATTTTTGTTAAATTTAAAAAATATATATATTTAATCAATTGCAAAAAAACTTGCAAAGAAATCGTGAATGCATTAGTTCAACACATGATGAAATGGTTCAATTTAGGTGAAACAAGCTTGATTTTAACACTAACTTGTTATTGGAATTCATGAATATATTAATAAACTGCACTTTATTCAAATAAGTACAAAAACAGATACATATTAGGTGAAAATACACCGATGTTTCATGACCCGTCAAAACAACACATTGCAAAATAATGAGTTGAAAGTGCTTCACTAGTAATAGTTTTGCATCTAAACCCATTATTTCAACATTGAGGCAAGTACTTACCAACCTCGCTTACTAATAGAGACTCGTGTAAGTACTTATTACGATTGCTCATAAATAGGTACTTAAATAAGCACTTTTTTTATAGCAATAAATAAGTACTTGATTTAAATAACCCATTAATATTATGGGCTTACAGAAGTCGTTCGGTTCTATTAATGACGAAAATTCGGTTCGATTATTTTGCGATACGTTATTTTGGAATTTAAAAATCAGTTAAAATCTATAAGTCATCAGTTTGCTTCTAAACTGCTTTGCCAAAACATTGTTAATAATACTCTAAGGGCCGTTATTACAACTTGCCGTTAGTTAAAAGTAGGATTTTTTGTGCCCGATAAAAAGCTTTGTTTTTTTAACAACTTTAATTTTTTATTGTTATTATTATTATTGATAATAATATTTAATGGATAAAAAAAAAATAATAAATGAAGGCTTTCAATGCCCTAAGGGTCATTACTACAACTTGGCGTTAGTTAAAGGTTGGATTTTGTCGTCGGAGGAATATACAGTTTACCATTATTACAAATTTTATTTAATCAGGTTGAATAAACTTGTCTTTAACCAACCGCTTACTTTAGATTAAAATGAAAATTTTATAATGGATAACTGTTTATCCGGCCGATAAAATCCTACCATAAACTACTTCCAAGTTGTAATAATGACCCTTAGGGCCTTTAGTTAAAGGCAGGATTTTGTCGGACCGATAAATAGTTTTGCATTATAAAGCCTTCATTTTTTATTTTTTTATCCATTAAATATTATTATTTTTAAAAATAATAGTAATAAAAAATGGAAGTTGTGATAATGCAAAACTATTTACTGGGCGGACAAAATCCTACCTTTAACTAAAGGCAAGTTGTAATAATGGCCCTAAGTGTCTTAAACTAACTGAGAAGTATAAAAAGTTACGTATTTATTGCAAGAAATTGTATTGTGTGTGTATTAAAGCAAATGTCTATAAACAAGTACTTAAGTATCCACATTATATATCAAGTCATTACTAAAACACTTCTTAGTAAGACAGACGATATGTAATAGTCATTGAAAATGATGTTGGTTAGTAAGAGCAAGTCATTACCTAGTTTTTGTTAGGGAGTTTATGATGTTTGTTTGCTTGAATTTGCAAGTATATTGAAACATATCATTTATGACAAACTGTTTTACGTATAGGTAAGCATGAAGTCATAAAAAAACTTTTTAATCCATATCTGGTGTACAGAAGTGATTTCATGGTATTTGAAGTAAATCTGTTCTTAATTTTAGTTTTTATTATATCCGTACCACTGAATACACGTCTGTGTTACTAAAAGGTAAAACTACAACTTTCATTCCAAAAGTTGAGAATTCCCTAAAAGGTGTTTTATTTAAAACGTTTTTGTACTCAAAACTATTAATCCAAAATTCTGTAGTTTTTTTTTTTTTTTATTTGTCCAATTAAAGGAATTAATTTTTTCTACTGCAATTTCGGAAGAGTTATATCATTAACGCTAAAATTTGCCTTTTGTATTGCTTATGGTGTTTTCTTTTCTGACGTATATGTTGCATTAATTCTGCCCTATGCCTTTTTTTTGTGTTAATAGTGTTGCCATAAAAATGAGAAAAACTGTTACATGTCGTACCCTTAATTAATTCAAAGAGTTAGAATACTGCCGTCTTTAACAGCTGAAAAATGTGGTCTTACATAAAAATATAGAAATCATGTAAATAAGCCAAAATTCTGTTCTATTGTGCTGATTATAAAGGCAGCATTTTGTTGGGGTGCAGGTGACCTTGGAAAAGTGTTTTATAATAAAAGGGCAGCATGGTTTGTTAAAAAAGAAAACACCATTAGATTATGTTGTAATCAAATGAATTTTATGTTTCGTAAAGTGAGAAAATTGTTTTGCCAAGGTTGTTGTAGTTTATATATTAGTTGTTTAAAAATTTCTGCAAGTGTATCTGACTTTTTCTGTTTCAGAATCTATTATTTATATCTCTTTTTGAAATCAAGTTGTATGTAAAATACTGTGGTGGATTTAGAAATTCTTTGAGCTAAATTTAGCTCGAAAAAAGCTTAATGGTCGGATGGCTAAGCAGCGTTGTCAACTCGTTGCAGAAGAACTGCAAGTAATAAAACGGTCTTGTTTTTGTAGCTAATTTGTATTATGTAAAGATAAAGAAACATTTGATCATATGAAATTTGTTGTGCTTTTATAGTTATTCTTTTTGTTGTGAAAATATCTTCTGTGTCTGTAAAAAAAAGTGCTGTAAAACCAACATGCCATTGGCAGTACAATTTGAATTCGGTTTCGAAATATTATCAAGTATTAAAAAGGAATGGTGAATGACATATTAATTCATAATAGGAATTTTTGTCTGAAGTTATATGCAATAAAGTCGCATTTAATATTAACCCTTTTCATGCATAAGCATATAAACATCGCGTTTAAAACTTTGCCACTTCAATACTCATATGCATAAGTTTGGCTCGTTTTCAGTTCAATAAATTTGTTCAACTCAAAGATACGTACCCGATAAATGCTGTTAACGCATTAATTCGAATTAAAAATGGGTTAAAATGGGAAAATTATTGTTGTGAAACTTACCAACTTCCAACTTCCAGATAGTGTTAATTGTCACAATAATGTTTATCATGGGTGTTTATCAAATATCAGAAATTGTAATAAAATCTATTTATATTTATTTTAAATCATATTTTAACCATCAAAATCAAAATCTGCCATAGAATAATTTATGGGTACCTTTGTTACTATTTGTAGATATAATATGCCTCTAGGGATATTCGTGAACAATTTCGGATAAATTAGGCTCTAATCGGTAAAGTTACAGGCAAACAATTTTTTTTGAAAATATATATTTTCCAAAAATTTACAAACAAAAACCAGTTTTTTCAGCTTCTAGACAAACAAGAGAGTTAATTATTGGTACATATCATCTGAATAAGGTACTATAAAAAAAATTAAAATTCAAGATGGCCGCCACTACAAAATGACGGACATAAACTTATATGTATATGATCCAAATCTGGTATTTTAAATTGTAACTCCTTCAACACCCACAATATTGGTATCAAATAAAAGGGCTTGACCAGTAGAAACTATGTAAAAATTCAAAATCAAGGATGGCGTCAGAAATAATAAAGAAAAATGGCGTATTACATGAAATATAGGTTAAGCTACGATGTAGGATTATACCTATGTACATGATGGTAAAGGGTATTTTCAGATTCGGCACTGCCGAATATAGAATTCTTAACTGTTTTTAACCGTATTGTTATATTTTTGTTATTATGAAAACATTTAACTTTTGATAAAAAATAAATTTTAAAAAAAATATATTATTAAAAGGATCAAACTGAACTATTATTAGTTTTGAATCCTTACTATTAAAATATATGAAATTAAAAAAATGTATTATTTAGTGCAAAGGTATACAAAAAAAATTTTATAGTTTTTTTTTCTTAAGAAATCCCTGAACTTTAAAACACTATTTTGTTGTTATATTTGAAATATAAAAATGTTATACTTTTTATGCAGAATTGATTTAGTAAACATTTTAAATCAAAAATTCTAAGTCTTTTGTGTGTTTTTCTTTAAATGGCACTTTGGTGCATTTATGATCATTGTGGCCATTTCAACATATCTTTCAACAAATTTTTCATATTCATAAAAGTTTATTATGTTAAATATTTTATTTATTGTTTATAGGATTTAAAAAAATAATTTTTTGGTACCTCTATCTATTTATAAAAAAAAAAATGCGAAAAACCTGTGGTTTTCTTTTAATGTTTATGTCGAATTACCTCTAAAGCGGTTAGCTCTTTTAAATGGCTGAGTAGGTACATTGAAATCTCGTTGACCAACCATTTCACTTTTGGTCCATTTCATTGCTTTATTAAAAAGTCCTTTTTGTTTCCTTCAAATAATCTCTTTATTATTTTCATTTCATTCTATGTTATCCCCGCCTTTGTCATATTCTTTTAACTAATTCTGTTAACAGGGAACTTACTTTTCCAGCTATGATGTATTTATACAACACTTAATAAAAATAGGTAATATTGTGTTGTAATATTTACTCTTGTAAAGCTGGATTCACCCATAAAATTTTAGTTCAGAACAAATTTTTTTTATATTGAGTTTGATGTTTAACTTTTGAGAGAGAGAGAGATTATTTTGTTCAGAAAGATTTTTCTTGAATTGGTTTAATTTTAATTCTTGTTCAGAAGAAACGGAATTGGGATGCCAATTTTTTTCAATATTTACATGAAAATTGAATTTGGTTGCCACATCACACAGTGTCAGTACATTTATTATACAAAAATTGTTTTTGCCGAAAATTAACAACTAAAATGGAATTTAATGAAAATATTGCTCAAAAATTAATAGAAGAATTAAAAAAACCAGGAAGAGAATGTTTGTATGACATGAGCAATAGTGCATACAAAAATAATTATTTAAAACAGGGTTTTTCTCACTGCGACTCATTTTATTTTCAATTTTTTTTATAAATTTCTTTTGCAAACAAATTGACTTTAAGCACTTAATTAAAAATAATAATTTTAGTTTTCTTTTAACCGACATTTTCTTTACATATATTTTAATGAAATAATTTACGTTTGTATTTATTTACATAGTTTGCTAGCGGTGCTGCAACTTTGTACAACTGTTTGCATTTTTATATTATATGGCAGCTTTGTTTTTTTGGACAAATTTTCTGAAATGGGTGAATCGTTCTGCAGAAAACTCTCAGTAAAAAATGTTATTCTCCGGAAAAAAATTTGTTCAGAACGAATGGGTGAATTCACCTTAAGTGTCGTATAAAAAATTAATGGAGAAATTATTATTGTTATATATGTAAGTTGGGCAATTAATATTTTGCATACATATTTTTTACCGGTTTTAAATATATTTAAGTAACAGTTTTTTTGAATATGGTCACCCTGTTTTTACTTTTTACTCTAATTCTCTGAGAATTTTTTTACGTTTTTCTTATATAAGAGAATTTAATGCATTAAGAGCAGTTTTTGAGTGCTTTTTCTGAGTTGTAAAATTTTGTAGCAACTGTGTATATCAAAATACTACTAATTTTATAAATGATAGTAAAATATGTAAAATTGTAAAAAAAATTTTATTTAAAAAAATTATAGTAATAATTTAATATAACATAAATAATTACATGTATTAAAATCTAATTCTAATGTATAGGATTTAGAGAAGGATTTTTAACAGGTTTTATTTACCTTGTTAAGCAGCATATTTGTAGATGGCCTCTTCAAAAAACTGGAAACTGACGGCCTACACATCGGGTATGCAGATGGTGTGGGAATTGTTGACGATGGTAAATTCATAAAGACCATTCTAGGTTGCAAAAATCAACCGACAATTATATGGTGCAATAATTTGACATTTTCTTTTAAAGTAATTTTTAACCAATATCTTGACATTAATAATCTAACCAGTATTTTCTGTAACTTTGGCCAAAGGTACATGTTTTAAGTATACGTAACAAACATTTAAAGAATTTCCATAGGAGCTGTTAAATCTAGCTTTGCTTGGATAAAAAACTGAGGCAATCGTGTTCCTTCGCTCATATCTCATCACCTAATATACCGGCATAACTGATTTTAAATAGTGAAATTCTCGTAAGCATATCTAATAAATTGAGTCTGAATTATATGTAAGTGCTTCAAAAAATTGATTTTAACATACATACGGACTGATGGATATAGTTAAATTATTTCTCTATCTATAAGAATTCATAATAAATTTACTTTTTATGCTCTTAAATGTTAAAAACAAGTTACAAACTTACATATGTATACTCTTTTACACACTTAACCTTTCTTTCAATCTTTAAAATAAATTTAAAATTTCTGCTTAATTCAGGGCAATTAGTACCTTATGCCCACTTAAACTGAGAAATGGTAGGATTGCTGCAAGATTGAATTTAGGGCATAAGAATACCTTGGATCTCATACATAAGGAGGTTAAGGAGACTCAATTAGCTACACTGAACGCTCATACTATTAATAAACCTTTTGCAATAATATTCACAATGCTTCTTTAATAAGTTTTATGATAGCAAGTTTGTAAAATCATGTTGGTTTGTTTTAAGGTAACCGATACTTTTATTTGAAAAGTAGAAGATTGCAAGAAATATGCCTACATACGAACAGAAATATTTTTATATATATTAGTTTTACCTACTCGTATTTTATAATTACTATGATCTTTTTAATCAATACGTTATCCTAATTTTTAAGCATTAAATGAGATTTTTATATAAAAATTATTTTTTTTCAATCTAATATTTCGCTACCTTTTTATGATGTAGCTTCTTCAGAGAAAAGTTTTTAATAAATTGAACAATTAAGAATATAATTATTATAATTATTTAATACAGTTTTTAAAGGAGGTGTAAAAAAATATTTTTGTCAACATTAAAAATATACAAACAAAAATTTAAATACGTATCTACATAAAGGTTGGTAGGTAGACAATCATTCAATGTATGTTAATTTTTTGGTGCGAAAATCTCATGGTAATGGCAACCCTGACTTTGAATTGAGTTTTTTTTGTTTGCTCTTTTCAGGTATCTTTTCTATGCCAAGACTCTCTTACCATTTAGCCGGCATTTTATTCTAAATAAAAACAACCGGTGGCAAAACGAATGAAATTGTAAATCAAAATAAAAACAAATGTAATTGAGCAAGGCACAATTGAGTTTGTGTTGTGGCTGTTGTTTTCTTTTAAAGTGTGTGTGTATGTTGCGATTAAATGAGTAGTGTTTTACCAGTTTGATGAATGGTTGGATGAGTTTGTGTGTATGTTTTATGATATTTGCCTATTCTACGAAGAGTAGTACACATTATATTTATCACATTTTTGTTTTTTCACACAGTGTTGTGTAGACGTTCGGTTGTTGACTGTTTTTGGCGCGTTGATTTGAACACTTCACTTTCGGGCTTTCATGTGAACGGACTTGTGTAGCTAAGAATATTAGTGAAAGAAAATTTTTTTCAATAAATATTTATATAAAAAAGCATAGTTGACGTTTCTAAGCATTATTATGACACGCGCGCTCAGAGCTCAAATATAATTTTTAAGAAAAAAATCCTATTGCAGTAATATTTGTATAAAAGAACTTTCTTGAGCATTTTTCTAGTTAAAAAAATTTGAAAACAGTGAAGTGTTATAATAACACTATACAAAACTCATTGACATAAATATTTAATAATAAACTAAAATAAAAAATAAATTATTTTGTTTTCAAACATAAAACTCAATACATTTGTGAAACGCGCACCGGATATTTTATGCGCAAAAAAAATTACATATAATTTACATTTTTAAATTTATAAAAAAACCCGAAAGGAAAATAAAAAAAAAATTTGAAAGGAAGTTTATTCTTAAAAATAATCAAAAAATAAACGATAATTTTGGATTAAAAGTTGGTCATGCAGATTTTGACTAACCAACCAACAAATATTATTATATTAACTACCAAAGCAGCGATAACGACGTTTAAAAAATTTTTACAACTACGATTATCAATTACAAACATCAACAACAATAAAATATTGCTGGCTTTGAATTTATGTAAAAAAAGTCAACAAATTATTTACAATTTACCACAAAGAATATTTTTATTTAAATAAAATTCTATAAAAAGAATTTAAAGGCAAAATTGCTTTTAGTGTATTTTTCTGTGAAATTATACCGTTTGAAAGTAAATAACTGCTTAAGTAAAAACATCGAATAAAGATTCAAAAAAGAATCATTCAGCGATTAGTAAAACAAGTTTAAATTAATACTTTAAACCCTAGTGCTAGTTTGAGAAAAAAATTAAAATTTGAAACAAAATTTTTCTGGACTTGTGAAAAGTATGTTTACAAAACAAGTGCTTTTTCTGAATCACAAAAATTAAATTAATACAAATACCTACCTATTTATCCTGCACGAATTGTAGAATCTACTATAATAAAAGACTATCAAATACAGATTTTTTTGTATTACTAAACGACAATTTGGATTAATATAGGCGCCTACCTATAAAAAAAAAAATACAAAAAAGGTAAAGTATTAAAATTTTTATCGATTTTTAAAAAAAACTGATTTGTATTAAGTTGATTATGTATTTAGATAGTTTTTGATTCAATAATTAAAATAAAAATTTTAAGTGCTGAAATGTTTTTATTAAAGAAACTGTAGGTATTGGGTATAAAAAATAAATTTAAATACCACAAATTTTTCAAAGAAAATTAAATTAAATAGTATTGTACCTATACAACAATGGTACCTATGGGTAATTTACTTTAAATAAATTGCTCTACTTCTGATATGTTTTTAAACCACTGTGCATTTTTAATAAAGCATTCTAACGGTATTAAAAATAACTTTATGACCTAATGATATTTTTTTACTTAAATTTTTTTTCTGTTTGGTTACACCAAAAATAATTGTTTTTTTTTTTTTTTTTTTTTTTTTGTTATTTATTATTGTTTTTTTTTTTTAATTTTTACATACCTATTGTTTAAACAAAAAAATAAAATAAATAAAATGTTTGAGAACACAAATAAATATGTACCTAACTACATAAGTTTTTTAAATTACAATTAAAAATCTTAATAGGTACCTAGGTACCTACAATATTTTATCTTTAAATAATTGCCTAGTTATGGTTTAAAGAAATTTGAATTTTAAATAAACAATCGAAAATAGGTATTTAAATACATAAGTATATTTTTTAAATGATTTTTTAATTAACGAAATTTATTTTTCCACATTTTACGTACATTCAAACCACAGTAGAACTCATAAATAATACACAAGCATTCTAACGGCATTTTTACAACAAAAACAGAAACAGAAACCTTTTTATAAGAACAACAATAAAATAAATATAAACAAATAAGTTAATAATTTTCTCTTAAGAGCTAATTACCAAACTCTTTATTTTATTTCGTTTTGTTTTGTACCTGTTCCCGGGTACACTTATGTATATATACCTACATATATGTATGTATGAATACACCATGCATATTTCTTTATCTTGTTTAATTACCTACCTGCAATTTTATTTCGTTTAATGCTTAACTTAGTGAAGGGTTACTTTAATTATTAGAAACAAACATAATTACTACATATGGATATGTGTATAGGTATGCGTGCATCCATCCACCTACCGATATAGAATGAAAAAATAGCAAAAACTTAGAAAACAAACAAATCCACTGTGTGTATTTTTTACACAGTTCAAAAAATTTGCAAAATAAAATAGGTACCTAATTGCATTGATAAAATTTTCCTCGTTTTTTTTTTTTTTTTGACAACAATGTCTTAATGTTTACAAATTTTATTTTAAATTGTTGCTGTGGCGTATAGGTATAGTGGCCTATAATATTGGTAATGTCGTCAAATATGTGTTTTTAGCATTGTTATTAGTGCTTAAAACAAAGATAGAACGCGGAAAATTCGAATTATTTGGTGCTCAGTGACAATAATTCATTACTTAATTTAAAATTAATTGAATTGAATTGAACAAAATTAAATTAGGCACAGGTAGGTACAATGATATTTGAAAGTAGTAAAGAAAAAATATTAAAGCTATTAGTTACGAAAAGGAGAAGCACCGAACTTTAAAGCATAAATTTCCAAGTTATTTTATTTTTTGTGTTATTAGGTAGGTACAAACAATTTATCAAATTTTTGTTATACAATTTTTTATAATTTATTTATTTTTGAATACATATGTAGGTACCTATACATATTAGTTTTTTTTTTAAATAATAGGTACATAAAATTTATAATTTATTTAAAAAAAAATAAAATCTCGCCTTGTAAAGTTTTAAAATTGAATGCTAATAAACTTTTGTTATTATTATTCATTTGCATACTAGGTACTCAATTCTGTTAAGATAAGTCTTAGGTTAAACATAAATGTGCTATGTTTTGTTATTGTAACAAAAACAAATTACACGTAAAGCCTTCACACAAATATTACGAAGAAGAAGAAGAAGCTAGAAATCCCTAAATATTAGGAATAACGAACTTTCAAAAAATATTTTTTTGTAGGTAGAAATTAGTAGAAATAATTAATTGTACCTAATTTCTAGGAACATTGTAAGATTTGCCGGTATTTTTTCCCCGGAATTTTCCTATACATAAACATGTCACACTTACATAAATTGTAAACATAAATATATTTGTACATGCATACATTTATACAAAGCTACATAATTAAAAAGTCTTAAATCATTTATCTTTATTCTTTGACATATTGTTTCATATGGCGCCAAAATAATACTAGAATAATAGAGATAAAATATTAAAAGCTACAAAAACAATAGTAATTTAAAACAAACGCCCACTAAACACATAAAAAATGAAAATAAAAATGGCAAAAAAATATCATTTGCAATAAATATGTTTTAAATCTAAATAAACCTACACTTTTTTAAAAAATACATTCTTCTACATACCTACCAACCAACGTTACATAAGTATGCAAGCATCTTTTAATTTGCAGTTTAGAAAGTGTTACTGCATACATATCGTTGGTCACAAGTAAAAAGGCCCTAAATAGAATTTTTTATGAAATTGAGTTTTACAGTGATTTCAATATATTTCACACAAATACAGATCGATACAAAAAATTAACGCAATAGTATTAAAAACTACAGTTACATTATGATAATACAGTATATGTATATACATACATACATACATACATACATACATACATACATACATACATATATCACAATTCCCAAGTTTAAACATTTTACTCAGTTTATTTTAACTTATTCTTTAAACATCTATAATTCTTTTAATGCAATTGATGTTTTTAACAATCGATTTAATTATGCATAAACAAACGACATTTTAAAGTTGGAGATAAAAAAAAATATAGCTTATCTTTGGGGAGTTTGGGATAAAAGTATTCAAATAGTAGTTGGTAATTTGCAGAAAGTTTAGAATCGTTTAAGAAAATCAAAGCATATTTTCAAATTATTTATTTACTTTAAGAAATTTTATTGTAGGTTTATAATATGTGTGTGTATATGAAATCTAATTATGCCTATTTACGTGTTTCTCTCTTTTTACAGTATATCGATTATACTTTTTCACCATCGGCTTTACTTAACATAAATATTGAAAATCTCAAATATTTTAATTGAACAACTCGACACAATGGCAAAACTTTGCAGTCCATATGGAACATCGCCTAATAGTTCGTTTTTTAGTGAACTCACACCCAATGCTTTTTCCGATGATTTCAATCAAATACAGCCAGATCCGTTTGATCTATTTGAAGAACTTCCCTCGATCTGCAGCGATATACAAAAAATCGAATCAGGTTCAACATTTTCTTCGTTCAGTAGTGCCATGGATTTAGATATGGACATTGAACCAGAAGTTCGTAATACCGACTTGATGTGGTGGACGGCTCCACATAACACATTTCTCTCCACTTCACCCTCCTCCATGTCCAGTGACATCAGTACGGGTGTCTCGTTGGCAGCTGTAATGGGTGGAACCACTGCGTTGCCCAAAAGCGCTAGTTTACACATTAAAGTTGAAAAGGAGGAAATTATGACACCTGTTGTTGTTACAGCCAAGAAAGTAAATCCTATAAATTTTAAAGAGGAAATCATGGACAACATTAAACAAGAAACCACAGATGATGTTGAACAACAATTGGCTCATCACAGCATACCAAATAGTAGGACAACGACAACGGCAGTAGCAACAAGAAGATCACAGCCACATCCTGTAATGCTAGTCAGCACCAGCTCAACGCCGACAATGCAAAATATACCACCAGGAACATCCTTGTTACGTAAATCGCAACAGCTACAGCAGCAGCAAAAGAAATCACAACAACATGCTCGCAGCACATTGCACATAACAAAACGTGGCGATCAATTGTTACCCTCGACTAATGTCATTAACAGTTACGCAGTTTCTGCAGACACATCCTCACTATTCAACACCTCTATATCCAGTACAAACAGTTCCCTACTATGTCAACGTCCCGACACACCGCACAGCTTAGATGACGATTGTTCTACTCCTGAATTCAGACATAATGTCGATCTTAGAGCCTGTGTAATGGGCAGCAATAACATTTCACTCGCCACAGATCAGGACTTTATTAAGAATGTCACTCAAGAGCTGCAGGATACCAGCAAGAAACAAATCAATACACGTCTCATTAGTAACTGTTCTTTGGCCGATGTCCTAGATGTCATTAATAATTCATCAAATTCCCAAGAATTCCTCAATCTTAAAGAGACAACGACGAGTACGCCGTATAATAATGGTTTCAGTTGTTCAATAAATGCCAACGAATCCGATTTTGATGAAGAATCCAATCTAGGATCGTGTTCGTCATCCCTGCTGGACGATGAAGTACGGTATGGAACTGGCGGTGTATCCCCGGTATCGAGTCAGTCGTCAACTATTAGCAGTACCCAACCCTATATGCAACATCGCGATCATAGTTATACACGATGCAAAGATGGTGTTGACGATTTAAGCACTAATTTGGAAACACCCTCGGATTCTGGTGAGTTGGTCAAGTCAGAATTTTTATTTATATATTTTTTTTTACAAAAACATAAGCATTTTTAAAAGATGCTTTAATTAAAATATTATTTCATAAAAACTTTTTAATTTTGTATATAAAACATTTTTAAAATGCCTTAATTTGAATTAGCTTCGGTTAATTTATTTATTGTGGCCCTTTATCAATAATATAATTATAATTTAGTTAAAAACTTAACTGCTATTCTTTTTTCCTCATCACGTCTTAAACGTTCATATGTGTGTATATACTCTTTTTACTTAAATATTACAAAATGTTGTGAAATTATATCAAAATATAAACCAGCACACAAATGTTGTGCCCCTCAAGTATAGGCAATAATTATTTTCCAAATTTGGCCACAAAAAGTGCTAAAGTCCAATTGAAAAAAAAGCAACGTCATATATTTAAGTTATATTGATATAAATAAAGTTTCCCGCCTTTTTTTAGTATAAAAAATAATGTTGATTATAGTCTTTAAGAAATTTTTATTACAAAACATAATACTAGGCGTTTTCTAGTTTAGATAAGGTGTAAGAATATTTACGTCCAAATCGTTTTTTAACGTTCCCTTTTATGAAATGGACATTTTTAATAAATTTTAATGAAAAAATAATAAAAAAAATAAATGAGAGTTAGTACAGAGAGTCGTTAAAAGTGCGCAGGTTGTCTTTTAAAAGCATTGTAATTCTTTAATACGCCTAAAAGTATGCACATGTAATATGATAACTTAAACAAACTCGATTTGTAAACGGCACATTAAACTTTTTCTGGTTACACCCAAAAATAAAATTGTTATGTATGTGTTTCATTTTTTTATTGTATCAAGAAGTAAAACATTCGAAGTTTTAATAAGTTCATACATACGTTAAGGCGTAATTTTTTTTGGAAAATGATGTATACTTTTATAAACTAATAAATTTTAATATGTATTTACATATATAATATAGTTAATTAATTAATATTTACAAGCTTTAAATTTTTGATGTTTTTCTTCGTTTTATATCCTTTCCATCCGCATTTTTTCTTCTGCCTTTGTCATTTATTTATCTACACTACCCTACCCCAACTTATGCCGACTTAGTACTTTTGTATTCTATCAAAGTCGCTATTTTTTGTTTGTTTTTATTTCTCTCTCCTCTTTTGTTAACAGAAACATCATATTTGTCTCTCAAATATTCCAACAACTAATCATGCGCATTGGCCATTAATTAAATTGTATTTTTTTTTTTTTATTATTTTCATGATAAAAAATGTCTATTCAGACAAAAATAAAAGCACAAAATTCTTTACCCCACTGCCTCCTTTTTAGTAATATAAATAACATTCATACATATGTAAATATATGTATGTATATGCATGGACATATATAGTTTTGTAATTTGCAATACTAGTTTTGTTGTTCTTCTAGAATTCAAATGCAATTTTTTTTTTGTCTAAAATAGTACATGGTAGTAAATGTTAAACGCTTTTATTTGTGTTTGTATTTAATTTGGCGCGAAAAGTTGTTCTTACTATTGTATTAAATAAAAATAAAAAATGAGGGGTCATTAGCTCATTATAATATGCATTTGTAATTTTTTAGCACTCTAGACTTTGCGCTATTTTAAATTGCAACTTGGTTTTGATTTTGTTTTGTTATTCCGTTCAAAAGCGTTCGGGCATTTTATTTATCCATTTACCCTATAAACATATTTTATTTAAAAAGTTGTTTAATAGTATCGAAATGAAGTAAAAATCATTTAATGTGTGTTTTAATTTTCCTCTTTAAATATTTGCAACGTTCAGAAAAAAATGTTTCAAGTCTATAATATCACTTTTTACTGACCTTATATTTATATATGTAAACCTATTGATGTAGTGCAAATAATTTGTTTTGTTAAAAATTTAAAAACGCAAAAAATTACTATCATTCTTATTGTTTATTGTTGTGAAGTTTAAAAGTGTATGCGAGTAGAATCGAAGTAGTGATTAATGAGAGCAAGGCATATTCATAATGAACATATATACATCGCGGCAACATACAACAATTAATAAACACATGCATTTAGTTTTTGTATAAATGTCTGCATAAGTCACACAATTTATTTTTTTATTCTTTAATTTCAAAAATGTTTAAGAAACTTCAATGCAAAAATTTTTTATTCTCGGTTTTTATTTGTTAAAACGTTTTATAAACAAACTAAAACTGCAAATTATTTATTGCAGAATAAAAATTATTTAATTACGATTGGTTTTTGATTTTTACATATTCTTTGATTCTATATAAAAGTGCATTCGTAATCAATGTCAAAAATTTGTATTACTTTTATAAAGCAGAAATCATTTGATGAATTCACAATGTCTCGTATTGTTGTATTTTCATAATTTTCAAAATGTTAAAAAAGTTGAAACATTTTACAATAAACAATATATAAAATTCTCTTTAGTTTTTTAACAATTTTTAAGAAACTTTACCATGACAATATGACACTTTGTGAGGACTCAAATTAGTTGTAATAAAATTATCACTGCCACGTCAAAATCTATAGGGTAATTGATTTTTCTTAAAAACAATAATAAGCAAAAAACTACTGCTAGTGTAGAGTATCATTAAGTCGTTCTTGGCCGGTTTATTTTTTTACTTGAAATTTTTTTATATTTTTTTTTAATAGTAGAAAATTGTAGTATGTGTATGTATGCACACACAATGTATTTGTATACAAATATAAATATTTATAAATTTTGCCGGTTTTTTTTTATAGCATGGGTGTTGTCGTGTGTATTTTAATATTTAGGTACCTTCATATACATACATATACATATGTATGCATATGTATATATGTATGTATATTTCTTTTATAATTTGTTGCTACCTGCTCCACATTTTTGATGTTTTTATTAAGATAGTAAAATAAATTTTTATTAAAAAAAAAAAAAAAAATAAGATTAGTACCTACATAAATTAAATTTATGAGAAAATTTGGTAGATAACCTACCAAGATAGTGTAGGTACCCACATAAGTATGCACTTTAATTTTTGTCATTAAAAATAAATATTTGAAAATTTGTCATAGCACCTCTTGTAGCACCTACTAATAAAGTTTATTATCTAAAGTAAGCTTTACAAAAACAAAATTAATTTTAGGTACCTTAATAGGTAACTATTTTTTTTTTAACTGAAATATAAAAGCAGTTATATTTAATGAAACTTATTAAAAACTAGACATTTCTCAGTCCAAAGGGTTCCCTTGGTTCTTCTCTCTATTCTATACTCTCTTTTTGTACTACCTATAATCACTCTTTAAAAACCCATACTTGTTCGAAGAAAAACCGGCCGGCAAGCGTTTTTGTTTTCCAACAAATGCAGTTAATACCAACCTACATAAACATTTTTAGCTGAATCATCAAAATGGAAATGAAAGGCGGAAGTGTAGATTTAATTTAAAAGACCATCTTCCAAAAAAATGCACCAACACAGTCATACAAGCGACAGACATGGAAACATACAGAATCTAAATGTAGCTATAATAGCATTTAGCGGAAATTCGAGCGGAAATATTACTGCATGTGCACAGTTATAAAGAGACTAACAATTTCAATATAACATTGTATGTATATGGGTGTGTCAGCTTTAGAGAGAAAGAGAAAAAACCGGTTAAATCGACTAAAAATATGCACAATATTTTATTATTAAAAAATTTATTTTGAAATACATAGATTGGTAACTATTGTAAATAAATATATTTTTTAAATTTTTTCTTATCTTATGAGAATGAGAAATGTTTTATCAAATATTGTAAGTAGTTTCACTAATCACAAGTTCCTTTAAAAAGCACCAAATTTTTTTACAAACACCATTCAAATAATGGTTCTAAATTACCGAAAAAAAACTAAAAGTTATTTTTAATTAAATAAAATTAATTTTAGGCAGCCAGGTGCGGTACCTACGTCTTAAAAAATCTACTACGTAGGTACCTACATACATATGTACTTCAAAGCTTAAATTAGTATCTTAAAATTCTCACTCTATGTTCAAATATGAATGAGGCAAAAAGCTTCCATTCTATACTAACACAACACGTCTACCCCAAATATACCCCTACCCCAATTTAAAAGCTTTTTACAATTCCAATAATATTCATATTACACTAGGGCTAAAGTACTATTATGTTTCTATATAAGTATGTACGTATGTATGTATGTATGTATGTACATATATATGTATGAATAAATATACCAACATAGTTTATAAAAGGAGGGGTAGAGAGTACAGAACAAGTCTCGCATGTACAATAACACAAAAACTCTATTAGTAGAAACTACAACAACAACATAAAGCTTAACAATAATAAAAACAGCAACAACAATAATATTTCGTAGCCAATGTACGACCTTGAATATTTTTTTTTGTATACAAAATATTTTATAGCTACACGTGTCTGCTAATCAGAGATGGGAAAAAGTTTTTACTTGGTAACAAGATGATTCCAGCTTATACTATTAATGATACCTATGTACCTAGTTATTGAGAAAAACCGGATAATGAGTAATATTATTAGTCAGCAACCATAATTATATAACAAAAAAATTATAATAAGAAAATCAATTTCTTTGAAACCTATTTGATTTAATTTTTGTGGCATTTGAAATTTTTTTTATTATTATTTACAATTAAATTATTACAAAAGTTTTAAATACTAGATTTTTGAACGTTAAAATTCCAATTTTCCATCTCTGAAAACAAAAAAAATATATATATAAATTCAATATTATACTATATACATAAATCATGAGACCGGTCGCCGATGCCAACAACAATAATTACACATTTTACTACTAACGTTAAAAAATACTTGTACATACTACTAAGTCTCAAGAGAGCTCAACAACTCATTTTCCTCTTTTCTTTTGGCAGACAATATGCTGGAAATACGACAGTACTAAATGAGATACTTTTTTCTATAAGGATATTTTGGGCGTATTTTTTTAACAGTTATTCATTTGCCAACAGACATGCATTTGTTTTTGGCGCCATTTAATGGTGTAGAGCGAAAGCTCATCCAAAAAGGGGGGGTTTGGTGTAGAGAGATATGGTTTTAAATTTAATTAAGTAACCCTCAGAGTAGCCAATGTTTTTCTTGGGGGATGAACAGGTACAACCAATAATTTAGGCATAAGCAGAGTTCAATGAACTTCAAATTAAGTGAAATTTTGGGAAAATATTCTTTAAAAGGAAAACTACTGTAAATATAGTTAAAGTTTCAATGAATTTTTTAACTTTGTTTTGTTTTTTTATTTTGTTTTCTATTATTTTCCCTAAAGACAACGCCTTTTAACTTTAAATCCTTACCATTATCCTGCCTCTACTTAAAGTAAGCCTTGAGCTATTCTATGCTGTTTTTTTACTGACATATTATTCTTTGTTCAACTGTACCTACTTGAGATTTGTTTGTTCGCTTTAAGCTTTTAAAGTGTAGCAGCAACTTCTTCAATGCTGCTGTGGTTCTTTTTCGGTATTGTTATTTAAGAGTACATCTAGGAGTAAAGGACCCTTTTCTAAAAAAAAAATATAAGTATAAATGCCTGGCAGTCAGTCAGTGAGTAGTCTTTTTGCAGTCAAACTCCCCTTTGACTGCTTTGTAAATGTTGTCATTTATCATTATTATTTCTCTGCTTTAATTTTTCGCCATACAAAAGAAGCAATACCCCATAATTACTGCGTCACAATATGTTTTATGACAGTTGCACACATCAGAGATAGATTTTTGCCCAAAATATATACAAATATTTTTTATAAAGGGATAAAGCTTTATGGTTCATACAAATATGAGTTTTGTTTTTTGTAGTTTATTTTCTAATACGTATATGAGTTTAATGGCAAATTTTTTTATTATTAAAAAAAAATATGTTTTAAGGGTATATTTTTAGGTTTTGTAATTTTAATAAATTTTGCTTATTTAAGAGACTTAACTATTGTTTTTAATAGTTTATAGGAATTGGGAGTGCTTAAAAATGAATATCGATTATAAATAATTAAAGCTATATATTGTAGTTTAGAATTTAATTTAAAGTTATAGGTTAGGTTAGGTTTAAAAACAGGGGCACTAAAAGCCCAAACCCATGATAGGTATACACTTATGCCCAGTTGGCATGTTGTGCGCTCCATATGGAAAACGGAATTCCCAGACAAAAGCCATAAACATAATTCTCTATAAATAACGGACTAGTCCAAGAACCTAGTCCCCTCAATGTAACTCCTTATGGATCTCCAGTTCGAGTTCCCCATAAATAAAATGTTTTGCTGACATTACTTTAAAAAGTATTCAGATTTTAAAATAATACTGCCAAAGTAATTTTAGTTTGTCAACGGCCTTTTAACTCGTTAGGCGCTTAAATTGTTTGTTTTGTATTAGAAAATATTTTAATAAATTGAAATACACATATGAGATACATCTTTCAAATATGTCGTTTTGTTTATTGATTACTCATCTTTTTCCAAAAACTAATTCATTATTTTTGTTTTTATTCTTTAACCCATCTCCCACCGTAATAAAAAAAATTAATAAATTACCGTTTATTTAATGTTTTAGTGTTTATGTATGTATGTATGTATGTATATCTTATAAAAATCTGTAATATTCTAAGGGGAAGTACGTTTAGACGCATAAGTTGTCGTTAAAAAAAAAACTGTGTCTTAAAAATATGAGTTTTGTGATTAATGGGTTAACAAATGAAATAAATATTAAAATCGTTACTAAGACGATACTATACTACTTTACACAGTTTAAAATTTTAACTATTTCTTCTATGCACATACACAATGATGTAATTACAATTTTCTTTGCGAATTCTAAAACAAATGTCTACACTATCTATTAAAACATTAAGATGACTTTTTTTTTTTATTTCGTACCCCATTAAATTTGTTTTGATGAAAGAAAAAAAAATTATATATTTTTATTTTCCCACACTTTAAGCCAGCCATCATAATTTGTTCCCCCCTTATTTTTATTATTTTTTTTCTGCATTCTGAGTTGTTGCAAAAAATAAAATATATAAGTGTAATAAGAAATTCTCCCACAGCTTCTCTAAATGGAGGTTGACTTTATATCGAGGTTCATATTTGTTTTTATCTCAATCATAAGTTTTTTATCGTTTTTTTTTTGTTTTCAAAGATAATGTCATCTTTTTCTTATTGCTCAGAGTTTTCTGAACAAAATCTTCATTATGACGATCTGCAACCACTTGATGATGTTAATCTTGGTTTAAAGGTTAAACAAAATATATATTCTGAGTGTTTTTTGTTTTGTTTTTCATTTATGGTGAATGGCTGGCTTTCTGTTTGCGCAAAAAGAAACAGCAACTTTACACATGAGTAGTAGTTTGTCAAAGTATTTGAGATATACAAATAAATTTTTGCTACTCGACGTATTCCCTCCCCATTTGTACATACATACATACATATGTGTGCATGTAGGTAGACAGACATCAGCGATAGGAATATCTTTTCATTGAAAATTGCCTCGCACCATGTATAAGTTGTGCGCGCCATGGTTGACTTAAGTGAATTACAAATGTTGAGCTGACTGTCTAAAATTTACCACATTATGTTGACTCAACCACAGTATTGTCGAGGTTTGAAGGCTTATTCGTGTATTTTTTGTTTGTTTATAAATTCTTTTTAACATATTCTTAAATGTAATCGTGGTAATGTCATGCTAAAGTTTAACAGAAGCACAAATTGTAATGCATATTCTTATGTGTGTTTCTTTTTAAACAAGTACTGCTAAATTTTAATAATAATTATTTTTTTTGTTGTAAATTTTATTATGACTTTCACTTATTTCTTTAAAAAAAAGATTTTTCCTTTAATTATGAATTTTCACAGTAAATTTCCTTTTACACTTATTTTCCTGTCAATACTATTTTAATAATAAAAAAATTGTTTTATATACATGCATACATACGTGCATGAATGTAAATATGTATAAGATTTTCTTTATCGTGTGAATTGAAAATGTTTGAAATTCACAACATGTGTAAACAATATTATGTATTTCCTTTTGTGGTTAAAGAAAAAAAAAATAATAATAATAAACAAGACGTTTTTTTTTATCAGTTTCACTCTTAATAATGAAATTTTTTGCGCTAAACATGTGTTTTCAATTGATAAACAAAATTACTAGATTTATATATGTATATGCTATTAATTAGAGATGGGATTCGTAACTTTTTACTTACGAGCAAGAAAAAAATTGACTCATGTGTGATGGTATTTTTTTAAACCCCCTCGTGAATTAAAAACGATTTAGTCACATTCACGAACTCATGCTCACTCACTACATACTTATGATGAAAAAATTTGCAAATTTAAAGTTATTTTTCATTAAAAAAAATATTAAATCACTTTTATTCACGCCATGTATTTAGTGCTTACGCTCACATTGTTGCTCCAAGTAATCATTGCGATCATACATGATTTACCCTAGTCACATCAGCTGTCAAAGTCCATAGATAACAAGTAAGAGTGCTATATTCGGCCGTGCCGAATCTTATATACCCTTCACGTATAAGAAATACGTACATACATATATAAAAACATCCCATTGTAAAATTAAAAATTTACGTATGTATGTATGTATGTATGTTAAAAAAAAATAAATTTTTAAAAAAATTTTTAAAAAAATTTTAAAAAAATTTAAAAAAAAATTTTTAAAACAATTTTTTTAAAAAATAATTAAAATATAAATAATAAATATAAAACAAAAAAAAAAAATAATAAAAATATAAATAATAAATTAAATAAAAAATAAAAAAAAAATATAAAGAAAAAAATAAACAATTTTTTTTTGGCTCAGCTGGGATTCGATGCCACGTTTACTCTAACCAGTATACACGTTTGTATATATGTATGTATATGTATGTATGTAATTTTGTTTTTGTGAAAAAAAAATCGAGGTGGTCTTGGGTTTTTGCTCATATCTCAGTTGTTTATGTACCGATGTTTCTGATACCGATCTACTCCCGAATATTTCTGATATTTTAATACCTCACCCGGGTTCAAGCGATGTCGGGGGGCACCAAAAAGTTGATTTCAACATACACACGAACAGACTGACAGAGCTTAATCGACTCCCCTATTCATAAGCTTTCAGAAAATATATACTTTATGGGGTCGGAAATAAAAATTTTAGAAATTTCACACGGAATGACAAACCTATATATGTATACCCTTTTTCACTGTGTGAAGAATATAAAAAACAATTTTCTAAGAGAAGATTTATTTCAAATGCCAAAAACGAAAATTTTTTTTTGAACTGCGGTTACCTGATGAATTAGTATGCCCTGATATCTAGTATTCATTTAAAGGCACCAAATTTAAATTGTTTTTACATGTTAAAATAAACAAAATTTTCATTCTTAGTCCTAGTAAGTAGCCGATTTGGTACAAATGCCTTAAATAAACATTAACCAATCTGTCCCATATTAAAACAAAATCAAGGAAAATGCAAGCTTATTAACAATGCAATTATAGTGCGTTACTGCATTAAGTGATAATGCAGAAGTAATATATTATTTACCAATAACTTAAGTGTTAGGGAAATATTCACACCTATCGTACACCTATCGCACAACCCCTCCCCCATAATGGTCTAGTGACGGCAATGTATTTTTTTTTGGGAAAAGGGAAAATATTTCGAGAAGAAAAATATTCACGATAGGGGTGATGTATGAATTATTCTTATAAGATGGGAAAAAGATACTGTAGTCAGTGTCCATTATTTGTATTCTCAATTTGTAAATTCACGTACTGTTAATAAAAAATAATTTTGATAACAAAATAATGTAGAACATAAAATAGTGCATTAACAGTACTAAAGTTTGTGATAATACAATAAACGTGCACTAAATAATTTTTTATTGTTTAATATGATGGTAATTTAAAAGTCGTCCAGGTCTGGTAACTAGTTGGCTTTACTAGAAAACAAACAAAACAAAATACTCTTAAATATTTAATTACAAATATTTTATAAAGTATAATACTCCTTTTACTTCCTTTAGTCACACTTGCACAATGCTTACCTCATTTATTCTATTAATTGTGCCATCATCATCATCATTATATCATCATATCCACTATGTACTCAGATGATTGGTAACATGCACAAGTATGTCTGCAGTATGTCTTATTGTGCCACACTAATGTAAATTAACTTAAGAATTATGTAAATACAATTTTTATTGTATTAAAGCTTATTAGATTAGCCGAGATTCATAGCGCATACTTGTACATACATACATTGACTACGGCTGCTACACGATGCTGTTCTGCCTGCCACATGATCACAGAGTGTAGGTGGTGATTTAATCATACTTATTTGCACACGCTGTAGTAGAACTTAAATTAGGTCTACATTTCAAATACATATGACATGAGTTGTAACACTTTAATAGGAAAAACCGCCAATGTATTTTCTACTCCTTCGTCTTGTCTTTCTGGTCATAATACTGCCATTATTTCAACAGCGTTTTATAAGTGTCTGTCTTTTTTTTTTTAATTTTTTTAAAGGCATCTTTGGACTGTTTTTTTTTTTTTAATTTTGTATTTTTCTATATAAAATTGTGTGTCTGTTGTGGTTTTTATCTTTTAATGAAAAAAAAAACAAAAAAACTACACCCACATAGAACTAGTTTCACACAGCAGATCTGTATTTTTCTTTTCTATGTATGCGTCATTCAGTTTTAAAATCATGTGTGTTGAAATACTACACTTTACCCACTACCACGAGAAAAAAAGTACATTTTCAATATATAGTACATACATACAATTTGGAGCGTGCGTCATAATGATGGCATGTGCAAAGCTTAAATACAACAACTTGTTGAATGCATTTTATAATTTTTTTGTTTATAATAACCTGGCTTTAAAACTGTTTCTTCGGCATTATAATACAATTTATGTTGTTTATTATGAAATTTTTTTTTTAAATTTTTTTTACCTGTATTTCCTATTTCTATATAAAATTTGGTATTCGTTTTTTAATTAATGCCTTTCTCGGTGTGACAAAGAGTTTCATTTTTTGCATATCAAATCTATGTATGTATGCTTATATCTTTTGCCTTTATTTTTTATAACCACCACAAAAAAAAAAAAAAAAAATGGTGTGGGGGTATATTCATTTGGTCATTCCGTATGTAATATAACAAAATATCCATTTTAAACACCATAAAGTATATACTTCCTGAGTCCTGGTTTCATTATTAGGATGATTTAGCTATGACCGTCCGTCTGTCCGTATGTTGAAAGCACGAAGAAGAGTTTGAACCGCAAGAGTTAGGGGAATCAAATTTTGCTAGAATATCCCTTACACATAAGGTTTGTTCGGTATGAAAAATAGGGTAATCGATATATAAGGAAAAGAGTTATAGCTCGTAAATCAAGAGTAGGTCAGAAAACCATGTCATTCCTACAACGAATAAAATGTGATTGTGTCTAAACGCTTTGACGTAAAGCGAGTATATTTCCTTAGTAAAAAAAAAACATTTTTCCCTGAAAATTGCTCAAATCTATACATTACGAAAGGAGTTCTAGATCAAAATGTACGAAGGTTTACACCGCAAAATTTATACATTGTCTGTACGAATTGAATGAATGAATGAATTGAAATTGAATGTACGATTCTGAAATTTTGCAAACATTGAACGAAAGACTTGTAATAACGGAAAATTAAGGTGACACGCCCCACCTTCCATATAACACTTTATCTCACAGTCACATAATTTCTCTATGGACAAAGATTTTTAACGAATAAAAGACTCTATATTGAAATATCTTAATTAAATTCGTTAGCAAAAAGTACTTCAATACGCCCACTTTAACGCCCAGTAGTATCAGTAGTCAGTAGTATCATTTCTAATGTAGAAATACTTAAGCTTTCATTGTAAGAATAAATTTAAGAAAATAAATTAATAGTGAATCAAAGTTATACAAACAAAGTAAAACGTATTTTAGTGTTAAGAGATTAATTCCATAGCGATAAATTCTGTGCCATAAAAGTACACAAAATTGGTGGTGGGTATCAGAAATTCGGCACAGCCGAATATAGTGCTCTTATGAGTTACATTTCAACTTTCTTTAAATTCAAAACTGTTTGATGATACCGCTAGTGCACTTACAGCACGACACACTGATAAATACACATTTTAGTATATGTATTATCTAAATGCAACATGCATTGACTGACGCATACATACTTGTGGCCTACAACTTCAAAGACTCATAAATTAAGTATTTTATAGTGCGAACACTTTTCTTAGATGTGTCATTATGATTTTTTTGTCATAATTAGATGGAAATCTTTTTGTCATTATAAATAAACCAAAAAAGATATGTAAGTATATATGTACATAAGCATGTATTTTATATATATTTTTACTTTCAGTTAACTTAAAAGTCAAAGAGTTAAAGCATTGATTTTGTATATTTTTCGATTTTTTTTTTTCAATAATTCCTGTTCAATGCTAAGTGACTTTTCAAAAGCATAGATAATTTATATTCATATATTAAGGGTTTAAATTATAGAGTCATTAAAGCATCACCAGGTGGTTGCACGAAACACTATCTGTGTTTTTTTATAAAAATTATTACAGGTTTACAAAACGAATTTTCTATGGACATTTGGGTTATAAATCTCTTATAAAACTGTTTTAATTTTTATGAATTAGACCGTATATATTTATATTTTTATTTTGAGAACTTTAGACACTTAGGGCCGTATTCATAAAAAATATTTTAGGTTTATTAAAGGCTTATTTTGACAGATGTTGTAGAGAAATTTGTCAAACAAGCCTTCAATAAACCTAAAATATTTCTTATGAATACGGCCCTTATATTACAAATTCTCGTTGCTCTAACAAATTCAGTTATGTGTTTTTTTTTACTGAGTTTTTTAAGGAGAGCAAAAAAGCATTTTATTTTGTTACTTAACAGTATTAAATTTACTCATACGGACTATTGTTTATTGTTTGAAGCTATCAAGATATCCTTTAACGGTTTGGTGGATAGATGTACGAGCAATAAAAGTTAAAAAAAAAAACAAAATAATGAAATGCACTAAAAATTATTAGTTATTGATTTAATTATTAATTTTTGTTTTTTTTTTTTTAATTTTGTTAAATTATTCTTACAATTACTAAGTAATACAGTGTGGAAGTAACAAGCATTTAAGCAAAATTTAATACTATTTTAATGACTTTGCTCAATGACTAAAGCATTACTAGATAATTATTTAACAAACAAGTTTTTCTTAAATATTTCGATTTGAAGTGTCATTATTGAGTTAAACATTATAAATACTTATCTCTTATACTCTATTCTAGGGCATAAAAACAATGTAATTAAATCATAAATACATGCCTAAAGGTATGTTCACATTAAGCAAATATTTGACAGACGTTAGCACTAAAATGCATAAATTGTTGCCATTTTAAATAAATATTTCATTAAAAAACTTCTTGTTTAGATACTTGATATAAGAACAATCACACAATGTAAAAAAATTACTTAAGCAGCTAATGTATGGCATGTTTTTTACATCTAACTTGTCAAATTTGTGACACATACGTAATTCTTCATGTCCACCGCTGACAGAGATTTTTGCCAACAGCTGGTGTCAGGTGGCTTCTCAGAATAAAATACAGCAAGCTTTAATTGAAATTCTGTCAGATGACCTTCCACATGAGTTTTAAAGAAATCATGTTTTAAATGCAACGCACTAAGTACATGTAATAGTGGGAAATTTGAACAAATATTTGCCAAATGCGAACCATGCTCAGACCATGACCTTAGTTTTCTGCCCAAAACGTTAAAACAAGCATGAAAACAGCATTTTAAAGTTACATATAAGTAGGTAACAACAGCATTAATGAAAAATCAGTTTAAATTAAAATTTTATTTATTGGCTATGAATGCTTGTGAACATTCTTAACAACAAACAATACCGTGCTTATAACTGGTTTTTAAAATCATGTCGCTAAAAAGAAATATAAATTACAGGAAAAGACATAAACAACGAGAGAGAGAGAGAGAGAGAGAGAAAAAAACAAAAAATAAATAAAAAATAAAAGTGCATAAATTTTAGACTTTCCCACCATATACTTTGGCAAAATCTTTTTTCAAGAAAAATCCCTTTTACCAAGACAGGCAGACGGACAGGCGCAGACAGACAGACAGACAGACAACCCAACCTACAATCAATAAATATTATTGTTGTTGTGGCTATTTTTTGCAGTTATGTGTGTGTATGCATTTGTATTATAACCTTGCGCAAGAGTTGCTGTTGTCGTTTTTAGAGGTGTTGCGCCTGCTTATTTAACATTGATCTTGTGGTTGCCATTTTTTTTTTCAACATTTTCTAAAAAATACTTGTGGACTCGGTAAGAAACTCTACTCCACTTCAGACTTTAGCAAACAAGCAAACGCTTCAACAACGCTAGTCTTATAGAAAAAGTCATACGCTTTATATTGCCTCTGCTGTGATCTTAGCGTTTTTTATGTTTAATGTCTTTTGATTTCGTTTACAAAAAAAAAACTAGTTTTTATATACAACATATTTTACAATAAATCTTAACATTTTAGTTGCTAGTGGCATTTTTACAAAGTCTTCAGCCGTCTTCATCATAAACATCATTAACTTTAAAGGGTAACCGTTTTTGGTTATACTCTTCTCTTCTGATCAATGCATTGTCGTTTATGGTTTTTTTTCCTGTCACACTGTTCTGGTCGGTCGGTTGGTTATATTGCTTGTCTCATTGTCTGTCCCTTTAAAGAAATTCTTTTGCGTATTTTTGCGTGCATCGAATATTTATGTTGTTGTTGAATTCATTACTGATTTCTGCAAAATTATGCAAATTTTTAGCTTTACAGCGCGCTAGTCTGTGGTGTATATTAAAAAAAAATAAACTTATTAAAAACGGTTATCTTTTTTTGTTAAATGTTGAAAGTCTTTTATAAATATTAATTTTCTTCTACAAAATATTTAATTATTACAGTTTTTTATAAAAACATTAAAATAGAAGAATTATTTCAACAGCTTTGCTTGAATTATTTGATAAAGTTACTCAAGTTATTAGATACCAAATTTAAGAAATTTCTCAACATTAGGTTTGTAATTAAATTGCTTCTAGAATTAACTAGAAAAGCCCGGCGCGCGTTGCTACGTCCCTTAATGAATACAAATGCATTCTGAATTTAAATTTAATATCAAGTGCAAAAGGCTAAAAATCAAAAAATTTTTTAATGGGCGTGGCACTGCCCACTTTTCTAATCAAGAATTTGTATAGTCATGACAACTCAATATGTGTGCAAAGTTTCACAAAAATCGGTCCAGAGCAAGTACCTCAAAATTATAACTTTTTATGGGCGTGGCTCTGCCCACTTTTCTTATCACGAAATTATAAAGACATGACAGCTCAATATGTGAGCAAAGTTTCAGAAAAATCGGTCAAGTGGAAATAGCTAAAATTGATAACTAATTTTTTATGGGTATTGCCCCGCCAAATTTTTTCTACCCATAAACACTCCCTGGTATGTGTACAACAACTTGCCAAAGTTTAAGTCCGATCGGTTTTACAGTTTCGGAGTCTATAGCTTACACACACACACACAGACAGAGTTTCTCTTTTATATATATATATAGATTGATAGATTGATTATTGTAGGTAGTTGATTTGTTTACAAATAATTGATGAATTCACAAGGTGCCCTTAGTGCCGAATTGTCATAATAACTTTTCAAAATTTTGAAAAGGCTTGTAAATTTAACAATTAACAAAACAAATATTTACTTGTCATTAAATTTATAATTTTTGGGAAATTATGACAATACGACACTTAGGACAAACTAACGTAAATTGATACAACAATTTTGTCACGTTAAAATTTCTTTTTTATACACTATATAAGTCCTTACTCACTAAGTTGTTTTTAAATTATTTTGAGAATGAAATTTTCTTAGATTATGAATGAATTAAAACCACAAGTTCCGTTTGTTAAAGCTTTTTTTTTTTTATTAAATTGAATCAGCATATTAGTATGTATAGTAACAAATCTGAATGAATTTTATTTTAAAGGTCACTTTTGATTTAATGAATAGATTTTATTATAATACAATAAAAGCCAAATTTTATTATAATACACACACACACACACATGTGTGTATGTGTATGACATTCTTGTTTCTGGTGTTGCTAGGTTAACATTTTTATATTTTTTCTCTCGAAATTTTAAGATAAAGTTTTAATTATTTTCTGTTAAAAAAAAAAATTAAACACGAAATATAGTTTTTTAAAATTTATACTAATTTGTAGATTAAGTGCCATAACATACCGGTGGTAGACTAAATGACTGTCAATTATATTTTCATCTTAAAATTGTTTAAAAAAAAATATATATATTTTGACGTTGGCGTTAGATTTGTATATTAAGCAAATTTTATTAAAAAATAAAATTGCATTTAATTCTTGTACTCATTTAAAATTTTTTTTTTATTTAAATGACCTCGAAAAGTATGTGCTATTTATTTATTTATTTTCAAACATTTTCTTTGTTAATGTTGCATGTAATGCTTTTCAAATTACATACCAAGAAATGCTGTTGTTTGCAATATCAACTGGAAAAACCATACCACCATTCACTTTATAGTTTCACGTGCTTATGCTGAATTCTTTTCTGTATGTGAGTGCAATAATTCGGTGTACCTACCTCTTTTTGTGACAACCAAAAGAATGCAGCTTTGTAATAGGAGATTGCAAAAATGTTTACTGCTTGCTGCTGAGGCAACAATAAAAAATAAAAAACTAAGTAAAAACCGGATTTTAAGAGAAGGACATGAGACATGCATAAAGAACGTACAGATAGACGGACGGACTGACTCTAACAAATACTACTAGCTGTTTGTTGAGACATAGCAACAATATCTCGAATAGATATATATTCTCTTCTCATTTGCGGTATTTTTTTTTATACTATTGCTACAAACAATAACCGACTTAGAGCTGAGTGAGGCAAATACACAAAAAATGGCATAAAATTCAAATAGACACTATGACGAGCAAAAGACAACCAGTCGACAATATGTGCTGTGTGAAGCACATAAAAATCCACAAAACCAGCCAGAATATATAACAAACACCAAACACACTCGTGTACACAGGAAAAGATCATAAAATACTACATAAACACTACCATATTCCCACTAACTTAATATGAGAAAAATAAAGCGAAAAGAATTTTATCAACTGAGTCTAGCTGAAAACGAAGTCAGTGTGAATGTAGTTTACTTTAATGGAAAACAAAAAACAAAACAAAAAATATCAACACGCGCTAATCTAGAAATGAAAAAAGCTTTTCTTTATACAAGCTTGTCACAAATTTTTTTATGCCGGTTGCATGTCGCATTCCTTCCCCTTCTCTTGTGGATGCAAAAACTATGTGTTAAACCAGTTTTAGTATGTAGTACATATTTATGTATGTATGCTTTTACAGTGGTTTAGTCAAGAAGGAAGCAATATCAGACACATCTCTTCTTCGTCATCATACTCCTCTAATTCTGTGGATAGACGACTAACTGCAGCAATTGCATTCATTTTTTAATGTAGTCGTCATCATCTCATAGTATTATTAAGCTTTACTGTAGTAGTCAACGTATTTTATGATTGACAGACAGACAGACGGACAGACGGAGTTTCTGGTTTTAAAAGCTGGTATAATGCATTATTCCATTGTAACAGATAACAAAAAAAAAATAAAAAAAAAACTGTTAAACTATTTGAAAAATGTCATAAGAGAAAGGATTTTGTTTTTTTTTTTTTTGTTGTTTTGTAAAAGAAATAAAATAAGCTAGACATATTAATTGCTAGTTTTATTTTCATTTCATGCACCTCTTAATTGTAATTGTAAGAGGAATTACGACTTTAGCAGCATAAGAAAAAAATTATTCAGACAAATTTATAACAAAAATGTGAAATTAAAAATTGTTAGAATTTGAGGAAAACAATTTCATTGCATTTTCTTTTATTTTTCCTTAAAAATTTTCCATTCTTAACTGAATACTATTTGGTGCGATTCTCTTTATCATATTTCATCAATCAATTAAAAAGTTTTGTAAAACTTCTCTCCTTTCACATGTTCGCAAGAAATTCCATTTCAATTAAATTTAATTAAAGTTTGTTTCATTCATTAAATATGCTAACAGCCCAAAACACTCACACATTATCACATTTTATTCATGTAATTTGTTCATAAACATAAAATTTTTTATATATTTTTGTGGCAAAAATAAAAAAAAAGAAGCAAATTAGAACGCTGTATTCGGCCGTGCCGAATCAGATAATACCCTTCACAGCCGGTTGTACCAACATGTACTGAAATACATGAATATGAATGAATAAAGATTTCATCTAGCTTAAGAACCTGAAAATTAACCATTTTTTCATGTCAAAATTTTTAAGTTCTGATTAAAGAAACTTGATATTCATGTTCATGAATAATTTCATACATAGTTTACAATTGTGAATCTATTTTTTGTATAAATAAAGTTAAGTGATAGTGTGTGTTTCAAGACCACATCTGACAATTATATGTATATGGTGCAACTGTGACCAAAATTTATTAAAGAACTTTTAATTGATACTTTTTTTTCAAAAAGTTTTTTACGGCAATATGCTTGTCGGTAATTGACCTATGGATCAAAGATTTTCTTTCATATTTTCTATATACGAAACAAACATTTTAAGAAGAACTGTGGGAGCTGCAAAATTTGACTTTGTTTGGATAAAAAATATAGGTAATCGTCTTTGGCTTAAATCTCAGCTCATGATGTACCCACATAACTGATTTTCAATAGCAAAATTCTCAAAAGCATATCTAATAAATTGATACCTTAAACGAATCTGTACAATATGCAGGGACTTCAAAAAATTGATTTCAACATACACACGGACAGACGAACTTAGCTAAATCAATTCTTTTATCAATAAGAATCAAGTAAAAAAATGAATACATATTGTAGAAATTACGGAATAAACGCAATGACAAACTTATTTATACAATCTCGTGTGAAGGGTATAAAAACTAAATAAATTTGTTTAAGTCCTAACTGATAGTAGAGTGTGTAATAGTGTTGACATTTGTATATGTACATATATACTTCCGCTACTAATTCTATTAGTAAACACTTCCTGTATGACAATTTCTTTTGCCACCAGCAAGAAGGAGCTGCAAAGCTAACCCACACACAATAGCCAGAATGTGTGTATGGGTTATTGTGTTGTTTAGAATAAATATTTGCTATTGCGTGTTGAAATATTTAAGTTTGGAAAACTCTTGTTGGCCGTTGACATAAGGAGGACAAAATAATGACACAATATTCTTGATTATACAGTACCTAGTCCAAGTGGTTTTTTTTAATGTTTTAACACTCTATTTTTTGTTAAAGTACTTACTTACAACACATACAAACATGAAATTCTTTGTTATGTTTGCTTTTTTATTTAGTTGTACACAGGGGACTCCAATGTTTTGTATTTGTACTTGTTTGATAGTAGGCCCTTATAAAATTATAAACTCCACCACAGGCAGCTTAATTAAGTAGCTAAGTAACTTTTTTTTTTTTTTTTTTTTTTTGTAAATGTACTAATGATTTAAGTTTTTTTCATTAAGTCTACATAGAGTACAAAGCAAAGAAAATAATGGAAAATCTTCAACAAAATTATTAAATTTAAAACGAAATAAGAAAATATTACCTTAAATTATGAAAATAAGTGCGTAAAAATTAAAGCATGGGCTAAGCTTTACGTATTACATATATACACACACACACACTTATTTGATTGATTAACTATATGTGTAGTTTAGAGAAATTCAATTATTTCATATATAAAAATGTCAAGCAATGAGCCAGTAGTAGTATTTACTTCAAAATATGCATAACTGTAATTAAAATCAAATTAGAATTTTATATAGGTATTCGGCTATTGCGAATATTATATAACCCTTCATCAATAAATAATTTTTGGTAGTGAAACGGTATATGTTTAAAAATGTAAATATAAAAACATTTGGAAATAAAACACTTTAAAACTTTAAATGTGGCTGTTTAAGCTTTTATATGAATAATTAATTTTTAATAATTAATGCCTGTTTTTATACCCTTCACCTGTGGTGCACAAGGGTATATATAGCTTTGTCATTCCGTTTGTAATTTCTACAATTTTCATTTCCGACCCCATAAAGTATATATTTTCTGAAAGCTTATGAATAGAGGAGTCGATTAACCCTGACCGTCTGTCCGTCTGCCCGTCTGTCCGTGTGTTGGTTGAAATCAACTTTTAGAAGCAACTATATGTTCCTCAGATCTCTATATGGTATCAATCTCTTGGAAATATTCAGGAATGAATCGCTATTGAAATTCAGCACAATCGCCCAATAACTTTCTGAGATATGAGCAAAAAACCACGACCACCTCGTTTTTTTACACAATTACAACAATAACATACATACATAAATATATGTAAAAACCATAAAAAAAAGAAAAAACAAGTAAGAGTGCTATATTCGGCCATGCCGAATCTTATATACCCTTCACAACGTGTAGTCATGCAATAACAGTTGCTTGTATCACCATTCATCCCATATAAAATACGTACACGTATGTATGTTAAAAAAACGAAAAAAAAAAAAAAAATTGTAAAAAAAAATTTTTAAAAAAATTTAAAAAAAAAATTAAAAAAAAAAATTATTATATATATAATATACATATATAAAACAAAAAAAAATAAAAAAAAAAATAAATAAAAAAAAAATTAAAAAAAAAATAATAATAAAAATATAAATAATATATTAAATAAAAAATAAAAAAAAAAATAAAAAAAAAAATTAAAAAAAAAATTTTTTAAAAAATTAAAAAAAATTTTTTTTTGGCTCAGTTGGGATTCGATGCCACGTTTTCTCTAACCAGTATACACGTTTGTATGTATGTATGTTGTTGTTGTAATGTTGTTTTTGTGAAAAAAAAATCGAGGTGGTCGTGGGTTTTTGCTCATATCTCAGTTGTTTATGTACCGATGTTTCTGATTTTCAATAGCGATCTACTCCCGAATATTTCTGATATTTTAATACCTTACCCGGGTCCAACCTATGTCGGGGGGCTTCAAAAAGTTGATTTCAACATACACACGGACAGACGGTCAGACGGACAGACTGACAGGGCTTAATCGACTTCCCTATTCATAAGCTTTCAGAAAATATATACTTTATGGGGTCGGAAATGAAAATTGTAGAAATTTCACACGGAATGACAAACCTATATATACCCTTTTTCACTGTGTGAAGGGTATAATTACAAAAAGAAAAAATATTAAAAATAAAAAAAAAAAAATACAAAAAAAAAATTTAAAATAATTTTAAAAAAATTTTAAAAAAATTTTTAAAAATTTTTTCAAAAAAATTTTTTTAAAAAATTAAAAAAAAAAATAATAACAAAATATAAATAATATATTAAATAAAATAAAATTTTTTTGGCTCAGCTGGGATTCGATGCCACATTTATTCTAACCAGTATATACATATGTACGTATTTGATATGAGATGAATGGTGATACAAACAATTGTTATTGCATGACTACACGTTGTGAAGGGTATATAAGATTCGGCACGGCCGAATATAACACTGTTACTTGTTTTAAGGTAAATTATGCAAAATTGTAGCATTAATTATAAACAAATACTAAAAGTTTTAATCTTTTCAAGCCCTTCTCGCTTACTCACTCGTACAATCTTTATTCAAATATAAAACCACTTGTCACATACGCATATTGTTATCAAAAAATGTTTTCAGATTAGAAAGAGACCCTAAAATTTGTTGGTTGTCAACCAGCCAATACTAAGTTCAGACCGGTTTTTTTTCGCTTGTAGTTTCCAACTATGTATTATCAAACGTTGGGCAAAACGTATTAAGGGGTGGGTAGTGCGACAATAGGCACGTGTTTTAATTTAACATCTACAAGGGCAAATCGAATAAATTCGCTTAAAATCTATACCAGTTACAGGCTAGTTTCTATAGAAAATTTCAACAAACATATTTTAAAATGTAAATAATTTGCGATACTTTATCGTCTTGAATAATATCTATGTATGTATGTGTAAGAGCCAATTAAAAAAAAAAAAGAAATACGAACGTCTTCTTTACCAATTAATAATCTGCTAATATGCGCATTAATGAATGGGTGATTATTTATTTAAAAAAAAAAACAGTAAATGTGAATCTAGCGAATAACAATTGGAAATATTTCGGAAGTAAATCCGTTTTTTTTTAAAAGAAAATATTTAATTGAAATTTTAATTCTATGTACCTTTTTGTTGTTGTTGTTGAAATTTAAACAACAAAAACCGTTTTTATGTTTTAATTTTACACCTTAAATTAATAACGAAATCAGAAAAATCTTAACTATTCAAATTTTTGTGTATGCATATAATGAACACATTACAAGCGTTAAGCAACAGGCCACAGCAACAAGTGTTTCGCCAAAATAGAATTAAAAAAAGAACATCAAAAATTGAGAATGACATCTGAAGGTATGTGCAGGATGGTGCACTTATACAGGTGGCGGTGCCAGCCCAATTGATTATTTTTTTAATGTTCCAATGTTTGTCAAACTCCATATATAAAAAAGTGATTACAGTGCCATTGTGCACTGTCAAACTCCATATATAAAAAAGAGAGATAAAAATTGCTCTCCTTTACGCTATCACCTTAAGTAATTACACCATGGGTATGTGTTAATGGTATTTATTTTACAGCGAGCTCGCAAAAATATACCAAATGCATGTGATTAAATTATGTTGTTGTTGTTACTTTTCTACTTCACACACACACGTACGATTTTTATATGTATATAATTGCTATGTATTCAGTTATGATCAAAATAATTCCCCCATGTTTTTATGTATAAAACTGATAATTGTAGTTTTTATTTGTATTTCATTCTCTGATAATGAATACATACCAAATACTATCTATTGTAATTACTTTAACTCTCTTGGAAGTATCATATGTACTACGTACATCACAAGTTTTGTGCAATTTGCACATGTCATATAATTAAACAAATAAAAAACTGTAGTAATAGGTTTTGCAAATAGTATCATTATAACTATACACTAGTGTAGAACATATGTATTTACATAATTTAAAGTTATTATAAAGTTTCCTCTTTGCAAATCTTTTTTAAAATATAAATATTTACGCAATTTTGTGATAAAGTCATAAATTTAAGGGAATTGTTAAAATTGCAAATAAGATTCTTGCAGGTTGCAAGTGCTAGCGAGAGTATTTTAAAAAATGTAAATATCATTTAGGGTATTCACCAAATAAGCTGTCATGTGGTAATGTCATAACATTTCACTATAATTGTTGTTGTTGTCCATTGTAAAGGTTTAAAAATATTTCAAAACTTGAAAAAATTTCAACAACATATACATACTTATATATGTATATATTTTCTGAAAGCTTATAAATAGGGAAGTTAATTAAGCTTTGTCCGTCTGTCCGTGTATATGTTGAAATCAATTTTTTTAAGCCCCCAGACATTTCCAAAACCCGTGTAAGGTACCGAAATATCAGAAATATTCGGAATCAGAAAACTTGCTCTATCAACAATTGAGATATGATGAAAATACCTAGACCACCTAGTCTTTTTATACCAATACAAACTGAATAATGAATGTAGGTTCGAATCCCAGTTAAGACAAAAAAAAACTTTTTTTTTTAATTTTTTTTATACATACATAAACTCAATTTAGAATTTTACAATGTATACGAATGTATGTATGTACGTATTTCATATTAATGAGATGAATGGTGATACAATTGTTACTGCATGACTACACGTTTTGAAGGGTATTTAAGATTCGGCACGGCCGTATATAGCACTCTTACTAGTTTTTTGTTATTTCTATACAAAAATTTTTTTTTTCTTAATTATTTTTAATAAAATGTTTCTTAACATAATGTTTTTACTAATTGTGTATTACAAATTACAATTGCATTTTCACAATGTCTTGTTTTATTAGCATTTTGTTATTAACAATTTTAAAATTTGTTGTTGGTATGTATTTCTGTGGTATACTTGAAATCTTTCCATTGCTTTTTCGAATTTTTATTCAACAAGAAATGTTTAATACCATATAATGGAAACAGTTGCCAACATTTAATGTAAAATAAATGAAAAAAAAAATAAAAAAAAAAATTTTTTTTTTAAATGCCCAGCCGTTGCGACGTTCTCGAGTTGATCGGCTCTTGGCAGCAGTAACAACAATACGCCCAAAATAATCGCAAATCTTAGATAAGCAAATACATTTTTTGATGTAAACGTTTTTTATGTGCGTATTTGCCTGGCATTTAAGCAAATAAATTTAGTATTACTAAGCGGTTTCAAAGCATGCCGTGTAGGCTAAAGCGTTTGAATGGGCGGGCAGGCAGGAGGGGGTTGGGATATGGAAAGCAATACGTCAAAAATTAGTACTGGCCAAGTATTTTTATAAATAGTTTTAAATGCGTAAGAACGTGGGCAAATAAACTTTTTTTAATTTAATTTAAAAATACCAAATATAAAATTTTTGTTAAATGCATATCAAATAATGTAATTGCGTAATACGTCGTACTCTACAATTAAAGCTAAAATTATTATTAAGCTTAAGTTCAACTTAAACAAAAATTTTGTAGTTATTTTCTTATTTGAAAATAAATTTTTGACAAAAAAATCTCTCTCAGCCTTACTTTTTTTTCTTCGGTGTACTCAAAGAGAAATTACGTCGAGAAACGTGTGTATATTGATTTTATTTAAATTAATCTTTCCTCTTACGTTTCTTTTGTGTGTGAAATGATTGTGTTACTGCTTAAATATGATGATGTAGTGTAAAGTGTGTATGTGTAGCGTGAGGGGGGCTCCTCAACATTTGTGCGATAGTGTATTAGATTAAAACTAATCAAATAAATATCTGTCATTATTTTCTCATCTAAATTTATGCGTAAAAAAAGATTATGTGCGTGAGTGTGCGTATCTAATTCGGGCTAATATCACACAGACACACTTAGGTTAACACAAGCATGTATGTACATACATATGTATCGAATGTCACAAGTAGAATGGCCCTAACTCGTAGTTTTTACGAAATAGTAATAGTATCAAAAATAACAATTTAACCAACAATTTTACACAAGAAATTACATTATGATTATACAGTTTCTGTTACGTTTTTACCACCTTCTCCTGTAAAATTTACAATAATTTGAGTTAAGGCCTTTCTACTTGTAACCTACGATATATAGTATTTTTTGCGTCTTTTTGTTTTTATGTTAAAAAAATGCTAAATTTTTTTTAACTGCGTTCATTTACTTTATTAAACAATTTGTATGTATGTATGTATGACCGTTTGTATGTATGTATGTATGTTTGTATATAAATCAGCTGTTACACTCGATAGATATACAGTTTGGCAGCCAGTCCCTTTTTACCATTACACACTCTGCCGTTGCTTGTATTTCTTAACCCCAATAAGGTGTTTGTAGTTGAGTAAGGCTAGACGGTCGATGCTTGTTATTCATTTGACCAGAAATACTCGCGTACAATTTATACTTGTCTGTTTTTATACCCTTCACACAGTGAAAAAGGGTATAATAGGTTTGTCATTCCGTGTGAAATTTCTACAATTTTCATTTCCGACCCCATAAAGAATATATTTTCTGAAAGCTTATGAATAGGGAAGTCGATTAAGCTCTGTCAGTCTGTCCGTCTGTCCGTGTGTATATTGAAATCAACTTTTTGAAGCCCCACGACATAGGTTGGACCCGGGTAAGGTATTAGAATATCAGAAATATTCGGGAGTAGATCAGTATTGAAAATCAGAAACATCGGTTCATAAACAACTGAGATATGAGCAAAAACCCACGACCACCTCCATATTTTTTTCACAAAAACAACATTACAACAACAACATACATACATACAAACGTGTATACTGGTTAGAGAAAACGTGGCATCGAATCCCAGCTGAGGCAAAAAAAATTTTTTTTTAATTTTTTTTTTTATTTTTTATTTAATATATTATTTATATTTTTATTATTTTTTTTTTAATTTTTTTTTTATTATTTTTTTTTGTTTTATATTTAATATATATTTTAATTATTTAAAAAAAAAAATTTTTTTTAATTTTTTTTTTTTAATTTTTTTTTTTAAATTTTTTTTTTTTAATTTTTTTTTTAACATACATACGTAAATTTATAATTTTACAATGGGATGTTTTTATATATGTATGTTTTTTATATGTATGTACGTATTTCATTAGATGAATGGTGATACAAACTACTGTTATTGCATGACTACACGTTGTGAATGGTATATAAGATTCGGCACGGCCGAATATAGGGCTCTTACTTATTTAAGTTTTTTTTTAGGCAGCATATTGCTGTTGTTTTTGTATTGCTATTTCTTGTTGATACAGTTTTTTTATTTCTTCTATTTTGTTTAGGCCTAATAATGCCACAGAGCACTAATACTTTTAATACTTTGTTTTTTGTTTTTTCTTATTGTTTTTCTGTTTTCTTGTTCGGTATTTCAGTCCTATTTTTGTATTAAATAGAAAATATTTCTTTATAATGTTGCTAGGCGGAAGATTTTTTTGTAAGTGTGTCTGTCGAGCGTTCTTTCTTTTCGTTGACGCTAACGATGTTGTCTCCCTTAAGTGTACTTACTACCTTTTTTGCCTGCCACCACATCAATATGTTTGTATGAATGTATGTTCCTAATAGTCATTATACACCTTTTTTGTAAACAAAAAAAAATTCTTAACTTTTTTGCTTCTTAGACCTAAATGATATGGAAAAAATTTAAACGTCTACTTGTTTTATTACCATCCATTAAAGCTTAAAAGGATATGGAGAAACAAGGCAGAAGAAAGTATTGTATCCTTTTTTTCTGTTTGTTGGCACATTTTGGCACGTGTAATGTTGTTTCAAACTAAACATACCTTCCTAAAAATTACCATAATTTGATAATTTATAATTAAAGTCTTCCCCCTCAAGTAATTTAAAAAGTTTTTATACTCTAAGGAATAAAGCTCAATGTTCTTTCGGTAGTTTAAAGAAAAGCAAATCATTCCTTTTATGTTAACTTAACATCATTATAAAAAGTTTCACAAATATGTTAAGCTTTTAAAGCTGGTAAAGAATAAAAGCTTTTTTTTTCAATGTAGTCAGTTTTAAAATAAAATTAGTTCGAAGTATTAAAGTGTTCTTTTCTAAAATTTGTCTTCTTTAAATATAAAAATTTTCCAAAATTTCGAAAAAACACAATTAAGTACTTCAAAACTTTAGTTGTTAATGTGAATGCTTACTAACAAACTTTTCATGGCCAGAAAGCTTTGTAAAAATTTAACAAATTTTAAAATTAAATTAGAGGAGTACTACGACGTTTTAAAATCATGCATTTAACTATTTATTATTCTCATTTAAGTACTTTAATTTTTTATTAATTATTAAATTGTTTCACTATCACAATACCTTTTACCCCCTTAGAAAATAAAACCTGCTTCTATCTAACATTTGTTCGCTTTTGAAACGTTTTGTGCACCATTTCTGGTTGCTTTTAAGATTTATGGCCCTCAAAATGCTTTTATTATATCAGCCCTAAATATAAATCGTTTAAATGGCGCCAAAAATATTACAGTTGCATACATTTAGTTTTGTTTGTGTGTGTTACGAAAGACATACTACAACCCATATGTATATACGTCGTACCACTAACTAACAAAGTTCAATGACTTTTCGTAAGATAGTTGTTGTATTTTCTTTTTGCTATTAAAAAGAACAATTTAACAACTTAAACATGCATATTGTTGCTATTACTATTTATCCTCATTCTTCTCCTTAGGAGGAAATTTTTGAAAAAAAAAAATCAACAATATTTTCTCTTCCTCTTTATAATCGGCTTTAAAAGTCAATGATTTTTCGCAACCACATTTCCACTGCATTGATCTATAAACGCAAAACAAAAAATTCTCATTATGGCTAGAGTGTAGTAGAAAGAAAAGCTCCATAAATAACCTGTGCTATTACATAATAATTGTATATCTAAAGCTCTTTATGAATGAATAATTGCTTAAAGTGTGTATGAACTTTACGAATTTGAATACGTACATACATACGTACATTCATATATATTTTTTCTAGTTAGCGTATGCTAAATAAAAACAAACAAACAAACGATTGTGTAGAATGGAATAGGATTAATTTGTAAAGCGGGTGGGTGGTGATAGTTGTGGAATATCATATGATGTCGACATGCGCTGCTCTTATTAGATTCTTTTTTTTAAGTATTGACTTCAGTCAGGGGGATTTTTACTGTGACTGATTTCTCTTTTCCTTCTGTTTGCTTGTTATTAGTTTTCTACATGCATGTCAATAGTTTTTGTGTGTGTTTTTTTTTGTTTCGTCTCAAAAAGGCATTGACTTTGCGCTAGGATTTGTAACTTATTTATATTGTTCGACTAGAAATTGGCATCAATAGTTATTTACGATTTAAAGAGGGTTTATTGATAAAGAAAAAACTGTGGAGATCTTAAAACTGTGCTACATTAGTTGATTTAGAATAAATGTACTTATATAAAGTAGAAATATTTTAAAACTACAGATTAGAATAGAAGAATTGCAAATAATTTATACTAATTTTTTTTATTGTTTTCCCTGTACTCTTTTAATTTTAGAAGAAGAAATCGACGTTGTCTCAATCAATGACAAAAAGCTTCCCACAAATCCCTCGGACAAGGATCGTCGTGTTCTGCAAACAAAAGTCGCTCACAAATTTAACTCCGCTCGCATTGTTAAAAATCCCAATGGTTTGCGTACCATACCACCACGTCGCGGATCCTACGAATTCCCCTACACTCCAGCCACTAGTAGTCCGGTAAAATCTGTCAATAATTCGCGTTTCCCCTCGCCGGCCGCCACACCCTATCAAAATCAATATACCTCTAAATACGTACAGCAGCAACAACAACAACAACAAATCGTTGTTGTCACCGATTCATCATCGGGTGTTCCCATTAACATCCTGGGGTCTAACGACAAGTCCCGTAAACGTTTATTGGCCACAAACAGTGCCGGCAATCTTTTAAACAACAGCGATTCAAGCGCATCAGTCTCCTCTGTGGTTAGTATACAACCGACTAAGAAATATCGCGGTAAAAAAACCAAACATTTGGTTACAGCTGTCCAGATGCCTAATGGCGTCTTAAAGCGCCATTACAGCATTGATGATACCGTCGATACCATTGAGAAGCGCAATTTGCACAATGATATGGAAAGACAGCGTCGTATTGGGCTCAAAAATCTATTTGAGTCTTTGAAGAGAGAGATACCCAGTATAAAGGATAAAGAGCGAGCACCTAAGGTGAATATTTTGCGTGAGGCGGCTAAATTATGCGAAGCTCTTACGCGTAAGGATAAAGATCTGATGGATCAAAAAGCTAAACTCAAAGAAGAACTCAAGCGAAAACAGGAACTTTTATCCCGTTTAAGAGCTGCTTAACAGACGGATCGATAAAGATAAGTTTAAGGTTTGATATCTTTTACCTAAACACATACACATTTAGAAAAAGCTTTCTTAAGCTTTTTTTTCAAAGTTTTTTTTTTATTCATTTATAATTGCAAGTTGACTTCTAATTTATTGTATATTTAACTTTGGAACTTGCAAAGTGAACTTTTTCTTTTTAATATTTAGAATAATAATAATAAAAACAATTACTTTTTTGACTATTTTTAATATCTTTTGTAACACTATTCTTATATAGAAATTAATTATAAATATTTTTTGTGATACGTCATTTATATATACATATAAAAGAACAGACCACTGTAAAATCTATGTTTTTTGTATTGTGTAGAGAAAAAAAAAGAAAGAAAGAAAGAAAGAAGAAGCAGAATAACAAAACAAAATAGTTGAAGGAAAAAGTTTTAAAACTATTCCAGCAACCAAATTAATTGTATCTGTTCTGTGTTCCAAGTGGCAATTTTAAACGATTTAACTCTACTGGGAATACAGGACAGACATGAATATAAAATCTTTCAAGATAATACTAAAAAAAAAAAACAAACCATTTAGACACAAAGCTTAAATAAGCTAAAAGTGTGAGAATCTTAAGAAGATCGTACCAACGATCTAGCGGCATTTAAAAAGTAACAAATGAAAGTGAAGTGAAGTCATAATAATGTTTTCGACACAAACTTTGAGCCTGAGAGTAGAAAGTGAAGTAAGCTAAGCGCATATTGAAAAAAAAAATTTTTTTTTGGATTTGAAAAAAAAATGTTTTTCTTGTTTATGTTTTTTAATATTGGAATTAAGTTTAAGTTTCTTTTCTTGTTTGACAACAGAAGTGATTTTTTTTTTGTTTTATTAAACACATATTAACTTTTAGAAAAAATATAACTTAGCATTAATTGTTCATACTTTAATTGATTTTTAAATGAAACAACATTTATACATATATACTTTAATTATTATTATTTTTATTTTTTTTTATTAATACAATGTTAATTGAATTGAGTATTTGATTCATTTTTTTTTTTTTTAATTACATAATTAACTACTTCTATATGTATATGAATATAATTATAAATGAAATCAAAACTTTTATTAACACAATTTTTTTTTTTCTATAAAAAATCTACTATATATTCTAAAATATATAATTAAAATTTATAATGAAAGAAAATGCAAAGAAAAATTAATTTAACTAGGGATATTGACAAACATTTTAGGGTTTGATGTCTTACTATATAACAAGCATCAAAATAAAGAAAACTTGGCTAAACGTTTAGGCAAATTTCCAATTCGGTTTAGATTTGTGTAAAGCTAATAAATTTAACTAAAGCTGGTCTGGTTAAGCGCAACTTAATAAAATCAGTTGATTGCTGAAATCGTTAATCGTTAATAAACTTCTACATTTTGGACGTTTAATTAACATTAAGTCTAATGGTATCCTAAGCCAATTGTTTCTTTATGTCATTTGAGAAAACAAAAAATATATAACATTTTATTACTTGATTTAGATCTATTTAATATGTTTAAATTAAGCTAAGAAAAACGAGGTTGGGCGATCTTCTACCCAACTGATTAACTGTCGATGTTTTTTGCTAAGTTTTTTTTTTATTTTTTTATTTAATAATAATTTGTTTCTTATCATATTTAATTATATATACATACATATATACTATACATATAAACTATATACATACACGTAAATTTGCAAAAAAAAAAAAAAAAAATATTTTTTTAATTATAATTAAACAAATAATATTTACATTAATTATATTATAATAAACATTGTAACGCAGTACGCATACATATATACATACACATATATATATATATATATATATACTTGTATACATTTAAATATATACTAAACTGTTGAAAGGATTTCAAAAAATACATTAGATTTAAAATGATTAAATTTAAAAAATGATAAAAACTTTAGCCCTGCAATACAACTACAACTGAATTAATTGTAGGGAAAAAATGGATAAAATATTTTACGTTTATGGCTTTTTTTTTAATATTTTAGAAATAACTTTAGCATTTATTTTTTAAGCAAAAGAAAAAAAAATACAAAAAAAATTGAATTGTTTTTTTTTTTTTTTTTTTTTTAATTTTATTTAAATTTATTTTTTAACATGTATATAGAAATCTCGGTTTATATTTCCTAATAAAAAGTTTATAAATACATAATAGTAAAACAACTTTAAAAAGTAGTAGCATTTATAAAATAAAAAATATTGTTGTTACAAATTGCAACCAAAAAATACAAAGTTTATATATAAATATTTTTATATATAAAAACAATCCTCGCACTTTTTTTTATAATTTTTTTTACAACATTATACAAAGAAAAGAAAGAAAAAAAACACAAAACTACCATATTCCAGAAAATAAGGAAAAACAAGAAACTATAAAAACTCAACAGAGAAATAAACAAACAAAAAAAAATAGTGAAAAAATTTGTTACCCAAAAAACAAACAAACAAAACAAAAAAAATAGTAAATGAATTGAAAAAAGCTTTAAACTTACCTCTAAATAAAAAAAAAAGTTAAATAAAATAAAAATTTACATAAAAAACATTTTTTTTTTAAATATTTTAAAGCGAAAAAAAAAATATGAAAAATTTTTGTTAACTACTTTTTATCAATAACAGCTACTCTGTTAATTGTTATTTTTAACATAAATATTAAAATCTTTAAATATTATTTTATATTTTCTTTATTATTAATTTACTTAAAACCTAAATGTATGATTATTATTAAAAGAAAGAATACAAAAATAAAACAAATGTTTATGCTGCATAATTATCTTATAATTTTTTTAAATATACAAATCAAGTAAACACACTCCCCCTTCCCACACCATAAAAAGAGACGTAGGTTCGATCGAACATTTTGAAAAGTTTCGTTCAAACTTCAACACACACTATTTGTGCCTTTTGGCTAAATATATTTTTCTTTTTTTTTTGTTCGTACGACTTTGTGTTGTCTCTATTTCAACATATAGTTTGCCCCCACCCAACAATATCGTTTATTGAAAGCACTTATCACACCGCCACTAACCTAAAACCAATACAATTATTATTTTAATTTCCAAAGACTGGTTGATTAACGTAAAAATATCATTATTATACAATAGTTAAATAATATTATTTCTATTATTTCACACACTCTACAGCATACGAAATAGTGACATACACAAATTTATGAAAATAGCATTGACTTTTTTTTATTTTAATATATTTTTATTTAAAATGTAAATGTATATAATAATTATATAAATATTGTACATCCTTTATAATATATGCATACATTGTATAAGAGAATTAAAAAAAAAAATATTATACATATATATACAAAATACATACTTATTTTACTTTAACTATAAAACAAACAAAAAACGATAAAAATAAAAAAGAATTAAACAAATTTAATAAGAAATACAATTTGTTATTATTATTACAAAAATTAAAAAAGTAAAAAAAAACTATTATAAAACTATTACTGTAATTCAAAAAGTTATAAAACTATGTACGTTTTAAGAATTATATGAAAAGAATAACTAAATAAACAAGGAATAAAATAAAAGAAATTTTGAAATTACCAAGAAGTAAAATTGATCTTTTATTTTATGAAAAAACAAATGAAAGGAAAATATAATTGTTGTTAGACAATTGGTTTCTGTAAGTATTGGTGAAAACGGTCCGTATTGGATTTGTATTTTTTATCTTATATGATTGGATAATATTTAAATTTGTTGCCATATTTTTTGTGGCAACTGTCTATATGGAGCTTAATCTGGGAATTTGTCGGATGTACAGGGTCCGCCATCTAACGTTTCTTATTTCGTGAATGGTGGTAACACTTAGCTCATGTCTGATTTGACAGATAATTAGTTTTATCCTTCCGCTGAACGAATATGGTTGTGTATACGCTTGAACAACGCTGGGAATTATTGCGACATTACTTTGGCCGATTTTGCAAAAAAAAATCATCTCTTCAGATAAGCTCATTTTGATCTTGGCGGGTATGTTAACAAGCAAAATTGTCGCATTTGGGGCACAGAAAATCCGCACGTATACACCCAAAACGAGTCACTGTTGGGTGAGGATTTTTTTTCAGAGGCATAATTGGGCCATTTTTCTTCGAAAATGAGCAAGGAGTGGCCGCTACAGTTCATGACGATCGTTATTGGGCCATGTTGAACGAATTTTTGTTCACAAAAATTAAAGAGGAGGACATTGGCAACATTTGGTTTCAACAGGACGCCGCTACGTCCCACACAGCCGAAGCTACATTTTGTATACCCTTCACCAGTGGTGCACAAGGGTATATAAAGATTTGTCATTCCGTTTGTAATTTCTCCAATTTTCATTTCCGACCCCATAAAGTACATATTTTCTGAAAGCTCATGAATAGAAGAGTCGATTAAACCCTGACCGTGTGTCCGTGTGTTGGTTGAAATCAACTTTTAGAAGCAACTATATGTTCCTTAGATCTGAGTATGGCATTAATCTTTTGGAAATATCCAGGAATGAATCGCTATTGAAATTCAGCACAATCGCCCCATAACTTTCTGAGATATGAGCAAAAATCCACGGCCACCTCGTTTTTTTCACAATTACAACAACAACCTACATACATACTGGTTAGAGTAAACGTGGCATCGAATCCCATCTGAGCCAAAAAAAAAAAAATTTATTTTATGTATTATTTATATTTTTATTTTTTTTATGTAATTTAAAAAATTTTTTTTTTTTAATGTTTTTAAATATTTTTTTTTTAATTTTTTTAAAAAAATTTTTTTTTTAAATTTTGAAAAAAAAATTTGTATTGTTTTTTTGTTTTAAATACATATTTTTTTTTTGAAACATACATACGTAAACTCAATTTATAATTCTGCAATGGGATGTTTTGTATGTGAATGTACGTATTTTATATGAGATGAATGGTGATACAAACAATTGTTATTGCATGACTACACGTTGTAAAGGGTATGTAAGATTCGGCACGGCCGAATATAACACTTTTACGTGTTTTTTATAGCATTTTCAATAAAAAAAAAAGTTATTTGGCGGACCCTTTACATTCTATGTGGCTGTGAGTTCAATTTTTGACTCAACATGTGTGTACATTTGCTAAATTGTCACATTTCTGACGAGGAAACCCACAACTGATGATGGGGTCAAACCGTTACAAAAACATTAGTGGTTGCAACTTTCTCTGACAATTGTTTACTTTATCGCCAACCTATGATTTTCAATCATACAAAATTTGAGTCGTCAAAACCGGTTTTCGTATAATTCGAAAACCCGGGTGATTTTTTTCAGTCAATTTAATCGTCCAAATGTGCGTAAAATCGGAAAAATCGTGCAAAAATTTGAGCAAACCGGGTCTGTAGGCGATGTGAAAGCATCAGTGCATGCTCGAACTGCAGAAAATATTGCTGCTGTTCGCGATAGTGTGGCTGAAGAGCCGTCCACCTCCCACGCTTGTCGTTAATGAACATTATGCATAAAGACTTGCATTTACACGCTCACAAGGTGCAAGGTGACTCAAGAACTAAAGCCTCTTGACCATTCCAAACGTCGTCAATGGTCAGAATGGTGGCAAGAAATGGCAACCATGGGTGATCAATTTTCGAAGAAAATCATCTTCAGTTATAAAGCACATTTTTACCTCAGTGGATTCGTCAATAAGCAGAATTTCCGTATTTGGGCGAATGGTAATCCAAGAGTGATTGTCGAAAATCTAATGCTCCTATAAAAAGTGACTGTTTGGTGCGGTTTATGGGCTGGTGGCATTATCGGGCCGTAATTTTTCCAAAACGTGGCCGGTCAAGCAGGGGGTCGATTGAGTAATGTCCGTCTGACTGTCTGTTGTTTAAAATCGAATATTTTAAGCCTACACATGTTGCACATACTTGCATGTTGTATAGATCTTTTGGAAATGTTCGTGAATTAATCGCTTTTGAATTCAACACAATCGCGCATAACTTGCTGAGATATGGGCAAATGTGTGAGCTTCTAAAAGTTGATTTTAACCATCAAACGGACAGACGGACAAAATTCAATCCACTCCTCTAGTTATAAATTTTCAAAAAATATATAGGCCGACTTCCTAAACGCAAGTTGCAATTCATAATTTAAAAAAATGCGTATGCAATGCTTAACATGTCTTAAGTGCAACCTTGCGTTGCAGAGATTTTTTTTTGCATTTTATCGGCATTTAGGAACGCTCATGGATCCACTTTTTGTCTCTGCAATATAAAGTGTTTAATTATTTAAATTATTAGTCTGTGATTTAAATAAACTGTATCAATTATAAATAATTTATTAAAAATAAACAAAGAAAATACTAACTCAGCCATTGCAGCTCAAATGTTTGCATACAAAATAAAAATGATGCGTGATTTTGACAGCTGATACTTAGTAAAATGAGTTGCCAAACGATTAGGAACATTGGACATTGCTAGAAAGTTTACATATGCGTTTACGAAGTGTATGCATTGTAAATATGCATTGCAACTTGCGTTTAGGAAGTCGGCCATACTTTATGGGGTTGGAAATGAATATTGCAGAAATTACAAATGGAATGAAAAAATTATATTTACTCTTGGCACCACATCGCATTAAAATTACCTTGTGGATGGACTTCTTTATATGTGTGTGTTTTTTGTTGTTTAAAATTTCTTGTTTTAACCGATTTTAATAGGATCTAGATTGAGCTCATCTACAAGCTAATGCAAACCTATTCTTTGATATAGTTTTCTCAAATTTTTTCAAAGGGGGTATGGCACCTATCACACAAGCAAATTATAATTAAGCCTTATTAATTATTATTTATGTATATTATATAAATATAATCAAAATAAATTTTTTTAATTTTTAACTGGATAATGTATTGTAAAACAATTTGTTAACTTATTTATTTTTTTCATACCGGGAAATGAGCGATCAACAATAACAACAATAATTAAAAATCATTTGTTTATAAAATAAATAAAGTAGGTAGGTACCAAGTCTACCAAAAGGTTCAATAACATCAACATACAAAAATATATGTGTATGCATGTATGTATGTATAGGAGGAAAAAAATTATTTAAAAAAAAAACTTCATAATACACGAATAAATGTTTTATTTATTTTTTATTTTATATTTTGTTATGTTCAATACAAATATTTACTCTTTAAAATATGTACATGTGTATCTGATGTATGTATGTATTTATGTTTGTATATAAAATATTTATAATACAAAATAAAAAAAATAAAAATTATACTAACATATGTACATACATACACATAAATTCGTTACATTTGGATTTAAAACCAAAATAAATAAAAACAAAAACTTAAACGAATTTTAAATTGCTTTTTTTTAAAGAAACTACAAAAGCAAGTTGAATAAAATAAAATAAAAGAAGAAAAAAATACTATTAGGTCTGATAAAAATTGCAAATAAAAATAAATTATTTTTGTTTGAAATGCATGACACATCACTTTTATGCCGGCCGGCATTTATACTTATATTTTGGCGTTTTTCTCTTTGCTTCTAATTGTTTCTTGTGTCGGGTATATGTTTGTATGTATGTATATACATATGTATGTAAATACATAAGTAAATGGTTAATTTAAACATTATAACATTTAAAAATACATAATAAGAAATTAAAAAGGGGAGAAAAATGCATTTGGTTAAGCTCGGGTTAACGTTGTAGCACACGTGTCTCAGGGCTGTCTAGCGCGATGGGGATAACCGGGGGGAGATTTGTGGGTAAACGTGACCTTTTGTTCATAAATTAAAACATTATCTTCTATATGGACTGAAATGATAAGTTGTATAAGAAACATACATATTTTAAAATATGGGAATTACACACACACACACACAAGCACCTTTTCAATAATGTATGAAAATTTATTGAAATTTTAAATTTAAACGACAGTTTTATTAAATCCTAAAAAGGAAAACATTTTTAATAAAATAATTTAATGATTGGATAAAAAATATGGAGAATATTTTAACACATATGGGATATTTGAAGTTTAATGCCCATATTCATAATGAATGTTTAAATGTATCAGAAGTTTTAAGGGGCAATATTGTATTAAGATTTTGTTCAATAAATAAAACAAAAAATTTTCCAGAGAATTATCTTAATATAGTGTATAATGATGATAAAAGGAAATATGAAAATTATGTTTGGAACAAAATATCGTCCAAATGCTTGCCATGGCTTCAATAACACTGAAACATAATTGAGGTTCAACGTCGTTAAAGTGCCATATTTATTAAATTTTTTAGCTATTGAATTGTTCTTCGCTTATAATCGTACACATTTTCTTTTAAATATCCCTAAATATATTTTAAATATCACCGGTGTAAAATTATATGATCGTAGCGGTCAATTACACCGCCCCAACGTGTGATAACACGACCATTGAATTTCTCGATCAAAACAGCCATTGTTTTGTTGGCTGTGTGGCCAGTGGGACCATCCTTTTTGGATATTTCTCAACTTCTGGCCACAAGAAGTGCGTTATCATGTTGCAGTAACATGCATCATTCACGGTAACTAAAAGAAATAATTACGGCACATTAACGCCGCCTGCCCATAAACCGCTCAATCTTTGTGGATGCATTGGCTTTTGAACAATCTCTGGTGGATTCTTATTGGTGTAAATGCTTGTTATCGAATCCACTGAGGTAAATTTGTGCCATGTCGCTGATTTTATTTGTAAAGTCACTAATATGTTCAGCATATTGACGATGATTGAAATGCTTGCTTCAAGTCTTAGTCAATCAATCTTTGTTTAAAATTCAATTTTTTGTCACGACGACGGGTCGAGGTTGATAGCACTAATGCGAACAACGCGTATAAATCTAAATATTTATTCAAAATTTTCATCCGTGAGACGTTCAATTGTTAGGCACGATGACGAGTTAAGGTTGACTCTTGGCTCTTCTTTCCCACACTTTCGCGAATAGCAGATCGAACTGGGCTAGTATACACAGGTGTTTGACCATTTCATATAGAGCCGGTGTGCTAAGGTTCGCACTTAACCCAAAAAAATCACGCAGTGCACGAAATGCATTCTGATTTGAACGCCCATAAAAGGCGCGTTCGTTGCTCAATTTTGTACCTCTCCATTATCACAGAACACTGAAACAAAAAAATGTCAAATTAAGTTGGGCAATAAACTTTACGTTAAGCTGTGAGTCACAATTAACATCGTGCATTATTGTTGAATCACCTTTTACCACATTGAATAAAAACAAGGTTTAAACAAAGTTTAATTAAGTAGTGAAGAAAAATGTCTTACACGATTCATATTCTTTAAATTTATTCACTTACAATTTTCTAGATGTAAATTTCCACCATCTGTTTCCAACCATCAGACTATCCTTTTCTGAGATTCTTGCCTGCATTGCCACGTTTCTGTTTCACTCGACACTACTACTAAATTAACAAGTAAGAGTGCTATATTCGGCCGTGCCGAATCTTATATACCCTTCACAACGTGTAGTCACGCAATAACTATTGTTTGTATCATCATTAATCTCATATGAAATACGTACATATATATAAAAAAACATACATATATAAAAATATCCCATTGTAAAATTATAAATTTACGTGTTAAAAAAAAAATACAAAAACAATTTAAAAAAATTTAAAAAAATAAAACAAAAAAATAAAAAAATATTAAAAAAATAATTAAAAAATAATAAAAATATAAATAATAAATATAAAGTAAAAATAAAAAAAAAAAATAAAAACAGAAAAAAAAAATTTTAAAAAAATTAAAATATAAATAAAAATATAAAGTAAAAATAAAAAAAAATTAAAAACAAAAAAAAAATTTTTAAAAATTTGAAAAAAATTTAAAAAAATAAAACAAATAATTTTATTTTGGGTTTAGCTGGGGTTCGATGCCATGTTTACTCTAACAGGTATACAACGTTTGTATGTATGTATGTTGTTGTTTTTGTGTTAAAAAAAAAAAACGAGATAGCCGTGGGGTTTTGTTCATATCTCAGTTGTTTATATACCGAGGTTTCTAGTTTTCAATACGGATCTACTCCCGAATATTTCTGATATTTTAATACCTCACCCGGGCGATGTCGGGGGGCTTCAAAAAGTTGATTTAAACATACACACGGACAGACTGATAGAGCTTAATCGACTCCCCTATTCATAAGCTATCAGAAAATATATACTTTATGGGGTCGGAAATGAAAATTGTAGAAATTTCACACGGAATGACAAACCTATATATGTATACCCTTTTTCACTGTGTGAAGGGTATAAAAAGATAAATTTGTGGCACGCGATCTAGAGTTCGCCGAATAAAAGAAAATAAAAGAAAAATATATAAATAGATGGAAAATGTACCATTTTTGTATGTAATTAATTAAATATGAAAATAATAAAATTAAACAATAATACATAGTAACAATAATAAAAGCTTGAAATAATATTAAAAAAAGTCATCTATTCGTCTAACAACTTCCGAAATAATAAATTAAAAGTAAAATAACTATTTTGCACAATATAATGCGATGAATATGATTTTGTATTTCAACTATAAACGAAATTAAAATATTTTTAGACAAAACATGAACGATTCATTTAAATGTTTTTTTAAGTGAAAAAAAAAAACGGTATTATACACCTTTAAAGTGCCATTATTTCATTTCAACACGTTAAATTGATTATCTTGACTAAAAAATAAAAATAAATAAAAACAAAAGTAAAATTTTTAAAAAAATTTTATTTGAAATGTACATTTTGCTCAAAACAAAAGAGAAAACATTTTTTTTCTATTGACGCTTAAACATGGCAAACGTTGTGTTTTAGAAATAATCACCCTACTTGAATTAGGAACAGAATTTGATCATTTAAAACAGATACACTTTTGAAACACAGTCTATTTTAAAATGACAAAGAATTTAAATTTTATATGCATGAACTGGGACATAATTTAGATTTGAATTAATTTTGCCATATTTAGATGTTAAACTCGTGATAAATTACTAAAAATAGTCAAGTTTTTCCCTTAACTTGCAAAATCTTTGTACACATTAGAGAAAACGTGGCATGATTACCTGTGTTAAAGAAGTTCTACCAATACCTCAGGTTGAACGGAGCTTAAATATGATAGAGTTTAACGCAAGATACCTGAGGCTGTTGAGGAAAGTTCTTTGAAGATCATATGGTGGTGATATTTGAAACTCAAATCCGGTAAAAATAATTGTAAGTAAAATGGCTAATGATTTATTTTTATTTATTGATGTTTTCTGGGTAGTCAAAAACATTTCCAGATGCTATCACCCGTGTCACTTAAAGGGGATATGACCAAAGGCTTTAAATAAAGAATATATTAACAGGATCGTTTGATGGCCTTTCACCAAATAGAATTAACGCTATAGATTGTTAGATCCATAAAAATGTTAAGAGAAGTAGTAGTCGGTCAGTTGCATATTAGGAGAGTTGCATTTGGCACTGTGTGGCTAGGGCGGAACATCGTTCCGTTATTGTTGCTGATAGCAAAACTGGAAAAGGATTGCACAAGTAATTTAACAATATATAATCCGGCGTTGGGAGAATACATTAAATTTAGCCAGAGGTAAAACCACCGTCGGCTTAAGTTTTGAGTCAGTTCGACCATTTCTTTTTCGTTAATGTTGCCTTAATCTTTTGTCGATAAAGTTTTACCTTGTTAGAAAAATGAGGACTAATTTGTGTCGCTTTTTCTTGTCTTGTTTTATAAATGTATGTATTTACATATCGACCCCTGTGTGCGATATTGTAGTATGTTACGTTTTTATAAATCGACTTTTTTTAATCCATCTACGGATCAAATATTATAGCGATAACTGTTTTAGTTATGGAGATAACACTGTGTACATTTTATCGTATGTAGCAGTGTTATTTACGTTTTTGTTTATTAAAAAGTTATTAAAACGCTCTCCTGTAGAATTTTGTTTATGTAACATACGATAATTTCGCGCACAGCGGTCAATATGTTGGGGGAGTATAAAATGAGATCACTACTATCCCGGATTTCTCTTCAAACCCCTTCGCATCTCAGTGATTTCGAGGTTACCGAATAATTACACTTCCTGTACTGAGTCTCGCGGTACAACCGGCTTTCGCTTTAGCATAGAAAAACGATTTCAGACTGCCGAATGTTCATTGAGATTTCCATGTCCTGTAATCACGTTCTCCGATCAAAACCAAGTATCTTCACTGCAACCCTGCCAGTAGGCTCCTTAAGTATAATTTGTATTTTAATTAAAAAAGTGTTTAAATGTTTCTAAAATACATTTATTCTCGGCAAAAAAAGGCATGCAAAAGAAATAGTGAATGCATGAGTTCAACCCATGATGAAGTGGTTCAATTAAGGTGAAACATGCATAGTTTTAGCATTAGCGTGTCATTGTAGAGCATGTGTTTATATGAATCTATATATATAAAAATCAATGTGTGTTTGTATGTTTATAAGTTTGTATGTTTGTTTGTGCTTTATAGACGGTTAAACGGCTGGACCGATTTCCTTGAAATTTTCACAGAATCTTTCTGTATGTCTGGAAGGAACATACATTGGTTTGAAATTGTAAGTGGGCGGGGTGCCACATGAATTAAATACTAAAATTCGTATATTTGGAAAACGATATCGATTAGAGCAGTAAAATTTTGCAAGATCAACTTTGACATCCAAATGAACATTTAGACAAGAAATGGGTGCATTATCAATAGTGGGCGTGGCACCTGCCATATGAATTAAATACTAAAATTCGTATATCTGGAAAACGATATCGATTAGAGTATTAAAATTTTGCAAAAGCAACTTTGATATTCAAATAAACATTTATGGGCGTGGCACCTGCCATATAAATTAAATACTAAAATTTGGGGTGGCGAAGCACACCGGGTATTAGCTAGTATATTAATAAAATTCACTTCATCCCATTAAGTGCATAGAACGCATGCATAGTAGATGAAAGGAGCCCTTGTTTCATGAGTTAAAAATGTTTGTTTACATGAATTGTTTTAGATATTTTGCATGTATTTTGAAGCACTTCATCAATGGCTAACTATTTTGGATTTTGAGAAGGCATTCTGTATGCCTCCGCTTGCACTTGTGAATTAGAAGTCATGAAAATTGTTATTCACATTAAAATAGTGCAATTTTTTTTTTTGCTGGGTTTGTGTTAATATTTAAAACAAGAGGATGACTAAGACGGAGTCAGAATAAACTTACCTACTAAATGCAGAAATACTCCTATATTAACCACCTTCTTTTTGAAAGGACGGCTCTAGATGTCATCAACTTGATATCCTTCTTTGCAGTATTAGTTTCGTTTATATTGCATCAATTGAACACTGTGTACTGACACTCGTAGTTATCTACTACATTTTAATGTCTGAAAAAACCAAATGAGAGCTCTTACAATGAATTTTAATAAAAAAAGTTTTTAATAACATTTACATACATACATACATACATACATACAAACATACATTTGTAAAATATATTTTTAATAAAATTTTTATTGGCAAATTATTTTATTTTGGTGTTTTTTAACTGAAACTATTTATTTATTTATTTATTTTGCCAAAAACTTTCAAAAGCCACTTAAAAACTTTAAATTATGCACAAATTAACAAAATCTAAAAATGTTTGTCCGATCGAACAAAAGTGGCATCCCGGACAATGGCTGACAACATGACCTTCACCCATTAATAAAATGAACTTGCAAATAAAAATGCTTTTTCTATGTCATTATAGGTAATTGTAACTGAATTTGTGTTCGTTACTGTTGTAGGTAAAGAATGACGGGGTGCAGGTAAAATTGCGTGGCAAAAAACGTGTCGCTTTAAAATGCGTCATTAATATTTCGTATTGCGTCGTTATTATTCGGTTTTGGAATTTACACGTGTACTAGGGTTTCTCATGATTTCTTTAAGGGGTATTTGTTATATTTTGGTTACTAATTTTATTTATATTTTATTTAACCATTTAATACACTTTTTGTGTGAATGTTTGTGTTGTATTTTATTTAAAAATTAATGTCTTTTTTATTATTATTTGAATTAAGTAAATACGTGCTAACTGATACCTATGTTATTTTATTTATTTATTTATTTAAGTTATTTATTTATTTAAGTGACAGAAATATATTACAATTACGAATTTAAAAACACTATGATATTTCTCTTAATAATATTAACACTAACAGAAAAGTCAATTAAATGATAAAGATTATTAAAATCGCAACAAATTATTCGAAAAGGATTATCATTAGCATAATTTCGACGAAAAAATTACACGTGCAATGGGTTGAAATTTCTAGTTGGACGATGTGGAATATTGAAGGATAAGTTGCTTAGCAGGAAACTAGAGCATACATCTCCGTTAATCAATTTGATAACAAACGTTACATTCAGCATTGTTCTACGGCTCTGTAGAGTAGGAAGTTTAATTAGTGCAAGTCTTGATTTGTAAGATGGTAAATTTGAAACACTATTTCGAAAAAGGTGACGTAAGCAAAACAACAGAAATTGTTTCTGTACAGACTCAATTTTATCAGCGTACAAATTATATTGAGGATTCCAGATAATTGAACCGAATTCTAATATTGGCCTTACTAAAGATGTATAGAGCTGTTTAGTGATGTAAGGGTCTGAAAATTCCTTGGCCCAGCGTTTTATGAAAGCAAGAACCCCACGAGCTTTATTAGATATTAGGGTAATATGCTGATTAAAATTAAGTTTTACATCAAATAGAATACCCAAATCAAGCATTGAATCAACCAGTTCCAGTTTGTAACCATTCAAGAAGAATGAGCTTATTTCTTCTTTTTTACGGGAAAAGTGCATGTGTTTACATTTATTTAAATTCAAATCCATTAAGTTAGTATTACAAAGAAACTATCTAGGTCTTGTTGCAACAGATTATAATTACCACAGTTATTACCGATATGAAAAATTTTTACGTCATCTGCGTGCATAAGAACATTAGAAAATTTAATAGCATTTGGAAGATCATTTATAAACAGGGTAAATAAAATTGGACCAAGATGGCTGCCTTGTGGAGCTCCAGATTTAACTGTTATATGTTTAGATAGAGTATTATTGAAGCAAACACGTTGGTTTCTGTCCGTTAGATATGAATTTATCCAAGCCAAACTATCATTGATAAATCCCAACAAATCAGGCTTTTTTATTAACAGAATATGGTTGACTTAATCAAAAGCTTTACTAAAGTCCGTGTAGATGACGTCAGTACACTGACCATTAGCAAATCCTCGATTAATTAAGAATGTCAATTGAAGAAGAAGATTTGTTGTTATTGAGCAACCTTTACGGAATCCATGTTGAGAAGACGCCATTATTGATGAAACTTGATGACACAGAGATTCGGTAATGCATTTTTCGAAAAGTTTAGGAATCATACTTAATTTAACTATACCTCCGTAGTTTACAACTCGAGACTTATTTCCAGATTTAAATAAAGAAATAATATATGACTCTTTCCAAGCTTTAGGGAAATAGACGTATTTTAGTGATATATTAAACATAATTGTTAGTGGAGTCGCCAAAGCATGAGCACAATTTGAAAGTAGACAACTAGGAATGCCGTCAGGTACACTTTGGTTTGTAGGTTTCAGATTTTTTAAGTTTTTTACAACATCATCATAGTGTATAGGCGGAAATGATATTGATTGATTGTGCATTATCGAAAAAAAAACAAGTAACAGTGCTATATTCGGCCGTGCCGAATCTTATATACCCTTCACAACGTGTAGTCATGCAATAACAATTGTTTGTATCACCATTCATCCCTTATAAAATACGTGCATACGTACACGTTAGAATAAATGTGGCATCGAATCCCAGATGAGCCAAAAAAATTTTATTTTATTTTATTTAATATATTATTTATATTTTATTATTTTTTTTATATTTTTTTTAAATTTTTTTTAAAAAATATTTTTAGAAAAATTTTTAAAAATTCTTTTTAAATTTTTTTTAAAATTTTTCTTTGTAGTTTTTTTTATTATTTTTTTCTTATTTTTAATATTTTTTATACCCTTCACACAGTGAAAAAGGGTATATATAGGTTTGTCATTCCGTGTGAAATTTCTACAATTTTCATTTCCGACCCCATAAAGTATATATTTTCTGAAAGCTTATGAATAGAGGAGTCGATTAAGCCCTGACCGTCTGTCCGTCTGACCGTCTGTCCGTGTGTATGTTGAAATCAACTTTTTGAATCCCCCCGACATAGGTTGGACCCGGGTAAGGTATTAAAATATCAGAAATATTCGGGAGTAGATCGGTATTGAAAATCAGAAACATCCGTACATAAACAACTGAGATATGAGCAAAAACCCACGACCACCTCGATTTTCTTTTCATAAAAACAACATTACAACAACAACATACATACATACAAACGTGTATACTGGTTAGAGAAAACGTGGCATCGAATCCCAGCTGAGGCAAAAAAATTTTTTTTTAAATTTTTTTAAAATTTTTTTTTTTTTAATTTTTTTTTTATTTTTTTTTTATTTTTTATTTAATATATTATATATATTTTTATTATTATTTTTTTTTTATTTTTTTTTTTTAATTTTTTTTTTATTTTTTTTTTGTTTTATATATATTATATATGTATATAATAATTTTTTTTTTTAAATTTTTTTTTTAAATTTTTTTTTTATTTTTTATTTTTTTTTTTGTTTTTTTAACATACATACGTGAATTTACTGTTATTGCATGACTACACGTTGTGAAGGGTATATAAGATTCGGCACGGCCGAATATAGCGCTTTTACTTGTTTTTTTGTAATTTTTTTTGTTTGGTATGTTTTTTACATGTATGTATGTATGTATGTTGTTGTTGTAATTGTGAAAAAAACGAGGTGGTCGTGGTTTTTTGCTCATATCTCAGAAAGTTATGGGTCGATTGTGCTGAATTTCAATAGCGATTCATTCCTGGATATTTCCAAGAGATTGATACTATATACAGATCTGAGGAACATATAGTTGCTTCTAAAAGTTGATTTCAACCAACACACGGACAGACGGACAGACGGTCAGGGCTTAATCGACTCCTCTATTCATAAGCTTTTAGAAAATATATACTTTATGGGGTCGGAAATGAAAATTGTAGAAATTACAAACGGAATGACAAAGCTATATATACCCTTGTGCACCACAGGTGAAGGGTATAATAATATTATTATATAATATTTTAATATTATCAAAATCAATCGAGGTATTACTGTTTATTTTTTGAGAGCCCAATGGCCTCATTACTGTTAGAAGAATGTTTTTTTTTAAATAGGGTCAGTTACTGTAAAGACGTAAACGTGAAATGTGTTTATTCTTTCTTACATATGATTATTTAATACATACGTGCATGTATAACTTGTATGTATTTACATATATCGTTTGAATTGTAAGGTACTGACTTTTTCCATTGTAAAATGATGAGTTTTTTTATTTTTGAGTTTATGTATATATGTTTAAAAAATAAAATAAAAAATTAAAAACAAAAAAAAAAACAAGTAACAGTGCTATATTCGGCCGTGCCGAATCTTATATACCCTTCACAACGTGTAGTCATGCAATAACAATTGTTTGTATCACCATTCATCCCATATAAAATACGTGCATACGTACACGTTAGAATAAATGTGGCATCGAATCCCAGCTGAGCCAAAAAAATTTTATTTTATTTTATTTAATATATTATTTATATTTTATTATAATTTTTTTTATATTTTTTTTTTTAATTTTTTTAAAAAATTTTTTTAAAAAAATGTTTAAAAATTCTTTTTAAATTTTTTTTTAAATTTTTTTAAAATTTTTTTTGTAGTTTTTTTTATTATTTTTTTCTTATTTTTAATATTTTTTTTTTGTAATTTTTTTTTGTTTGGTATGTTTTTTACATGTATGTATGTATGTATGTTGTTGTTGTAATTGTGAAAAAAAACGAGGTGGTCGTGGTTTTTTGCTCATATCTCAGAAAGTTATGGGGCGATTGTGCTGAATTTCAATAGCGATTCATTCCTGGATATTTCCAAGAGATTGATACCACATACAGATCTGAGGAACATATAGTTGCTTCTAAAAGTTGATTTCAACCAACACACGGACAGACGGGCAGACGGACAGACGGTCAGGGCTTAATCGACTCCTCTATTCATAAGCTTTCAGAAAATATATACTTTATGGGGTCGGAAATGAAAATTGTAGAAATTACAAACGGAATGACAAAGCTATATATACCCTTGTGCACCACAGGTGAAGGGTATAATAAAATTTTTCTTTTTTTGGTTCAGCTGGGATTCCATGCCACGTTCACTCTGACCAGTATAGCACGTTTGTATGTATGTGTTGTATGTTTTTGTGAAAAAAAAACGATGTTGTCGTAGTTTTTTCCTCATATCTCAATTGCTTAGGTACCGATTTCTCTAATTTTCCCGAATATTTCTGATATTTTAATGCCTCACGCAAGTCTAGGCGATGTCATGGGCTTCTAAAAGTTGATTTCAACACACACACCGACAGACGGATAGGGCTCAATCAACTCCTATATTCATAAGAATTCAGAAAGTATATACTTTATGGGGTCGAAAATTAAAATGTAGAAATTTTTCACGGAATGACAAATCTATATATGTATAGTAGTATACCCTTTTCCACTTTTGTGTGAAGGGTATAATAATATGACTTTTAAATACTTCAAATATATACATATATGTATTTAAAAATAACCCCAATTTTTTTGCTAGATATATTTACAAACTACATATTTGTATAAAACAACTTTTGTAATAGGGCCCATACACAACACCATAAAATTGTGCAATCAAGTGTTTGTGCAATTAAGCTTTAAGCACACACTACACCAGCATGGTGGTACAAAATTCATTTTTTACCCAAAAATTGTGTGGAAAAGTTTGTAATGAATAACGAAAAAATTTGTGAAAACGAATTAGGAGCAAAAAAAAAAAAAAACGTGTTTGGATGAAGAAATGGCTATGAATTGGCATTTATATTTAAAATGTTGTATTTTTTTGATGTTTATGTCTTGACGAATTAACTTTTATGAGCTAATTTTGCCACACACGACTAAATCATGCTGGTACAATCAAAGAAATATCAAACTATTTTTGATAAAGCACCATTAGCTGGTACAATCATACCACAACCTCATACACGGTCAATCAGCTGGCACAGTCACTTGATTGCACAATTATTATTATGGTGTTGTGTATGGGCCCTATATGTAATTTGTATGTAAGGGCACCTGTTTTATTTAAAGAAAATTCCTAGAAATGGTTTTAAAAGCTGAAACTGATTTATTAGAATTACGTTCATCATACGGAATAAAGTGATTCCAAATGCGGACTAGTCTTACAACAAAAGATCTAGCCATATATAGATAAGAATGTTTTGTGCAAATAATAGTATTCGTGCTTGTAGATTTTCCAATGTGAAATTTATCTACAAGATAAGGAGGTTTACAATACTTCGTAATTTTCAAGAAATGCAATAAAAGACGTTGATTACCGCCAACGAAAGAGCAAGTCGCTAGTCGCTAGTCGGCTGTAATAAAACCACAATCCAAAATAGATTTTAGGTTGGTGTACGTTTTATTGAGTAAAAATTTTGTGTGATTTTTAATATTTTTTCATATGGACCAAGTGTACCAACTGTGTAACACATACTTATGTACTGTAGGTATGGGATAGTGCACGATTTTTCGATTTCCAAACGCTACCTCTCCTAATTAGTAAATGAGTAATTGGATGTGAGTAAACAGACACGACTGCCTCTGTTCCTTCCCATATTTTTACCACAAAAACACAAATTTTTCGGCCCTTAGGTTAGCTTGAAAAGGAGAGGCAATAAAAGCCCAAACCCATGACAGGTATACACTTATGCCCAGTTGTGCGCTCAATGTGGAAAATGGAATTCCCAAACAAAAACCATAAACATAATTTCCCATAAATAACGGACTAGTCCAAGAAACCAGTCCCCTCAATGTAACGCCTTATGGATCTCCAGTTCGAGTTCCTCAGGTATTCCAAGTTCGGCATAGTATCCACTGTAAAATTTTCGCGCCTAATATGCCCAAACGCAGGACAATGACAGAGCCCTAGTAAAAAATTTAAAAACACGTATGTAACTATTTATGGATATGAAATGCCTCTGGAGATATTCTTAAAAAATTTTGAATAAATCAATCACTAATCGGCAAAGTTAAAGGTAACAGTTATTTGAATTACTATTTTTCAAGTTTTTTTAACACGTTAAAGACACCAAATTTAAAGACGTAATCTCAAAAATTATTTTTTAAATAAAAAATAAGAAATTAAAATTCTTCTTGAAACTAACTGAGATATTAAGCACAACCGCTGCAGTATGTTTTTTTTTCTTTTAAAACTTACAAACGAAAATCAACATTTTTTTAAAAGAACTTGTCTACGCAATATAAAACACTATTAAAAAAAATTAAAATCCATGATTTTTGCTACTACCAAATGGGGGGGTCAATAAATTTATATTTGGGTTACATGCGGTATTTTAAAATGTACCCTTGGATAACCTTAGGATTGGTATCAAATGAAAGATCGTGACCATTTAAATATAGTTAACTATAAAAAATTAAAAATCCAATGGCGGATATATGAGTCAAATATAGTAGTTACGGTTTTGTCCCACTTAACCCCCACAATATTAATATCAAATGAAAGGGCTTGATTGAATACAGTAAACTATTAAAAAAAGTGTAAAATCAAAGATGACGTCTGAACCGAAATGACGAAAATTTTTTTAACCCCATTAATACAGGTACCAAATGAAAGAGTTCCACTAGTAGATTACAGTTAACTATGTTAAAATTCAAAATGAAAGATAACAAGGAAAATAACATTTAACATGAAATAGCTAGCATATGTACATGATGGTGAAGGGTATTTTCAGATACGGCACTGCCGAATATAGCACTCTTATTTCTTGGAATATATCTTTAATATTTATTAATATTTACCACCAATATAAGAGCTCGTACTGAAAATATATTGTCATGATTTTACCGAAATAATGTTTTATAACATAGAGTACCGAACAATGAGACTAGACTTACTTTCAGGTAATTATTCTTCATATTTCGACTAGTTTATGATGCTAAAGGTGGTTATTTCTCTATATCCCTCAATATACAAAACACGTTATATCTCTGTGTGTGGAGTTTTTGTTAGGAACTGTACTGCATCTTATATTTTTTTATATATATTTTTTAATCAAAATATATCAAATGTTTTGAAAAATACTATAATTCTTAATAGTAATCGATTAATGTCAACAACGATATCGATACCATTGTGTTTTATATAGGGTTATTGCATTTCGGAGAAAGTTTTTAGAAAAATTTTTTTTATATAAAGTTTGACGATTGAAAATTATGAAGGAAAAGATAAAATTTACAATATTTTGACATTTCGAAAGAAATATTTAGCTGATCAACTGCAACTACCTAATTAAGTGTACTCTTTGTATCACCATTCCATATGATATACGTGCATACATATAAAAAACATACATATATAAAAACATCCCATTGTAAAATTATAAATTTACGTATGTATGTTAAAAAAAAAAAAAAAATAAAAAAAAATTTAAAAAAAAAATTTAAAAAAAAAATTTTTTTTTAAATAATTAAAATATATACAATAAATATAAAACAAAAAAAAATATTTGAAAAAAAAATAATAAAAATAATATATTAAATAAAAAAAAATAAAAAAATTAAAAAAAAAATTATAAAAAAAAATAAAAAAATTTTTTTTTGCCTCAGCTGGGATTCGATGCCACGTTTTTTCTAACCAGTATACACGTTTGTATGTATGTATGTTGTTGTTGTAATGTTGTTTTTGTGAAAAAAAAAATCGAGGTGGTCGTGGGTTTTTGCTCATATCTCAGTTGTTTATGTACCGATGTTTCTGATTTTCAATACCGATCTACTCCCGAATATTTCTGATAATATTTAATACGCGAGTCCAAGCGATGTCGGGGGGCTTCAAAAAGTTGATTTCAACATACACACGGACAGACGGTCAGTCTGACAGGGCTTAATCGACTCCCCTATTCATAAGCTTTCAGTAAATATATACCTTATGGGGTCGAAAATAAAAATTGTAGAAATTTCACACGGAAGGACAAACCTATATATACCCTTTTTCACTGTGTGAAGGGTATAGAAACATGACTCAAGATGACAGCGTAATGTGCCGACGACGACAACGATAATCAGGCTAATCATTTTACATTTTATTTATAAAATTTCTTTTTGGAAAGAAACAAAGATTGAATAAAATATTAACTTATATGTGTTTGCATTTGCAACCGGCTATTACAATATATTTTTTATTTTTTAAAAATCGTTTATATATGAACATATAAATATATGTACATACATATATGTTTGCAGTAGTAGCGAAATTGCCCCTCATAGTTGAACAAATAAAAGTCGGTAAGATAATCAAACAGCCACTCAATCAGACATTTACACAAACAAACAAATTGCACTCCTAGAAAACGCAAGTCAATAATATCTGTATTAACAACTGGCACATGGTTAGAGTATGTTGTATTCGCATTTAGTTTGTGCAAGTTCAGCGGGCCATTATTGTTTTGTTATTTTAATTTAGCACGCGTTTTTATTATCATGTACCTGCACTTATTGGAGTGTGTAAATACAAAAACATACTGTGCACTAGTTCAGTACATTTACAGGCCGTGCGTATTGTAGTATGTATGTAGTAAGTACTTGCACTCAATTCTAGTTTAATAAGTAATGATATTATCAATCGATTTTATAAGCTGAAGTTTAAAGGAACCTATTCTAAAAACAATGTTAGGTTCCAGACAATTTTAAGCAATTATCAACTTTTTGTTTGTTTTGTGCAATCAGTAAAGGGCTTTATTACGACTCCAATGACTTCAAAATTGCTATGCTTAATATTTATAAACGACTTTCGTCGTCAAAGCCTCAACACTGTATGTCGCACATTTCTTAACAAGATTGTCGGCTGTAAAATTGCCAGCATTGCACAGTAGGTAATTTGTACTACTTTTTAGGCCAAAATTAATTTCAGCCAAGTTTTGGACCAAAATGCTGAAATTTGGAATTTAAGAGTTTTTCGTGAGCACACACAGTTTTCACACGGTTTTCTGATTTTTGTAATAGTGGAAATTTTAAGGGTTGCCACAATATAAAAAGAAATTAAAATTTTTTTTTTTTTGAAATTTGGCATTATGAAAATACGCTAGGAGGCGTATTAAACATGTCGACAGAATCTGCTTGGAAAAGTCGTTAATTTTTCCGTCAGCATTGCGCCACATTAACGATAAATTTTTACAAAGAGTTTGCATTTTTTGCTTCAACGTAGCCAAATCTTGTTTGAGAAAATTATTTAAATCAATTTTAGTTTTAATAAAATTGTAAACATTCCCATTTGTTTTTAATCTCTTCAATTCAATTCCAATTATTAAAAAAAAAGTTCACTACATTTCAAGCTGAGGCTGTCTAAAAGAAAATGATATAAATAAAAAAACCGAAACAAAAATTAAATCAGAATTCTTTTTTTAACATTTTTTATCAAGGAAAAACACGGCAGTCCACGGCCAGCATTTTCAAATGCAAATGTCATTTATTTGAGGTTAAGTTAGAACTACACGTTTTGTTAACAAAAGCAATAATGTCTACCAAAATATTTCGTTTTTTTTTTATTTACTTACTATTCACCATATTATTAATGATTTCCTTCTTTTTGTTAAATAACTGATAAAAGAACGTTTTGATTTTTATAAAAATTACACTTTTAATGCTGCACCGAGCCGTTGCTTTTAAATATCAACTTTGACTGCTTATAAATCAGCTGCTATTTGTAAAAAAAACCAGATGCAGTTAGTTGCCCTGATATGTTCTAAATCGAACGTCGTTAACAAAAACATTATGATTGTTAGTGAAAAAAACTATTTTTGACCAAGATTTCGGGTCATATTACCCTCTGTGCTTTGATCTCACATTTTACCATTATTATGTGCCCTGATTTTCATTATAATTAGTTGGGCACATTTGCAATTCATTTTGGACTACATTCTTTTAGAAATTTTCAAATGGTACTAACAAGCACACATTGATGTATAAAATAGTAATAAAAACATGCGTACACTACTTAAGCTACTATCACATTTGTTACATATTTGACCAAAGAATTTATTTAACTTTGTGGTTTTTTTCACTCTTAACGTATTGAAAACGTAAAACTTAAGATTTGTTTAAATTCAGAAAATTTTTTATAAAAATAAAAACAATTATGCAAGAAGAGAAAAGTCAATACATTTGATTGGTTACGTCAAATATTTGCCTAATGTAAACATACCTTTATAATAAATCCCCTGTTAGCCACAATGTAGTATAAATTGAAAATAAATGAGGTTGGTAGGTTGGGTTTACGGCAGCTTTGCTATTAATGTAATTACAACCTCTATTAACAAAGTAAGTAGAAATACAGACAGACATAATGACGGACAAAAGTATTAACAAATATACATACTCTTAAATAAGTGTTCCGATTGGAGTGTGTTAAAATATACTACAGAAAGTTAAAAGTATTGAAATTTGGCGATGAGTGGACATACAGTCCTTTTCACAATATACAATTACAGTCGAACTTCCATAACTGGAACTTCTATAAATCGAATTTTCTCTAACTCGAACTAATTTGGTTGGCAGTAGCGCTAAAAGAACAAATCACATACAATTTTCCTTCCGTAACTCGAACTTCCATAAGTCGAAGTTCTCCATAACTCGAACAAAAACATACACATGAACTCTATAACTCGAAGAATTTTGCTTGTTTAAATGGGGTTTTGTTATAGTTATCGGTTGTTTGTTTTACTCTCGTTTGTTTCTTGAGCTGGCTTGTCTATTTAACGTGCTATTTTTATTTTCTTTTAGGGGATTAACAAACATGTTTCTTTTTGTTTGCATAAGTATCAGTTCTATGCATAATTCGGGCTAGATGATAAATAATGAAATCAATTTTTTTTTAATTATTATGGCAACTAAACATGTTTTAAAATGCTTATCAATTGAAGAAAAATATAAACTTATAAAAGACGTCGAAGATGGATTAAAGAAAAAGAGAAGCGGCTGATAAATATGGTATCCCTAGCACGGTCTCAACAATTTTCAAAAATAAGGAATAAATTTTATTTTAAATAAAAATACATAATAAAAAACCTTTTATCCTTTTTTAGTAAAAAAATCTTTGACTCGAAGTCTCCGTAAGTCGAAGTTTTTTTTGGGATAATGGTGATTCGAGTTATGGAAGTTCGACTGTATATCAATATAACAAGAACATTAACAAATCGCCACCACTGTTGTTAACAAGAACTATTAAATCTACGGTTAATGTTTTCGTTTTACTATCTTAACTATCTTACTTAACCAAAACGTACTATAAAAAGTTTAGTAATACTGTGATTTTGTTTGCGATAAATCTCATCTAACTTCAAGACTAATTAACTTCGAAAAACAATTTGAAATAAATTTTTCATTAAAAAAAAAAATAAAAAAAAAATTTCAAAAATGTTTAAATGTGATAAAAAATATTAAAACTAGGTACTTTCAGTTTATCGGGAATAAAACACGAATTTATCCATGGATTTTTATGTAACAAAATTCATTTTATTTTTAATAAATGCAGTTTTAAAATTAAGTACCAAAAACTGATAATTATTTGTTGCTTTCTATTTTTGAAAAAATTTTTAATTTCAAAAATTTTATAATTTTACAAAAAATAATTTTTTTTTCGACTTGTTCCTCGATAACTCTAAAACTGATGGCTAGATCAGAAAATGATATTAGAAAAACTTAAAGCTGACGTAATTTAAAGTTTTCAGATGGATTGTTAAACAAAATCGACTAAGTTGTTCCAAAGTTACGACAAGATGTATGGAGCAGCCTCTTCAAGAGTCTCAAAATTTATAAAAAAAATTTCGGCCGTGCCGAATCTTATATACCCTTTACAACGTGTAGTCATGCAATAACAATTGTTTGTATCACCACTCATCTCATATAAAATACATACGTACATATGCACATGTAAAAACATACATATAAAAAACATACCATTGAAAAATTATAATTCAGTTTATGTGTTTCTAAAAAAAAAATTACAGAAAAAAATAAAAAAATATATATTAAAAACAATAAAAAAAATTCAAAAAAAAATTTTTTTTAAAAATTTAAAAAAATATATATAAAAAAATAATAAAAATATAAATAATATATAAAATAAAAAAAATTTTTTTGGCTCAGCTGGAATTCGATGCCACGTTTACTCTAACCAGTATATATGTATGTTGTTGTTGTAATTGTAATTTCAATAGCGATTCATTCCCGGATATTTCCAGGAGATTGATGCCATACACAGATCTGGGGAACATATAGTTGCTTCTAAAAGTTGATTTCAACCAACACACGGACAGACGGCCAGGGCTTAATCGACTCCTCTATTCATGAGCTTTCAGAAAATATATACTTTATGGGGTCGGAAATGAAAATTGTAGAAATTACAAACGGAATGACAAAGCTATATATACCCTTGTGCACCACAGGTGAAGGGTATAAAAAAGCCTTGCCATAGAATTTGAAATTATGATGATTTTTGCAGTTAGGTAACTACAGCGGATAAAAAAAAAATATAGTGGTTATTCGGGGAAGTTTTGCTTGTTGCACAGTGTTATTAACGATGTTGCTTCACTACTTTTAACTCACTACTGTCCACGATTGCCATTACATATGTACATACGAAAATATGCCAGACAATGTCTAAATATAAAAAGTTGATCGGAAGTAAAGCTGAATAAAATTTCATGTACGAGTATACCATAACAATACGAGTAATAATTAATGTTTGTATGTAGTTTGAAAAACGGGGTTTTAGTACGAGCAACTATTACTAAATATACTAATATATGTATTATATACATATGCATGAAGTATATATTTGGTGAATTCACAAGTTGTCTCATTATGTCGTATTTTCATGTCATAATAACCTAAAATTTAAAAGTAATAAACAAAATATTGCATTGTTCATAGCAAAGATTAAACACCATTTTGAAATTTACAACACTTAAGACATTATGACAGTACTATATGATTGCACACTTTGTGAATGGCCCTAATGTGTATATAATTATGAACAACTTAAATTGCAGAAAACATCGTTGACAACAGAGGACAAGCAAATAACGCTAATAACAATATGAAAACAGTATTTTTGATTTTAATTGAAAATTAAACACGTTAATTTTTAATGTAGAGAAAACCCGATAATTTTACAAATGGTGATTTATAAATGTTTAACAACTTTCAAATAAATATTTAGTTGTGTTTCCTACTAACATTTCTTTCAAGCTTTGGGTTACATGGAATGAGTCTCTGGCCAAAAAAATCTATCAAAATAAAATCAATCAATTAGATGTACAAAATAATCTTTTTGTATGTAAATCCTGATTTTTGTATCATAATTTAATGCTGATTAAAATACGGACTTTGAAAATTTCTTTTCTTTAGCATTCCGAGCTAACAGGTAAATTTTTTTGGTCGTCGAAAAAAAATCACCATATATATAAAATAAAAAAAAAATTTGTTTTTTGAACAATTCTAATATTTTAATTGTTAAAAATTTTCCCTGAAGAAGCTACCCAATGTGGTAGCGAAATATCGGAAAATAAAATTAAAACTATTTTTTATAAAATAAAGTGATCTCAAGCTCAATACAAAAAAACAATTGCTTATATAAAATAAAATTCTTTAACATCCTTGGAATTGCCTTGTTCCTGTCTGTATCTATCTGTCAACATCGACAGAATAGGTAAAATGTATCTATTTTGCGATGCTTATTTAACTTTCGGAAAGAAGTTGTTTAGTGCCTTTCAATTTATTCTTGCTTGTGACCGCTAAAGTATTAAAACAATATTTGTGATGATGAGGATGGAATTGTTATTTAAGCCCTTTCCAGAACCGCCTTTTAAAGTCACTGGATATTAGTTTTTATACCCGCCACCTAAAAAATGGTGCGGGGTATATTCATTTTGTCATTCCGTTTGTAACACATCGAAATGTCCATTTCAGACCCCATAAAGAATATATTTTCTAAGTCCTGGGTTAATTTTATGACGATCTAGCTATGTCCGTCCGTCTCAAACCAAAAAGCTAGGCGGCTCACATTTTGTCAGAATATTTCTTTAGCTCTAAACACATAGACGCCAGCAGACTTCACAACTTCACGGCTTCAAATGCTGCCAACTTCAAATGCTGCTCTGGAGTCAGCTTCATAATTATTTTGAAGACAGCAACAACATAATAATCAGCTGATGTGTATTTTAGCAATACAAATTTCATAATGAATAAAATTTAAGTTATTGATAAAAAAATGTAATAATATCACAAAAAACTACAAAAACACATAAATTTATTTCTTTATTGTATTTTTGTAATGTTCTTTTATGTTTAATATTAAAAAAAAGTTTTTGTTTTTATTTTTCCAATTTAATATATATAATGGCAACACTATATTTGCTTATTGCTGCCCGTCAAAATAGAAAATAGCCTAAGTTGCCAGCAGCAGCAAATGCTGTTGTGCAGTTGTGCCACTGTGCTGCCGTCAGAATAATCGTTTTCATTTAAACACATGGATTTTATTTTTGACATATTGCTGCTTGCTGTCTGCTGTCGTCTATGTGTTTAGAGCATTATACGCAAGATTTGTTTGGTATTGAAAATGGGCTGAATCGGAATATTAGGAAGTGAGTTATAGCTCGTAATGCAAGAGTAGATAAAAAAAACTGTGGCTTTCCAACATCAAATAAAACGAAATTGTGTCCAAACGTATTAGCTTAGAGCCATGAAATTGTTTATTTTCTGAGTTAAGAAAATATTTTTCCCTAAAAATTTAAAAATCTATGCATTAGCAAAGGAGTTATAGATCAAATCGTACGAAAATTTATACCCTGTGGGGTATTTTTCGGTATATATGAAATTTAAGACGCAATAAAACTGACAAAATTAGACGAATGATTCGCATATCGAAAAAAGAAAATTATATATATTTTAGTATAAAGAGTTTGTATATGTATTCAATGGAGCTAATTTTTTTTCATTTAAATAATACTTCTTTGCCTTTTGCATTGTTATGCAAGAACAAGACACAAAATGTTATATTTATTTTTTCAAATTTCCAAAATCGATTTATATTGGATAAATAGGTCAACAAGCAAGCCTATTCCTCTAAGCAGCTTAAATATTCATTAACGTTTTTAATAGAGAAATTACGAGAACGTTTGTGTGTGTATAGCCGATAAGGGCAAATGGAAAAACTAGAAATAAACATTGTGAAATTGTAAAGTTTTAAAGAGAAAATGACAAATAATGGGCAATTTAAGTCAAGACTTTCCTAATTACCAGCAATCATTTACCATTTCACATTAAGCAGAAAATACAAATTGAATTAAACAACCGAACAACCGATTATGGGTGTATTTGAAAGAATATAAATAATTTAATTTTTCCTACCCCTTCAGGTTCTGTGTTTTCTATGTGCAAAACAGACAAAAAACAAGTAAGAGCGCTATATTCGGCCGTGCCGAATCTTATATACCCTTCACAACGTGTAGTCATGCAATAACAGTGGTTTGTGTCACCATTCATCCCATATGAAATACGTACATACATATAAAAACATACATATATAAAAACGTCCCATTGTAAAATTAAAAATTCACGTATGTATGTTAAAAAAACAAAAAAACAAAAATTTTAAAAAAATTTTTAAAAAAATTTAAAAAAAAAAATTTAAAAAAAAATTTAAAAAAAAAATTTAAAAAAAAATTATTATGTATATAATATATATAAAACAAAAAAAAAAAAAAATTAAAAAAAAAATAATAAAAAATAATAATAAAAATATAAATAATATATTAAATAAAAAAATAAAAAAAAAATAAAAAAAAAATTTTAAAAAAAATTTAAAAAAAAATTTAAAAAAAAATTTAAAAAAAAATTAAAAAAAAATTTTTTTTGGCTCAGCTGGGATTCGATGCCACGTTTTCTCTAACCAGTATACATGTTTGTATGTATGTATGTTGTTGTTGTAATGTTGTTTTTGTGAAAAAAAAATCGCGGTGGTCGTGGGTTTTTGCTCATATCTCAGTTGTTTATGTACCGATGTTTCTGATTTTCAATACCGATCTACTGCCGAATATTTCTAATATTTTAATACCTTACCCAGGTCCAACCTATGTCGGGGGGCTTCAAAAAGTTGATTTCAACATACACACGGACAGACGGTCAGACGGACAGACGGACAGACTGACAGAGCTTAATCGACTCCCCTATTCATAAGCTTTCAGAAAATATATACTTTATGGGGTCGGAAATGAAAATTGTAGAAATTTCATACGGAATGACAAACCTATATATACCCTTTTTCACTGTGTGAAGGGTATAATAAACCTTCCTAGAAGTCAATTATCAAAACTTGCTTTAACCCGGTGTTGTTGGTTTGTTTTTTCGGTTTACGAGTAAAGACCAACATCCAAAGTAAGTAAGTGTGTTAAATAGATGTGGAAAAGAGTACAAAATATGAAGGGGAGTTTTATTATTTCCTTCTTTGAGTCTCATGTTACGGTGACATTTGAGTTTAAATACTCTTTTACCTTCTTGATGTATATTTGGTTGAGTCAACAGGTGCTTACGACAATGACTGTGACTAGGAAGACGAGTATGAACAACAAGTGTAACAAGACACAAGTGAAATAAGTTCACAAAACAAAAAGAAAATAAATAAAACAAAATTAAATGAGCTTAACCCTTTGGCTAGTTGAAATTTCTTTAATAAGAGAGGACAACTTTAAAATAAATTAATATTTTGAAACCAATGAGAAAGTACATATATAAGTATGTGCTATTGAGCATTACCGAAGTAAGACGGTTGAAATGTTGCATGTTAATTATGTCAGTCTCTAATTTAACCATTCATGCGAAAGTGTAAACGGGTAAATATAAGTTTGTCATTGTGTTTGCAATTTCTACAATATTTTTATTTAACACACTATTTAGATCCTTATTTAGCTTAGTTCATCTGTCAATATGCCTGTTGAAATCAATTTTTTGAAGCCCCCACGTATCCTTCACACTCTTATAAAGTATCAGTTTATCAGAAACGCTTTCGAAAATTTTGCTATTGAAAATCAGATTTGTGGGTATATGTTCTTCATCTTAACAAAGTCAAAGAAACATTTGATAGGTACACGTAAAATATGTAGTTTTGGCAACATTTATAGAAAATCTTGAATGAAAAAAAAATTTTTATTAAAAGTTTAGATAGAAGATTTTCGTAATAAGTTTCGGTCACAATTGTTTCATATTATTGTCAGTTAGGATCATTACATGATTGTACAAACTGTGCGAAAGGTGTATAAGATTCGCCACAGTCAAATATAATACTCTTACATGTTTAAAAAACACAAATCGTTTATAACGGGTTAAATCAAATGCAAGGTGTTTTTCTTTGTTGGTATTCTCCCTTTTCAAACTTTACATCAACTTTTTTTTTAGCAACCATGCAACACACGATAGCCTGTTTTCATATTAAAGATGGGGTTAACATTTCACGCAAAAGTCTTGCTGTTATAAGTATTGCCACATCAATGGTTACACCAACAGTGAGGCATTGTATAGTACATGTGGTGCATTTCTAAAGAAGACATGGAGGGTAGTGAAAGTGAACATTAGCTGCTTCAGCACTTGGTTTAATTTAAATAAATATTCGTTTTTTTTCAAGGGTTTATATTTTCTTCATAGAATTGATGTTTGTATGTTGAAATTACGAAAAAAAAAAAATACATCAATGGCTTAATTTAGCTCTTTTTCTACCTTTAAGTAAGTTAATCTACATTTATTTGTCTTTATATGTGAACTTATAATGGCAAAACTTTTAAAATGTTTTTCTTGAATTTGTATACATATTAATAGCAGCATAAGATTTTGATAATAAAAAATTAAAATTTCGTAACTAAAACTCGTCTACACATATCCTTATAGTCAAGCACATTCAAAGGCGTTTGGCAAACTTAGTTTCACGCCACATGAAACACACTAAAAATTCACAAGATAGTCACATCTAAATTCTATATAAATTGCAATATATAGTCCGCCTATTTATCACTAGGGCAATGATTGTATGTTCAAACTGAAACCAATGTAAGAAGTGCTTTAATTATTTTATCAAAAGCCACTCTGCTTTGGCCATACTTCTATTAACAAAGTATAAGTTGGTCAACATTTTTGAAAAAATAAAAGTTGCGTTCGATTGAAATAAAACTGTTACAATCAAAAATATCTGGTCTTTAGACGGATAACGAAATTATACGACCTCAGTGTATTGTTTGTGGTTCACTACAACAAAAAAAGAGGTACAGATGATAGAAGATACAGAAAATAATTAGAACCTGTTAAAATTGTGTACCATCCGATCATGTCAGTCGTGGACAACAGCTTATGTCAATTCTTGACAATTTTTGACACTATTTACATGGTTCAAGAAATTTCATTTTCCAACTAAAACGCACGATCTTAATTGTAAATGAAACAAAACGTTTTCAGACAATTATCTTAATATATTTTTTTATTATAATAGAAGGATTTATGACAGGAATGTGTTAAATAAATGTCGGCCAATTGCTCGCCATGGTTTCGGTGGCATACCTCTCTCCGATGATCCATATTTTCACTGACACTGCGACATAACTGAGCTTCAATATCGTTAATGTACCGAATTATCTCTTCCTTTAGCTCTGGAATTGTTGTTGATTTATCCACATCATCTTGGCGGTCAAATAACATCGCCACGATATGTGATAACATGGCCATTAAATTTATGGTTTTTTCGTTGGCTGTGTGGTAAGTGGCACCGTCCTGTTGAAACCATATATCGTCCAGGTTGATATCCACAATTTCTGGCTAAAAGAAGTCCGTTTGGACGACCTCTTTTTCGAAAAAATACGGCTCGATGACGCCACCGGCCCAGAAACCACAACAAATAGTCACTGTTTGTAGATGCATTGGATTTTCAACAATCACACGTGGATTCTTATTTGCCCAAATGCGGCAATTTTGCTTGCTAACGAATCCACTAGGGTGAAAGTGTGCCTCGTCGCTAAAATTGTTTTTTTTGTAAAGTCACCACTCACTTCCGCCTTTTCAGCCCCTCATTCGGCATATCAGTAGGCTTTTAAGTCAGTAACATTCGCAAGACGTTTAATTATTTTTCACGGTAAATAGTTGAGATTGATGGCTCTTCTGCACACAATCATGAACAAAAACAAAAGTTTTCGGCAAAATTAAATTTAGATTTTCAATGAAAGTGGGCGTTAAAGTAGGCGTGTCAATATAGTTTCTGCTAATAAATAAAACTGAGATATTTCAATATAGTCCTTTAATCCTGCAAAAACTTTGTCCATAGAGAAATTATATGAATCTAGGATAAAGTGTTATATGGAAGGTATGCATTAAAGTGGGTATGTCACCTTCATTTTCTGGCATAACAATGACATTTACTAAAAAACTATTTGTACCAAATTTCATCATCATACCTTTAATTTTGTCGGTTTCCTGAACTTTTAAGTTTCATTAGCAGTAGATAACGTAAAAAGTGGGCGTTATAAAGGCGTGTCGAAGTATTATCTGCTTATAAATTCAACTCAGATATTTCAATATAGAGTCCTGTATTTTTCCAAAAACCTTTATTCTTAGAGTAATTATATGAATTTGAGAGAAACGTTTTATGGGAGGTGGGCGTGTCACATTTATTTTACGTTTGCCCAATTTTTTGAATCATACGTCTAATTTTGTCGGTTTCATTACGTGTTAAGTTTTGAATATACCGACAAATACCCTGTGCGGTAAAAATTTTCGTACATTTTGATCTATAACTCCTTTCCTAATTCATAGATTTTGGCAATTTTCGGGGAAAACATTATTTTTACTCAGGAAATATATATTCCAAATTTCATGGCTCCACGTTAATGCGTTTGGACACAATTGCATTTTATTCGATGTTGGAAGGACATTGTTTTTTTGACCTACTCTTGCATTACGAGGTATAACTCTCTTTCTAATATTCCGATTTAGGCCATTTTCAATACCAAACAAACCTTGTGCATAAAAAATATTCTGGCAAAATTTGAACCCTTGGTTCGAGCTCTATCGTGCTTTCCACAGACAGACGAACGGACATAGTCATAAGATGTAACCCCGATTCAGAATATATATACTTTATGGGGTCTTAAAGGGATAATTCGATGTGTTATAAACGGATTGACAAAATGATGAATTTTTTTGAAAAATTTTGAAAAATTTTTTTTAAATTTTTTTTTTAAATTTTTTTAAATTTTTTTTGTAGTTTTTTTTTATTATTATACCCTTCACCTGTGGTGCACAAGGGTATATATAGCTTTGTCATTCCGTTTGTAATTTCTACAATTTTCATTTCCGACCCCATAAAGTATATATTTTCTGAAAGCTTATGAATAGAGGAGTCGATTAAGCCCTGACCGTCTGTCCGTCTATCCGTCTGTCCGTCTGCCCGTCTGTCCGTGTGTTGGTTGAAATCAACTTTTAGAAGCAACTATATGTTCCTCAGGTCTGTATATGGTATCAATCTCTTGGAAATATCCAGGAATGAATCGCTATTGAAATTCAGCACAATCGCCCCATAACTTTCTGAGATATGAGAAAAAAACCACGACCACCTCGTTTTTTTTCACAATTACAACAACAACATACATACATAGATACATGTAAAAAACATACCAAACAAAAATAATTACAAAAAAAAAAAATATTAAAAATAAGAAAAAAATAATAAAAAAAACTACAAAAAAAAAATTTTAACAAAATTTTAAAAAAAATTTTAAAAAAATATAAAAAAAATAATAAAATATAAATAATATATTAAATAAAATAAAATAAAATTTTTTGGCTCAGCTGGGATTCGATGCCACATTTATTCTAACGTGTACGTACGCACGTATTTTATATGGGATGAATGGTGATACAAACAATTGTTATTGCATGACTACACGTTGTGAAGGGTATATAAGATTCGAGACGGCCGAATATAGCACTGTTACTTGTTTTTTTCTTATTTTTAATATTTTTTTTTTTGTAATTTTTTTTGTTTGGTATGTTTTTTACATGTATGTATGTATGTATGTATGTATGTATGTATGTATGTATGTATGTATGTATGTATGTATGTATGTATGTATGTATGTATGTATGTATGTATGTATGTATGTATGTATGTATGTATGTATGTATGTATGTTGTTGTTGTAATTGTGAAAAAAAACGAGGTGGTCGTGGTTTTTTGCTCATATCTCAGAAAGTTATGGGGCGATTGTGCTGAATTTCAATAGCGATTCATTCCTGGATATTTCCAAGAGATTGATACCATATACAGATCTGAGGAACATATAGTTGCTTCTAAAAGTTGATTTCAACCAACACACGGACAGACGGGCAGACGGACAGACGGACAGACGGTCAGGGCTTAATCGACTCCTCTATTCATAAGCTTTCAGAAAATATATACTTTATGGGGTCGGAAATGAAAATTGTAGAAATTACAAACGGAATGACAAAGCTATATATACCCTTGTGCACCACAGGTGAAGGGTATAAAAAAATTATAATTCTATTAAATTATTATGGTCAAAAGCAGCCCCAAGAAAATAAGAAAAACCAACAGCAACAACAACAACACCCACAAAAAAAAATAAATAAAAAATAATATGTTTAAGCAAAACATTTACAAATGATTTTGATGACTGAAAGAAATTTGTTTATGTTGTGGCTGTGGATGGTTGGTGTATCTTGTAATCTTGAATTTAAACAAATATTTACACAGTCAGCTACTTTGCAGCACAATCTACCGCAGCGCTATATAAATATAATGATATGACCAACTGATAATAATATTTAAATTTATTTAAATATAAATTTGAGTTTATAAGTGTAAAAATATTATAAAGCTAAATATTTAAATATTTAAGCTAAATCGTGTTTTATTGATACATTTTAATAAGAATTCCAAGTAACATTTATTACAGGCAAAAAACGAAAATAAGAAATAACTAAATACTTATATGCGATACTTTTCGTTATTAAATATCATGGCATCTTAAATCTTTAACATATTAATCAATAGTCAATGTGTAAAAAATTAAGTTGATTTTGGAACAACACAACAATATTATTTTCATAATCAAAATATTGCATGACTAGTTTTAAAAAAATTAATTTTAAAAATCTTCGAAAATGTCCTGCAAAGTGCAGCACTGCTTATTACAGATGCTCTGCGGACGACACCCTAAAAGGTATTATTTGCCATGTTGAACTGGCTAACTGCAGATCTGAAGACGATATTAACACATGAAAACGTATTCTTACAGATATGCGGCTATAATGGAATGTATTTCAAATATTCCGGGATATAATAACCTTTGCAGCCCAAATCTTTGACAGGAGGATAATAAAGGTGATCAACTAGAGGCCAATACTAACATATTAAAATCAGGAAGGGGGGTTAGCATTGAATTCTTTATACCTATTTTTTAAAGAAACGTATTCTTTATGCTACCGGATTATTGTAGCATTCTAAAGGCTGAAATATCAACGATCGAAAGGGCAGTTAACAGGCATGATGGTCTTTGGATAATCAGCCTGTTTAACCTAACCTTACCATATGACTGCACAAATACTTAACAATAATCATTAGTAACCTCTTGTTAGTATGATGGTTTGGAAACTTTGCCATCGAAATCTAGTTGCATGAAATCTAGTTGTGAAATATAAAATTTTTGAGTGTTTTTTTTAAGTGCTGCATTTAAGTTTAACACAGTCTCCAGTTAGATCTGTAAATTGTATACTGGATAATATCATGAATAGTTGGTTCTATTATTATTTCAAGATTAAGTGAAAAAAAAACTTTTCATACTAAAACAACAACAAACAATTCCATAAACATATTGTAACTGAAATAACGCCACCGCATTAAAATGATACAGCCAACACCAGTACCAAAGTACAGGGTGTGCAAAGAGTCACCATCGGATTGAAAAATGTAATAGCTCTTTCATTCAAATGTTTTTAATTTTTTTCTTTTTTCTCAGATTCTATAAAAAAAACACTTAGAGAATAAATAATGAAAAGATTTACAACTGAACAAAGAACCAAAAGAATATAATTTTATTAATAAAATCAGCAATCAATTATTGAAACGCAAATAACAATGATTTGTTACTTAGTTCATCGTCACCACCAACATGGCATCGTAAGGTGGCACGGCTTACGTTGCCCTCTTTTGATGCACGACGTACATTGCAACTTACCAGTCGAAGTCGGAGGGACATATCAAGGTTGCTGGCGGTATTGACGGGTCACTGGATGTTAGGCAAACATGCAAGTCGGCTCGGACTCCCATCGAACGACCATTGTCGCAGCTGTCTGGATAGAGAGAAGGAGGAATCGGTTTTCCACTTTCTCTGCGAATGTCCTGCACTGGCGGCTAAAAGACACAGATTTCTTGGCGAACAAATACTAGATAGCCTCTCTGCGATATCTGAAGTTGGACTGAATTATCTACTGAGATACTTCACGGGCACGGGGTGGATCTAGTACCCTTACTCTTGGATTTATTCTGAGATACATTAAAAGCTGACGAGTGATGTTGTCCTGTCAAAACGGAGTCATACAGACTCTACTTGACTGTTGGCGTGCAGCGAACTACCACGATAACCAACCAACCAATATGTGAACAACTTCTAGACAATTCTTAAAGTCAAGGCCAACATTGTTGCGAAAATTCCTGCTCTACAAATTTTGAAAGATGTTATTGAAGGTGCTCTAAAACGAGCCCCTAATTACGAAGCTGAAAACGATAGACATTTAAGAATCATTATTTTCCATACTTATTGTAGAAAAATGTATAATCTAAAAAAATCATTAAAAAAATATTTATAAACGAAAAATTTACTTAAATTTTTAGCCCCATGATAACTTTTGGCTCACCCTGTATTTACCACTGTTATAATAATCAGCACCAGTCTGGTAACAACAACAGCAGAAAAAAACAACATTATCGTCTTCGAAAACATCATTATCATCAGCACTAAACGCTGAACACACTGACACCTCACGGACATACCTCACACCAACAACAGAATTTATCATTTTTCAAATCAAATAACAAACATGTGCGGCCACATCAGCGGAAGCACCTTTTAAAGTGTGCAAAAAAAAAGTTAGTAAAAGACATACAGCAGACACGCACATACACACATTCACAACCACAGAGGCCTAAAGTACGCTCTTAGATCCATTTAGTACTACGATTTATTTTTTTTATAGACTTTTTTGAATTTCATTCATACTTTGACGTTCCATTAACTTGTATTTGTAGTTGTTTTATAATAAAAATCAAAAACTCCCACATCCAATTAAGAAAGCGAATAATAAATGGAAACAATTTTACTGTCAGTCGTACGCATGGAAGTAGTTAGCTTGGTTTGAGATTTTAATAAATATTAAGCACGTGATGGATATTACACTTACTTTTATTAGTTGGCTTAACAATTCAGAGATGGGCAACCTGTAATAGAGAATATTGTAGTTTTTCTACTGACAAAAAGACATTTTGATAGCAGAACTCTTGTGCCATGAGATCTTCTGAGCAAGCACAGACGGTAAATCTAAGATCTGAGGCTCAATTCTCGTTCTGTGAAACTGTGAAATGAAAAAGTTTTTGTATAGCAAAGGGTATGGTGGCACCATATGATATGACACACAAAAACTTTTAATTTCATAGTTTCATAACTGATAACTGATACCCTGAATGGTGGAACGAAATGGTTTCTTTAGTTTCTTAATAAAATACAATATTCATTCCACACATTTACAGTACATATTTAGTTCATTATTTTCTTTTATAAGAAAAAGCTTTATTGCTTTGAACTGATATCAAAACTTGTTCTTAGTCGATACTAAGCGAAAGTTTACGCTTACTTGGAGTGCCTAAAGCGGGTATGGTATGTGTGTATTTCTCGGCCAACTAAATGTTAAAATTTCAACAAATATAGTCATTCTAGTGTTTTTTTAATCGCCTTAAGTTATTAAGGATTTTTTTTAAAGTACCGTTTCAGACTAAAAGAAAATATTGCTGTTGCTTAGGAGAATAGCAAGAAAGCTTTCTAACTCTTCTTACCTTCGCCACCTCTCTTCATTTCTATGTTCTCTTTCCAAAGCACATTTTATGTACTGCAATAACATTTTAGCCACGGCGTAGATAGTTTCAAGGTGGCATATTTCCAATTTAGTATTAAAAAACTGATGATTCAGGTAAAAAAGTTGTCATACTATTGAAACATTAAATTTGGAATATTTTGGATTAAAATACAAATTATAAGAAAGTAAAAATAAGTGCTCAGGAAATAAAAGAAAAAAACAAATAAAGCATCTACGCAGAGTGTGCCCGCCTTGGTGTCAGTGCTAGTTTGAGGTAAAGAGTTGTTACCAACACCTCTGGCTGGGACTTAGGAGAATCCTCGTACCAAAATAAGTTTGAAAGACTTAGATGCAGCATAAGTCAAGTAAAGGTGGTCGAGAGGCTCATAGCGGATGTACCTATGCACAATAAGGGCATGGATAGTGCATCACGACGGATTAATATAAAAGGGGCGTAACTAGAATTTTTACTGCTTTACAGGAGAAAGGAAAAACTGAATATAATTCAAAAAAATGTATTGAGTTAGAGTTGAGTTATTTGAGTATAAAGCAGTTATTTTCAACCAAAGCTCATTTAATTATTTAAGGCCATGACTGACTATCAGATTTAGTCGTTCGATATGTCAAAAATTGTATGTGTGTTCAGAAAGTGTGATAGTGTGGACACAAAGTGCACATGTGTGACAGATTTTTTGACAAGTGTGTCCGATTTGATAATCTTCTGAAAATTTTCATAAAATAATAGTTTCTGAGCGATCATAGTTGCTTTTTCTAAGCAAGTATGACAGTGTGGCATCCAATAACACATTTTGTTGCGATTTTTTCATGTAGAACAGAAAACTATCAGATTTTTATTTGACATAATCGCACGACTTTGTAGGATAGTCAGTCATGGCCTTTAGGGGCGTTTTGTGTATTTGTCAACCACCATAAAACAATAAAAACTCGTTTTTGTTAAAAATCGAAATCCGCTTTTTTGTATTAAGCCATCGATCAGTATCATTACTGACGGTGAATATGAGAATTCTAGACTTCGTATTTAAAGAGGTTAGGACGATTTATAAGCGATTGACCAAAGATCACAGGTAGGCATACATCAAGTGTGAATGGCGGACGCCATGATGTTGGCGATTACGAAAAATTTTGCGATTATCGACAATTACCAGTAGTCCAGAGAAAATGCTTGTAATGTTGAGGCACTTAGTTAAAAAAGAGAGAGGGAGTCGAAAAGGAAAAAACAATATTTGTCAGTTCCCAATTTTTTATACCCACCACCAATTTGGCGTAGTATTTGTACACCATAAAATTTATTTTTACTTGGTTTTACTAAATATTAGTCATCTATTAACTTAGTTTCTTATATTTAGTCTCAAAATGGAACAAAATGTAGCGTTAAAATGGGATATGGTTCTGATCACTTTTTACATCACAACGATGTATTTTCACGGAAACTGAAGAGTATTAAAAGCCTTATAAGACACTGTTACTGGAGGTTAAAAATTAATATTAATTTTTTGGTGGGTAAGGCACTTCCTACTTTTGCAATTAATAAACTGTGGACAATAACATTTTCATAATTTTAAATATTGTAAATCGTGTGGATCTTATCAATCTGAGAGGAGTCTAAATAAAATTAATTTATTATCTGCTAATATATTGATGTTGTCTTAAAAAAACTATATAAACTTAATCTAAATAGTCAATCCACATTGAAAACATTCCATGGGCCATGCACTTCCTTCTCAGTAACAATAGTAAAACTCATTTATAAATAAATTTAAATATAATCTGTAGCGGTACACAGAAAAAAATATTGCTAAAATTTGTTTAATTAATTGAATTTTTAATTTGTTTTTGAATTCTAATTATAGTTTTCATTAATTTAATTAAATTTTTTAATTGATATTAAATATTTTCAAAAAACAAAGAGATTTCTGTCAGTTGAAAAAAATAAAATATATTATTTTAAATGACATTTACTTAAAAATTTATTTTTAAGAATAAATTTAATATAATTGTTACTCAAGGAGCGAAATAATGAAAAATTGTCGCCAATCTGCAAGAGAAAGTTCTGGTAAGTGCACATACGTACATATATAACAATATGTTCTGCTTTAAATATAATAAATGGTTTCGGTTTCATTGTAGGTATGCCAAAATTCATTACATATTTATTGTGTACCTTTATATTCCTCAGAATTCTCATTTTAATAGGTAAGTTAGTTGAATTTCTTCACTATGCCTGATCAAGCGTTTTTACCGGTTAATGTTCCTTTATATCTAGGTCGTTGATGCTAAAAATTATTTTTGGAAATCCGGTTTTTGATATGGTATAGTATGTGTATGTGTATAGAACCCTATTTCTTATCATTAATTTTATTATATAAATAACGAAATGTAATTAAAAATATAGATTCCTAAATGTATATTAAGAATAAACTATATAAGAAAATAATATTTTTTTTGTATTTTTTTATACAGGTTTAATAAATTATATTATTGATATAATAAATGATTTAATATTATAAAACCCAAATCTCAAATAAAGACATGATTAAATTAATTAAAATCATTTTTGAAAATTATTGAAAATTTTAATTAATTTTTTAATACTGTTTTAATTGATATTTTTCTCCATATTTTTTCAATTAAAACTATTAATTTTCATTTAATTAATAGTATCATTTTGATGATTGGAGCAAAATTAAACAATTTTTTAATTAATAATATTAATTTGGTAATTAAAATCCATATTTATTTTTTTCTGTGTACCAATAGTTTTAAAAATGAATGAAAAAAGTATTGACGTTGGTTCAAATGGTATGAATGTATTTATGCGAATTACTATTTATAGAGGAGCGTTAAATAGGTGCTACTATTAATAGTAGTTTTAGAGGGTATTGTTGTTGTAGTAGTAAATAAAAAAAAAGAGTGCTATATTTGGGAGTGCCAAATCTGATAATACCCTTCACCATAATGTACAAAGGTATAAGTTATCACAACTATACCTGCATATATAGATTTTCGTTTAAATGTTATATGCCATTTTGCCATAAACATATGATTTTGTATTTCTACTAGTTAAGCCTTTTCATTTGATATCCATATTGATAGAATAAAGAAAAAGTTATCCACAGTTTCGTTTCTGACGATTTCTTAGATTTTAAACTTTTTCATAGCTTACTGTATTCTACTGGTCAAGCCTTTTTATTGTAAATCAATATTATGGGGGTTGAAGGGCTGTCGCCTTAACTATTATATTTGACCCGTAATTGCGTCATTTGATTAATGACTCCATTTTAAATTTTAATTTTCACAATATGCTGCATTCAAGCCTTTTCATTTGATACAAATACTAATGGGGTCGTACATTTTTAAATTTTTGATTTTACCCATACACATATAAATTTATTGTACTCATTTTTAAGTGTCGGCTAACATGGATTTTGCATTATTCATAAAGTACAATATTTTCCTAAAAATATATAAAAATATTTGGGTGTTTATATCTCAATAAGTTTTAAACCATTTTGTTAGTTTTTCTCGAGAAAAAAATTTCGAGGTTTTACTATTGGGTATAACTAATGTGTCAAAAAATTTTATATGTTGAGAAATTTTCATATTTTTCCAAATCATTTTTGCCTATAACTTTGCCAGCTAGTTTAACGATTTATACGAATAGCCTTAGAGGCGTAACATATATATAAGTATAGCTTTTTTTGGCCTATAGATACGATAGGAAGTTCAACGTTCATAAAATGAGAAAATTTATTTTAAAAACTTGCGCTCAGTTCGCCAAACTTAAAGACCACTTAGTCAATTTTACGGTTCGCATAATCGTCCATCTATATTTCGACCATATTTACACTTTTTGATACTATCTACCAAGTCGAAGTTGTACCGTAGTCTTCAAAGAAGTGTGACAGATGACTCGAATTTATCGATCCGACTTGATCCCGTTATTCGATTTTTTTCCTCATGTCTTTGCAGATCATGTGGAGGTTTTCACAAGACGGCACAAGTCAAACTATCACTCTGTTGAGTCAATCGTTTAGTAACCGAAATATCTCAAGATATTAATCTGCAAATTGACTATCTCGTTCGTGTGACTTGACACATTTGAAGGACATCAAAACTCTTGTCCATGCCGATAAACCAGCAATAATTAATTATTTGGAATTTCTGAAAAAGTGTTGCGGCGTTGTGCTGCCAGAATGACGTTCATAAGGCGCGTTCGCGTAGGTCATATGCAAGAAAATATTTATAAATATTAAATACCCAAAACTTTGTGAGCTAGTAAAGCCAAAAAAATATATATACTACTTTATGGGGTCGGAAATGTAGAAACTACAATAGGAAGGACAAAGCTTTATATACTTTTGACACCACTGGTAAAAGGTATAACAAACTGTAATTAACCGACTCCCCTATTCATAAGCTTTCAGGAAATATATACTTTATGGGGTCGAAAATGAAAATTGTACCCCTTTTCACTTTTGTGTAATTTTATGGGGTTTAAAATGGATATTTCAATGTGTTACAGACGGAATGACCAAATGAATATACCCTTACACCGTATTTTTGGTGGTGGGTATAAAAATTAAAAAAAAAATAATTTAAATTTTCACAAATGTCAGATATGAATGAGTGTAAAACCAAAACAAAAGCCTACACACGTGCCAAAATATGAAAAAATCACAACAGCAACAACAATGAGAACAGAAAACTTGTAGCGAAATTCGTTTGATGTCATCATCATGATTTTGAACAAAAAAAATTTATTTTTTTTATTTATTAAATTATACTTAATTATAAACAGTATACGACGTTTAATTTAAACATTTTAATAATTGAAATATGAATCTAGAAATTATAATTTGTATTTTCAATATATTGAACGATTTAAGATTAAAATGTGCTGTTTTTAGAAAGCGAACGATTACTTTGAGTGGACGTTTTGCGTGTTACTTGTTATTGTAACAAAAATAAATTACAAGCAAAACGTTTACTGAAAGTAATTGTTCGAGTTAAAAAAACAGCACATAAGAATTGTCAGAAAGATAGATTTAATTTTAAACCTTATTTGAATCCTCCTCCTTTATAAAGTAAAAACTTAAACCACTTTTAATATTTCAAGTGAATTTATAAAAAATAATAAATAAATGCAATCTGAAGAAGGTAGAACAAAATTAATCAGAAGAGTATGTAAGTGCGAAATTAATATCATTCCTATCGAAATATGTAACAGGCCTGTTAATTTAAAATTCGAATTTGTGAGGTGTTTTAAGTTGTAAATGTACGAAGTTTTCATATTTTTCATATTTCATATTTTTTCAACAAAGTTAAAATGGGGAATCACTTATTTCCTTCTTATAACCGGTTTGTTGCTTTCTCTTCGCTTGTTTTCACATTTTTAATTTTGTTTATAGAGTGGAGGCAGGCTAATGCACGTTTCTGTATATAGAGAATTTAAGTAAGAAATTAAAATAAAAATGAATTAAAAACATAATTTTCATCATCACATTTTCCTATTTTATGGTAGTTTTAAGATTATGTAAATAAAAAAATTCCATCACTTAAACAACAAAGTGGTTCGAATTTGTGAGCGTCTACTATATTTGTTGGTTGATGATGAGGTTGAAATAATCATCAGAAACTAAAAGTTTAAATTATACCCTTCACACAGTGAACAAGTAAGAGCGCTATATTTGGCCGTGCAGAATCTTATATACCCTTCACAACGTGTAGTCATGCAATAACAGTAGTTTGTATCACCATTCATCCCATATGAAATACGTACATACTACATATAAAAAACATTCATATATAAAAACAACCCATTTTAAAATTATAGCTTTACGTATGTATGTTAAAAGACAAAAAAAAAAATAAAACAAAAAATAATTTAAAAAAAAAACATTAAAAAAAATATTAAAAAAAAAATTTTTTTAAATAATTAAAATATATATAAAACAAAAAAAAAATTTAAAAAAAAAATTTGAAATAAAAATATAAATAATATATTAAACAAAAATTAAAAAAAAATTAAAATATAAATAATATATTAAATAAAAAAAAATTTTTTTTGGCTCAGCTGGGATTCGATGCCACGTTTTCTCTAACCAGTATACACGTTTGTATGTATGTATGTTGTTATTGTTATGTTGTTTTTGTGAAAAAAAAATCGAGGTGGTCGTGGGTTTTTGCTCATATCTCAGTTGTTTATCTACCGATGTTTCTGATTTTCAATACCGATCTACTCCCGAATATTTCTGATATTTTAATACCTCACCCGGGGGGCTTCAAAAAGTTGATTTCAACATACACACGGACAGACGGTCAGACGGACAGACTGACAGAGCTTAATCGACTCCCCTTTTCATAAGCTTTCAGAAAATATATACTTTATGGGGTCGGAAATGAAAATTGTAAAAATTTCACACGGAATGACAAACCTACATATATCCTTTTTCACTGTGTGAAGGGTATAAAAAGGCTATAGTAAACGTGGCATTAAGTCCCAGCTGAGCCAAAATTTTTTTTATTTTTATTTTATATATCATTTATATTTTTATTATTTTTTTAATTTTTTTTTTATTTTTATTAAATTTTTTTTTTTAATTTTTTTTTTAATATTTTTTTAATTTTCTTTTTTTATTTTATATATATTATTTATATTTTTATTATTTTTTTTTTAATTTTTTTATGTCTTTTTTTATTTTTTTTTTGAATTTTTTTTATTATTTTTTTTTTATTTGTTTTAATATTTTTTATTTTTTTTTTTACATACATATGTACGTAAATTTATAATTGTACAATGAGATGTTTTTATATATGTATGTTTTTTATATATATGTACGTATTTTATATGAGATGAACGGTAATACAAACTACTGTTATTGCATGACTACACGTTGTGGAGGGTATATAAGATTCGGCACGGACGAATACAGCACTCTTACTTGTTTTTATAAAATTTGTCAACTATTAAAACGTCAGTTGGTCAGCCAGCCAGACAGTGTGACAACAGCAAAACCACAAAAATAACACCACAAGATCAGATCACATCAATGAAAACTTAATCAGTCAACCAACAGAACTGAATGAATAAACTTTGGCCACTTAGCCAGCCATTCATTCATTCATTCATTCACTCACTCAGTCTGTTAGTTATTCATACATGTTTGAACGTTTACCTCATGCGTGGAGTGTTGCTTTATAATTACTGCCATCGTCAACTTTATAATCATCGTATGTGCTTAGTAATTTGTGGGGGTGGTAGTTAAGTGTTTGCCTGTGTGACCATACACCTATTCATCCGTAAGTTAACCTGTTAACTGCCTCAGCATGTGTGACAGTGTTTATTTACATTTTTAGTACGGCGACGACTGAAATATGTTAAATTTATGTACGCACTTGATTTACACAAATTGTAAAATTTTGCATTTCATTAAAAAAGCATGAAAAATCAAGGACAACTTACGGTCCATAAATTTAACATAGCAAAGGCACATCTCTTTATTTCTATTTAAATTCAAAAAGAAATTTCGTATGTAAACATATACAAATCTTCTTCCAACAGACTTTAGTTCATTCCAGTGGTTCATTACTATTCAAACATCATAAAAGGTACCTCTCAAACCGATAAAAACAATAACACCAATAACGATAACGCCGCATATATATTTAAAACAGCCACATTTGTGCTTTTAAGTAAATTGTTGAATGAAGCACAAAGATTTGGGTGGGGTGTAAAAGAGTGTCAAAGTATTGTTGACTTTACAAAATGACACTTGTGACACCAGAACAGTGTCTCAAAGTTTTACGCAACATTTTTGTTTAAAAAAATTTACTAAAATTGTTACCCTTTTTAATACAAAACCTAATTTACATGATTTGTTTTGACAGTTATTACGCTTTATGTCTCTTATGGTAATGAGGTCTAAAAAACAAACTGGTTTTAAATTTAGAATTAAAAAAAAAACAGTCAACAGATTTCTAAGAAAATGAGTAATATTGGTTAAAAGTCATAATGCGGACATATTTTATTAAGTGCTGTCTCAAAGAGTCTCGAATTAGTTATATAAAATGGTAATGCTTAGTTCCAAAAATAAAGTAAATGCAATATTAAAGCAAGCTTTTAATATTTTATATATATTTTATGACTACTTTTGAAATATAATTTTTATTTAGCTCATCCAAGCTAAATAAGTTTTTTTAGTTGATCTCAGCTTTAGGTACCTTGGTACCATTCGTTTCACATATGAACAACTGTGTGCAACCATCGCCAAGTACATGGCTTAAGAGCTCATGCTGCCAAATTCATTGTCACTAGGTTAATCATCACAGACTCTAAACTAGCTTGCTAGCAGCTACAAGTAAGTTCCCAGCCTCACCCTGCGATGGGGGTCGAACAACACCTTTCACCAATAACGTTTTCGCCCGTCCTGCTTTGGATAGCAATTACAGTCAACACGTGAACTCCGCAGAGACAGCCTGACGGACAGAACTTTTATAAATTTTTTGTGCAATTCTACTGATTACACTTATCTATGCTGCTATACTAAGTAATACAATAAAGATGAAATGTATGCTTTCTTTTTTTCTTTGAAGCTACTTATTTAATTTCTAAAACTTTTTTTACCAATGCTCTATTTTTTTTTACCAATGGTCTATTCTCCGAAAGGTCATAGTCAGTATGTTTGTTTTTTTTTTAATAAGAGGGCGTGGTGCCTCCCATACAAATTTAACACATTTTATAACATATTTTGAGAACATATTTTGTGAACCTTCAAACTTTGTACGAGTTACTTTGATAACAATTTCCTTATTTGAGAAATGGTTGGGATGGGATCATGCTATGCCCCATTAGAGTTACATTTCTATTTAAAAAAAAAAAGGACGTCAGCATAAAAAATGTAGGACATTTGCCCAAAAAAGAGGACACATTTATAAAAAATTAAATTTGATAAAATTAACGACGCCATTTAAAATACAAAAACAAAATTTGTTTTTACGAAAAAACTTTATTTACAAAAATAAAAACTTAACATATCATTCTATTTAATGGTTGAAAATAAAAACAAAAAAACCAAAAAAAAAAACAACAACAATTCATTGCATTCATTATCGGGAATGTACACTTTTAAAAATTTTACATATATTTTTCAACACTTCCAATTTGAGCCAATATATTACCATCGCATCTTTTCAAATATTTGTAAAACTCTAGGCAATCCATATCAAAATTATATACCCTTACTATATTTTTTGTTCAAGACTTTCTTCTATATCTGGAAAACAAACTTTATGAAAAACACACAGCTGACAAGCAGACCCCTTTGCCGATCTTTTTTAAAAGACAAGTTTAAATAGGCCATTTCGATAAATAGCGACAATTAAGGATAATAAAACTAATTTTGTACAAAGAGAAATTTTAAAATTGTACTTTTTGAAAACTAATTGTACGAGCACATAATTTTTTTATACAATTTGTGACCTGTGATTAAAAGTTTAAATGTAAGAAAAAAACTTCAGAGAAGGTGCAAAAAGCCGGACAACCCCGGACATTTGCTAAAAAAAGAAGTAGGACAGCCCCGGATGCCCTAATAAAGAGGACGGTGTCCGGGGAAAAGAGGACGGATGGCAACCCTATGCCCCCTACAAAAAAAAAACATACATTTGATGTCATATATAGGAAACTTTAAACAAAATTTAGTTGAAATTTTTGATGATAATTTTGCAACCAAAAATGGTTGTGATCGGATTTGAGGTAGTGTTATCACTTCACGAATGAAATACTTTCCGTCGAACCTATAAGTTTTGTTAAAAGCTTTAAAATTAATGGATGCAATTTATAATAACTAACGAATTATAGGCGAAGTTACTTTCGTTTTTTTCTGGTTCTTTTTGTTAAACACTTCCTGTCGTTAAAAGAGGGTCGCGTGCAGCTATTCTCAAAGCATTTCTTAAATCGTCTCCAATATGGAATTCTATTTAGAAGCTGAAAACAAATATAAGAGATTATTTTGGCGGAGGCAGGCATAATGATTTACCACAATAACTGCTTAAGCATAGAGAAGTATTTTTTTTTCTCCAAATTTTGGCTTTTCGAGGTCAGAATAGACTATAAATGTTGATAAAAATATCATCTTATAGATGCAGTCTATCCTGATCTTGAAAATTTACTAGAAAGAGATTTTCATTAATTATGTTCAAGAGCAATAATACTGCCAATTATTGACACAGTCGATGAAATTAACAAACTTTTTATACAAAAAGTCCCCAGCCAAATCAAAACATATAATTCGATTGACACTAGCATTCACCGGCCTGTAAAATGACTACACTTTCCAGTGAAAACGTACTTTGCAATGACAATTAGTGAGTTTTAAGGACAACACCTTAAAAAAAAATAATTTCTTCCCATGGTCAATACTATGTTGGCCTTTCACGAGTTGGATATCGCGAAGACCAGTTCATTTTACTACCTAAATAAAAAAAACTCATAACATTGTATACAACAAAGCACAAAGCCATTGATAAATTACAAGATTACTTTATAAAACATAGTTATAGATGTTAAAAACACTTTGTATGGACGACTTTAACCTATGATATTATAATGGAATAACTTCTAAGATCACGGTTCTAAGTTGTTAAATCGGCTATTAATTTCTTTCTAGAAAAAAAATTTAAATCATTTTGGTTTATTTATAAAATATTTTTTTTATATATTTTTTTTCCATTATCCAAGTAATAAAATAAAACTTATTAAGACTGAAAGTTCTGAAAATCTAAAAAAAAATATCAATAAGCTGCATTAAAAAAACGCTTTAAATTTTTAAAATTAAAATTACACATACATACATGTATATAACAATTACATGTAATAAGTGTAGCGAAGCGCACCGGGTTAGCTTGTTATTTATGAGTTTTTAATAACTCTTATTATTAACTTAAATTTCCAAAAATTTTTATTTACAAACACTGGCACTCTATAGGGTTTTAAACAGATTATTGTCCTAGAATTGCAAGAATACAAATCATTTTACTTCCAATAATCTTAACGTCAATAAGCTTGGCCCGAGAGCTCATGCTATAAAATCCCCTGTCACTAGATTAATCAGGCAGATAATTGATATCAGTTTATTGAGTGATACAAGTAAACTCCCAGTCTCACTCTGCGGTGAATGCCGAAAAACCAATCAAGCAATAAAACCTATTTGCCTGAAATCTGTTCTAGGATGAACAAGAGCATTTAACCACCGGTCGCTGAATCTGAAAAAAATTTAATTACCAGCATGACTGATCACAATATCTTTAATTGAGCAATTGAGACAACTAGATAAAATTGTGATAAATATTAATTTGAGTGATTTTACAAATTTTTCAAATGTATGTTGCAACTCAGATAAATAACTTATATTTACAACAATATTACTCCAACAACACTGCTATAGTGCATTAAACAGAATATCTCCAAAAATATTAAAATGTAATTTATGTGCATATATGTATGTATGTACGTTCATCAAGAACATACAAAAGTATGCATAGCCAGTCTTTTTATGTGTCACAACCGAAATGACAAGTAAAAACCTATATTCGGCTGTGCCGAATTTTTGTACCCACCACCAAGTTGATGTACTTTTATAGCACAAAATTTATTATTTTGTTATTAACAGTAATCGCTATGGAATAATCTCTTTATACTAAAATATGTATCACCATCTTTGTATAACTTTGATTTGCTTTTAAATTATTTTCTTAAATTTAGTCTTACTATGAAACCTTAAGTATTTCTAAATTTTCAGGAAATATACTTTTGACGATTCATTATTTCAGGACTTAGAAAATGTATACTTTATGACATCTAAAATTTCGATGTGTTACAAACGGAATGACAAAACGAATATAACCCCACACCATTTTTTTGGTGGTGGGTATAAATATGCGCCTATTTTTTTTTGTAGTGCTCATAATAACAACTAACAATTTCCTTCCGTTTGTTTATTAACAAATGAAATGAAAAAGATTATGTATGTGACAGAAGTAATGAATGACTAGTCTGTGTTGCTGTTTAAGTAAATAATCGACAATTATAACAGCGAAATTAAAAAATTTCGATTTTTATTACACACATAAATGGATTGTGTGTAATGTGGCCACTTATGTATTTATGGTAAGAATGTGCTGTTTACAGTAAACAATCGTTGAAAGCCAACGACAAGTTTATACAAGTTTTGTTTTTATAATAGAACAAGTAAAGCTGGATTCACCCATAAAATTTTAGTTCAGAACAAATTTTTTTTGTATTGAGTTTGATGTTTTACTTTTGAGAGAGAGAGAGATTATTTTGTTCAGAAAGATTTTTCTTGAATTGGTTTAATTTTAATTCTTGTTCAGAAGAAACTGAATTGGGATGCCACTATATTTCAATATTTACATGAAAATTGAATTTGGTTGCCACATCACACAGTGTCAGTACATTTATTATACAAAAATTGTTTTTGCCGAAAATTAACAATTAAAATGGAATTTAATGAAAATATTGCTCAAAAATTAATAGAAGAATTAAAAAACCAGGAAGAAAATGTTTGTATGACATGAGCAATAGTGCATACAAAAATAATTATTTAAAACAGGGTTTATGGAATGAAATAGAAGCGACTCTTTTTATTTTCGATTTTTTTTTATAAATTTCTTTTGCAAACAAATTGACTTTATGCACTTCAATTAAAAATAATAATTTTAGTTTTCTTCTATCCGACATTTTCTTCACATATATTTTAATGAAATAATTTACGTTTGTATTTATTTACATAGTTTGCTAGCGGTGCTTCCACTTTGTACAACTGTTTGCATTTTATATTATATGGCAGCTTTGTTTTTTCGGACAAATTTTCTTAAATGGGTGAATCGTTCTGCAGAAAACTCTCAGTAAAAAATGTTATTCTCCGGAAAAAATTTTGTTCAGAACAAATGGGTGAATTCACCTTAAGAGTGCTATATTCGGCCTTGCCGAATCTTATATACCCTTCACAACGTGTAGTCATGTAATAACAATTGTTTGTATCACAATTCATCTCATATGAAATACGTACATACATTTATAAAAAACATACATACAAAAACATACCATTATAAAATTTTAAATTGAGTTTACGTATGTATGTTTCTAAAAAAAAAATTTAAAAAAAAAAATTTATATAAAAACAAAAAAAAAAAAAAAAAATATTTAAAAAAAAATTTAAAAAAAAATTAAAAAAAATTTTTTTTTTAAATTAAAAAAAAAATATGTAAAAAAATATCTATATATAAAAAGTGAAACTCTGTGTGTGTGTGTGTGTTAGCTATAGACTCTGAAACTGTAAAACCGATCGGGCTCAAACTTTGGTAAGTTGTTGTACACATACCGGGGAGTGTTTATGGATGAAAAAAAGTGGGCGGGACCACGCCCATAAAAAATTACTTATCAGTTTTAGCTACTTCCACTTGACCGATTTTTCTGAAACTTTGCACACATATCGAGCTGTCATGACTAAATAATTTCGTGATAAAAAAAGTGGGCGGGGCCATGCCCCTAAAAAAGTTTTAACTTTGAGGTACTTGCACTGGACCGATTATTCTGAAACTTTGCACACATATTGAGCTATTAGGACTTTACAATTTCGTGATTAGAAAAGTGGGCAAGGCCACGCCCATAAAAACAATTTTAATTTTGGGATACTTGCACTGGTCCGATTCTTCTGAAACCTTTCACACATATTGAGCTGTTATGACTTTACAAATTCGTGACTAGAAAAGTGGGAAATGCCACGCCCATAAAAAAATTATAATTTTTAGGTTTTTGCACTTGATATTCAATTAAAATTCAGAATGCATTTCGATTCATTAAGGGGCGTAGCAACGCGCGCCGGGTTTGGCTAGTATTAAATAATATATAAAAAAAATTTTGTTTGGCTCAGCTGGGATTTGATGACACGTTTACTCTAACCAGATTATGTATGTTGTTGTTGTAATTGTGAAAAAAAACGAGGTGGTCGTGGTTTTTTGCTCATATCTCAGAAAGGTATTGGGCGATTGTGCTGAATTTCAATAGCGATTCATTCCCGGATATTTTCAAGAGATTGATACCATACATCTGATCTGAGGAACATATAGTTGCTTCTAAAAGTCGATTTCAACCATTACACGGACAGACGGACAGACGGTCAGGGCTTAATCGACTCCTCTATTCATAAGCTTTCAGAAAATATATACTTTATGGGGTCGGAAATAAAAATTGTAGAAATTACAAACGGAATGACAAAGCTATATATACCCTTGTGAACCACAGGTGAAGGGTATAAAAACAAATTTTTACTCAATTTAAGCAAACGTATTCTGTAAACAGTACATTAGACACGTGTTGTTAATATGAATTATTAAACATAAATGGTGTTAATGATTTTAAGTAAAATGTAAACACAAAAAAATCAAAGTTGTTACTACGACGCATAAAAATAATTAATGGACAGGGAAAATATTTAAAAAAAAAAATAAACATGACTGACTAATTTCGTAGCGATAAATACCCTGCAAGCAACTCAGTTAACTTTAAGCTAACTTTAAGTTAACTTTTTGTCAACTAGTTGTGGTTGATGCCTGGATTACTTTCAATGGAGCGAACTGACTTTTTTAACATGGCGATGTCATAGGAAATAGTCAATGGTCCGTGTCTGCATGACTTTTCAACTAGCTTAAAGTTAGCTACATATTAGTCAGCTTAAAGTTAGCTACATAGTAGTCAGTTTAAAGTTAGCTACATAGTAGTCAGTTTAAAGTTAGCTACATAGTAGTCAGTTTAAAGTTAGCTACATAGTAGTTCGGCTGAAATAGTTGAAGATTATATAAATTATAGTTAGCTTTTAATTATGTGTCAATATACTTAAAGCAAAATGTTAAATAAATTTTTTTTAATTATAAATAATAATAATTTTATTTGATTTTTTTTTTATAATATAAAATTCAGGTATTTGATTTTTTATTTTTGATGCAATCTGCGTGGATTTTTCGTTTTTTTATAACCTTTGAGGCATTTCAAATATCAGTATCCACCTCATTAGAACCAATTGATCGACAGGCGTCTGTTAAAAAAAGTTCTTATTTTATATGAAATTCATATTATTTTCTATATATAAGTTACCTGATAAAGCTTTAAAGAAACTTTGAAAATCTTTTAACCTTTTTTTGCCGTGAACCCCATCTACATTTACGTCCATGCAAATACTTAACGACATTACATTTGTCACAGTTTTTGTAAGTCGTCCTTTTAATAAATTAGACATCATATCAACCTGTAAAAATCGTAATTTTGTAAAAAATTTACATAAACATGTATTTAATTTATTTCAATACTTACGTATAGCTTATGATTGCTCTCACAAATTTTGCTGTTGAGCTCAGACAAATCTTCAATCGTCTCAACTGGAAAAGCAACTCCGACATTTTTATTAAGCACTTCTTGGTGAAGAACTCTTTCTGATAGAACTTTTTGTTCAGCCAATGCCTTCATGATTACATCGTTTTGACTTGAAATTGAATTGAATTTATTTGAATATATTTGCTTCTCCCTTTTAATCAGTCTTTTTAAATGTCTTTTACTAACACCTTTCATAATTTTTTTAGGCTAATAATTAAAATTAAAAATCACAATTAGTTCCAACTTTACACTTTTACTTTTTTAACTTACACTTTTAACTGAACGCACAATAATGATCAGTAATTTACATTTTACATAAAACAAAAAACAAAACAATGCTGAAATAAAAAACAAAAATATACCAAAGACAACAAACGTATGTACATAATAACAGTTATAAAAAACAAAATTCTAAATAGCAAAAGAAAACAAAAACAACAACAAACGAAAATATTCAAAAAATAAAATAAAAAAAATTTGTGCACATTGATGTTGGGGAATTTCTGCATTTATTTGTAGTTAGCTTAAAGTCAGTCGTTAAAAAGTTAACTATAAGTGCATTATTTTTGTAGTCGACTACCAAATTGCTTGCAGGGTACTTATGTAAGTACTTTTTTTATGTGTGTGTGTATGTACGACTACTGGTATTAACAAAATAATTTAATTTAAAATTGGTGGTGGGTATCAGAAATTCGGCACAGGCTTAACTGTTTGAAAGTTATTAAAACAAATATTAAAAGTACACAACTTACAAAAAATAAATTCTTTCAAATATGATTGTTTCTTATTTGCTCAAACTTAAAGAAATTAAAAAAAATTTTTCAAAATCCTAGCTAGCAACTCTAGAGGAGTGAGTTTTATATGGAATTTTTTTAGGGTCTTTTATGTACCCTTTTTTGTACTGAATGTCAAAATAATTATTACGCAAAATTATCTGACAAAGATAAGAGCCAGTACTGGTGGTTCATTTATAATTTTTTATACCCTTCACCTGTGGTGCACAAGGGTATATATAGCTTTGTCATTCCGTTTGTAATTTCTACAATTTTCATTTCCGACCCCATAAAGTATATATTTTCTGAAAGCTTATGAATAGAGGAGGATTAAGCCCAGACCGTCTGTCCGTCTGCCCGTGTGTTGCTTGAAATCAACTTTTCGAATCATCTATATGTTCCTCAGATCTGTATATGGTATCAATCTCTTAGAAATCGCTATTGAAATTTAGCACAATCGCCTTATAACTTTCTGAGATATGAGCAAAAAATCACGACCACCTCGTTTTTTTACACAATTACAACAACAACATACATCATACATACATGTAAACATACAAAAAAAAAAAAAAATTACAAAAAGTAAATATATTAAAAATAAAAAAAAAATAATAATAAAAAAATTAAAAAAAAAAAAATTAAGAAAAATTTTTAAAAAAATTTAAAAAAAAATATAAAAAAAAAAATAATAATAAAATATAAATAATATATTAAATAAAATAAAATAAAATTTTTTTGGCTCAGTTGGGATTCGATGCCACATTTATTCTAACCAGTATATACATATGTACGTATTTTATATGAGATGAATGGTGATACAAACAATTGTTATTGCATGACTACACGTTGTGAAGGGTATATAAGATTCGGCACGGTCCAATATAGCACTTTTACTTGTTTTTATTACTTTTCAATATTTTACCGATGTCTTAAGAGTTAAGTGATAAACGTTGCTTTCACGCCCTTTTCCGTAGAGGTAGAGGTGTGATAACAGGTAACTTAGATGGCCAGTTCCATTAGCTAATAAACGCGAAGTTAGATTCTCACCGAAATGAATGCTCAATAAAACGTTTTTTATGAGAATTAGATGGATTCAAAAAAAGTACAAGTTAAGTGAAACCTATGCTCTTTGCGCAAGCACTTAAGCTTAATCGCACTCAAACAACTCAGTAATATAAAATGATTTTGAAAATCATATTTCTGCAAACTGTTAAATAGTAGAGAATTGTATAAAATATCCCTTCGTTTATATAATTTTGATTCTGATTAGAATGTTTAGCTTTTCTTATTTAAAAATATTGATTTAAATTAACAACAAGTAAGAGTAGTATAATCGTCCTAGCCGAATCTGATAAAACCCTTCACCTTAATGTACATGAAAATTATAGAGCACTTCGCCTAGTTTATGGGGCGCATAATCGTCTATCTGAGCAGGTAATACGCAGTACTATGGACCAATTCATGACCACATTTACACTTTTGGATTACTTTTGGATTGGATTTTGAGAATGGAAGAAGGCATCACCGCTGTAGACGCGAGTGTGACAGGTGATTCGAATTTTAAAATTCGACGCCTATTTCAGCAACTTGGACTTCTGATTTTTTTTTAATCCTCATGTCATTAAAAAAAAAAAAATTGGAGAAGAAACTCAATCGAATCGGTACATACATATTTATAAAATTTTTAGGCCTCGAAATGTTCTTCTAGCCTGAAGTGCCAATTCTAACGAAATGTGGAGCAGGTCGCCTAAAAATGTAACGGCTGAAAAGATTTTGTTATTTGCTACGAGCCTCAGTGTGTTTCATTCAACTCGAATAAAAAATCAAGAAGTAATTGTTTAATATTATTTATTTTTTAAAGGGTGCCACAGTAGACTTGTTGGGTTGCAATTTCTATTCCCGCCAGAGACTCTGGTCTATTACACTACAACGGGAAAATGATCTTCGTTACTCAGCCCGGTTCATTCTTTATAATATAATTAAAAATTAAATTGTAATTAAATTCAATAATAATAAAATATTTTTCAAAATGATCGCTCATATTATTAATTTTAATGTGAAGGTTGCAATTAAATACAATGACATTCTACCAGGATGGGTTTTTATACCCGCCACCCAAAAAAATGATGGGGTTATATTCATTTTGTCATTCCGTTTGTAACACATCGGCGTTTTATTTTATGACGATCTAGCTATGTCCATCTGTCTGTCACTCTGTCCGTCTGTTGACAGCACGATAGAGCTCGAACCGCAAAAGTTAGGGGACTCAGTCATTGCTAGAATATTTCTTATACACAAGATTTATTTGGTATTAAAAATGGGCTAAATTGTAATATTAGGAAGAAAGTTGTATCTCGTAACGCAGGAGTAGGCAAAAAAAAAAAACATTTCCTTCCAACATCGAATAAAATGCAATTGTGTCCAAACGCATTAACGTAGAGCAATGAAACTTAGAATATATATTTTCTGAGTAAAAACAATATTTTTACATTAGGAAAGGAGTTTTAGATCAAAATGTAAGAAAATTTATACCGCACAGTATATTATTCGGTATATTTAAAATTTAAAACGTAATAGAACTGACAAAATTAGATGTACGATTCTCAAATTTTGCACACTTTGCTTTTTGGTAAGAGGCTTTTCTGTAACGGAAAATCAATGTGCCACGCATACTATTACGCCCATCTCCCATATAACGCTGTATTTCAAATTCATATAATTTCTCTATGAATAAAGATTTTGGAAGAATAAAGGACTATATTGAAATATGTAAGTTGTATTTATTAGCAGAAACTTTATTGACACGCCTACTTTTATGCCCACTTTCATTGAAAGACTAAATTTACGAAAACATTTTACTAGTATATCGAAGTTATACAAAGAAAGTGATATATATTTTAGTATAAAAAGATTATTCCATAGCGATTACAGTTAATAACAAAATAATAAATTCGGAGCTATAAAAGTACATAAAACTGGTGGTGGGTATAAAAGATTCGGCACAACCGAATATAGTACTCTTACTTATTTAGTACTCAATTCAATTTTGTCGCCAAACAACTTGGTAGGTTAAAGCAACAAAGCCCAAGTTGCACAAGTGTAATGTACTAAACTATTAAAACAGTGTAAAATCTAAGATGGCGTCTGAAACAAAACGGTGGAGCAAATTTCTTTAGCCCCAACAATATGGATATCAAATGAATACAAAATTAAAGATGGCGTCAGAAATAATAAAAAATATAGCATATTACATGAAATCTAATACCTGTGAAGGGTATTATCAGATTCGGCACGGCCGAATATAGCATTCTTACTTGTTTTTAATTAAATATGTTCGTATTGAAATTGCAAAACGAACATACTCAGTTCAAATAAATCGCTTTAGCAACTTCATTTAATCTACCACGCATAAATCAATATCTTATTGTACAATGGGTGTATGAGACAACTTCCGTTTGAAGCTTAAAAACCATACAAACAAACACAAACTCTTAAAAATTTTAAAAGAAATACACGTTTTGTTATCGAAATTACAATTGTCAGTAGCCTAGTGTTTTATTTGACAGTTGTTTTAATTTTTTTTTATTATTTATTTACAATTTTTATATGATTGTCAATAAATTTGTTCTCAAAGAATGATAGAAACTGTGTTACATATTTAAGCTCATACATGTATAGGTACATATGTATATAAACATACATATTTTATTGTATGTGTAACGGACAAATAATTTTTGAGTTTCAACTAGACGTTTTGTTTTTTTTATGATTTATGTGAAAATTCTTGACAACGCTCAGTAAATTATTTTTTATCGACTTTTAGTGTCAATATTTACTTACTTAATTGACAATATTTTTTTATACCCAACACCAAAAAGAAAAAGCGGTGTGGGGGTATATTCATTTTGTCATTCCGTTTTTAAAACATCAAAATATTCATATAAATATATATTTTCTGAGTTCAGGTTTTTCTTTAGAATCATCTAGCAATGCGCCTCTGTTGAAAGCACGACATATTTGGTATTGACAATGAGTTAAATCGGTGTATGAGGAAAAGACTATTAGGCTGTTATGCCAGAGTAGGTAAGACAAAAGTTTCTTTTTACATCGAAAAAAAAAAGAAAATGCTCCTAAACACAATAAAGTAGAGTGATGAAATTTCGCAAGCATATTTCTGGAGTAAAAGAAAAAAAATAAGAGTCACTACACGACGGTCATATTAATTTTTCTAAAACAATATTTGGTTGTCGAAAACAAGTAATAGTTACTTTTATTTCATTTCATATTATATTTTGTAACGATAATCAAGCATTTGTATGAATTGTATCATTTCATGTTTACTTTTCGTAAAATTTCAAAATGGTTATCATTTAAAAATAGTATGATTAAAAAAAAATAATTTGACATAAATAATATTATATTCAAAAGCATTAAAAATTTTAAATAATCATATAATAATAGGTGAGACAACAGTATGATTACAAATAAATCAAGCTATGATTCTTTTTGCTAAATAAATTTTTATTATTTGAAAAGTTTGAGATGTCAAAAAAATTAACAAAAATTTTGAAAAATTAAAGAAAATTTAAAAATAAACGAGAAAATGTAAAAAATATTGGTAAAAAAAAATTGCAATTAAATTGGTAAGTACAATCAGTATGTGTATGTTACAGTAAAACACAATAATTTGCCGTAAAAAAGCAAAGATTATCGATTTTAGTTGTAGTCATATATATGATTATTGAATGATATTTTAATTAAACATAATAACGATAACTGGTAACCATTATTATTTTTAACCATAATGATACAATTCAATCATAGTATGTTGCTCTTCGATTATGGTTACCACAACCATATTTTTTCTTTGCGTGATGCCATACATAACGAAACTTATAGATCAAAACGTAATAAAACTGAAAAAATTAGATGTGGGATTCTGAAATTTAGCAAATATTGATTTCTTGTCAATAGATTTAAAATAACGGAAAATTAAGGTGATAAGCTCACTTTTAGGCCCACCTCCCGTATAACGCTTTATTTTAGATTCATATAATTTCTCTATGGACAAAAACTTGCAAGAATAAAGGACTCTATCTTGAAATATTAAATTTTAGTTTATTAGCAGAAACTTCTTTGACACGTCTACTTTACTGCTCACTTATCACATATTTTGCTATCTATGAAATTCAAAAGCATATAAACCCGACAGACCACCTCCCATATAACGCTTTATCTTAAATTCATATTATTTCTATAGGGACAAAATTTTTGGACAAAAAGAATCTTATAATGGATTATCTAAGTTGAATTCAAACACTAATTATATTTATTTAAAAGTGAGAACCGCTATGTTTAAACAAAGCTAATATTGTTTTAACCACCTCTGGGTACCTAGTTATGCCCTTCAGTTTCCGTAAAAATACAACAGTGTAGTAAAATTTCTGTCGAAATGTAGAATATAGTATAAAAAGAGATTATTCCGTAGCGATTACTGTTAATAATAAATAATACATTTTGTGCTATAAAAGTACACAAAATTGGTGGTTGGTATAAAAAAATTTCACAGCTAAATATAGTGCTCCTCTACTTGTTATACAATTACGCATAAACGGCTGAACCAAACTGATGAATGAAATTTGGGACATAGATTCTAAATTTGATCGATAATCGTAGCAATAAGCCAAAAAATTATTAATTTTAAGAATTTTCTGGTTGAGACTTAAGTTTTATATTCCAACGGTGTCTTAATAAAACATTGACGAATCATAACTAGCTTTATAGTCAAATATTTGATGAAAAATATGTAACCACCCAAAGTAAATGTGTATTTAATTTCAAATTTTCTTAACTTATACCAATTGCAATATGAATTTATTGAAAAATTTTATAAATATTTATCACTTATCAAAAAAATGTGAATATAGTAGCTCAATTAGTATTTATATTATTGAATTTTATTCTCAATCATCGTAATCACTAAATCACATCATTGTCGCAGTTCGTTGATTTGTTGGTTGTTTCTACACGAAAAGAAAGTATATGGTTGAGGTGATCATAATTCAAAAACGTGACCGTTTGAATTGTATGAAATGTAATTAAAACATACAACGACTGCCTGCAATTAAGTCCATCTTAATTTAAATGTTCTGAAAGTATTACATTATGACCTTACACATTCGCTAAAGAAAAAATTTCATCAAATCATAATATTATTAGCTAAGTTTCATATAATCATAATATGATAAATTACGACCTCATAAAATATTCATGTAAACGGTATTTTTTTATAGAGGTGAGCGTTGAAGTAGATCTTTAAAAGGAAATAAAACATCATTTACATGAAATTTACTTCATTTGAAAGATAATCTTCTGGCATTATAATTTAAATACGACTTGTGGCATAGACAGCCACTTCTGGCTCATACGTAGTCTTATCTGTATGTCCAATATTCGATGAATTTTTTCAATATTTGTGGCCGTACATTGGAAACTACGCGGCGAATATTGTCCTTAGGTTGGGTTCGGTCCGGCAGCCGCCCGAAGGCATAGCTTACTTGGATCCTGTGAGGGTCCCGTTGGAATACCGTAGGCACCAACGCCCGTTCGTCTACGTCCCCTGGCTATCGTTCCTTAGCTATGCTGTCCTGTTTATAAAGGTGTGAATCTTCCCCAGATCATATGTGGAAAGATAAGCTTTTGGATAAGTATTCGCTAACCTAGAATCTGGTGTCTCAGGTTTGTTATCTCTTCCTCTTCCTCATTGTCGCAACTTCTGCAGAAGTCGTTGTGAGGGATACTTAACCTTTTCGCATATGTCCGGTAATGACCGCTATGAGGTTCCTTAAGTGGATTCGGGGCATATTCACCGCATATTGCGTCCTATGCGCATCCATGTCATGCCATATATCTGGTTTTTTAAGCAAGTGGTTTTTCTCACCCATCTTTCCTTGGCATCCAGATAGAATCAATGCGAGATCAGCTGCTTACCATTTGACAAGGCACAACTGGATTCAATCGAAATTAAGGTGGTACCGGCTTTTGCAAGCCCTATTATTACCATCAATATCCCCATATCCCAGAACCCATACAAGGGTAACCGTCGATTGTCTCGCTATCTCCTCAACAGACACTCGGCATTCTTGGACAATTTTCGATGTGCTGTACATACTCTCCAAACTGTTAGTAAAGTAGTCGATAGTTTCAGGTTTATGGGCGTACAGTAGCGACTATGCATATCGTCACAGAAAATAGTCTAGCGGCGTTCAATCGCATTCTGGCAAGCCGATTCACAGGTCCGAGACGAAGAAACAAACGTTTCCTTTAATAAATCAAGTGTGGCACAAGCCTTGTGACATGATGCGCCGTCTTGTTGAAACCCCAGCTCCTGCACATCATGGTTGTTCATTTACTAAATGAAATAGTCAGTAATCATGACTTTATAGCGGACACCATTGATAGTAACGTTCTCACCAGCATCGTTTTTCAAGAACAACGAACTAATGATTCCACCAGCCCATAAAGCACACCAAACAGTCAGTTTTTCTGAATATAACGGTGTCGCAAAATACACTTGGTGACTATCATAATTTCAGTTTTGTTTATTGACGTATCCATTCAAACAAAAGCTTCACTGCTAAACAAAATTCGTTTATGAAAATCGGGATCAGCGGCAATCTTCTTTTGGGCCCATTGCTATCAGCGTTGTCAACTGTAAAACACCTAAAGCGAGAAAAAAGCGCGTAATTAAAATAAAAAATTATTGAGTTGAAAAATGTTTTTAATTATTTCATAAAATTATAATTATTGATATAAAAGTACAATAAGCTCCCATTGCTTCTATCAGGAGCAGATAAATCGAAAAATCATTTTTTTTTTAAATTATACATTTTTAAAAAGTGTTTCAACTTTAACTTTAACAGTTGCCAAGATAATCCCAGCTGCCCTTTATTTTACAACTGGCAACGACTCTAAAGTTCTATTGCTATTGATAATAGACCAATAAGTCTATAAATATTCGAAATCAATATTATCTTTGATTTATAAATGGTGATGCTATCAATATGAAAATTGCTATCAATGTAAATACGTAAGTACTTTATTAGGGTGCCATAAAATCTCTTTCCTTTGTTTTCACCTTTTTAATGCAAAGTATGTTTAATATTCAAGTATTTAATTTAATTTTATGAGATATAATGTAGGTGCCTTTTATCTCATAAACTATACAGGATATCAAGAAACGAGTATCACAATTAAATTACCATAAATAATGTTAAATATTTAATCCACTCATAAGAATTTTTCTTAATAGTTTCTTATCAGTGTTTATAATTTTCCCAATCGATATTTTTTGAGCCATTTTGATAACTTACCGATAACTAAAGTTAGAATGTTATCGGACAGATAACTAGTTTTTCGTTACTACAACTTCATTTTAACCTAAAAGTGTCCGATATGTTAAAGAGAAGATCACTCTACCTTTAACTTTTAACGTAAGGTTTGTAAATTAAAAGTTACCATATTTTCTAGGGTAAAAAGGAATTGTTTACTATTCGTTTGTTGTTGCCACTTTGTTTTCAAAGAACTAATTAATTTTTTAAAAATAGTCAGTATTTGCTTTAGTGATGCCATATTTAAAAAAAATTCAATTTATTTTACAGGGAGGTTGCAATAATGAAAAATACTTAATAGTCAGTTCATTGCTCACGTTAACAAACGTTGCCTTTTATTAACATTAACTTTATCGGCAACTTGTAATAATGGCCCTTATAATATTAAGTTGAAAGTGTATATAATATATTTACCATGACTTTGCAATGTCATGTTGTTTTTTTCTGCGTGTATAACTACTTTTTGATTGTTTTGACGTTTTTGTTGTTTTAAGTTGACTTTGACATAAAATTGTAAAGTTTTCTTTCATTTGAAACCCACAATTAAACACTACCTACAATAATTAGCTACTTTTCACTTGATTTTATTTTTTAAATTCATATTTTATTTTATTAACGCTTCATGTTTTTGTCTTTCTGTTTTGGTTTCTTGATCTACTAGTCTGCGTTTCGGTGTTATTAATTTAACAATAATTCCAAGAATTTTTAATTTATTTTCTTTATTACTATTGTACGAACTATAATAATTAGATGGTACTTTTACTTAATAAAAAAAAAATAATACAAACACATCTATGGTATATAATGCAAAAAAAAAGAAAAACAAATAAGAAGCTCCATATTCGGCTGTGCCGAATTTTAGATATCCATCACCAATTTTGTGTACTTTATTAGCACAAAATATATTATATTATTGTTAAAAGTAAATAATAGGGAATAATCTATTTATACTAATACTATGTTCACACAGGCGCCTTAATTGTCAATTTATAATATTATCGCAATTAAAGGCCTTATTAAGCTCCATTTACCATACTAAAAATTATTTTTAAATTGAGCAATATATACTTAATTGTTTCACTTATTGTCTAAAACTCGAAATACAACTCTTGAGAAGTATGTTCAGTGAGAAAAAAATTCTATAGGTGGCATTACTAATGTCAAACAATTAAATATACAAAAAATAAAAATTAAGAAAATGAAAAATTTTTGAAGAAAATTTTAAAAAAATGTTTAAATAAATTCAAATACATACATATAAGTATATATATGTATATGTATAAATATAATTGTAAATATATTTTATCAACAGGAAAAAAACTGAAGAGAAGGCATTATTTGATTTGGTATAAATACATCGTATTTTACAGCTATCAAATGCTAATGGAGTAAGATAAATTGAGTATGTCTGAACACTTACATATTTTAATTGCTCAATCAACAGTAAATTGAAACAATTAAAAATATCTGTCTGAACAGGGTATAAAATATGTTTTACATTCTTTGTGCAACTTCGATTTGCAATTAATTTATTTTCTTAAATTGACCCTTACAGTTACACCTTAAGTACATCTACATAAGGAGTGATACAATTTTTTTACGGAAACCTAAGGCTATAATTTGGTACCTAGAGGAAGTAAAAAACGATATTAGCTTTGTGTGGGCATGGCACCTCCTACTATTAAATCATATAGTAAATGTTTAAATTCAACTCAGATAATCCATTAGAATTATATTTTTTGTAAAATTTTTGTCTATATGAAAATAATATGAATTTTAGACAAATTGTCATATGAAAGGTGGGCGTAAATGTAGGCTTCTCACCTTAATTTTTTGGAATTATACTTATATTGGCATAATTAAAAACACCAAAAAGCTATCTATGCTAAATTTCATCATCTGATTCATATATTTATGTCAATTTTATTCGCTTATTAATTTCATTAATAGTAATTACGTGAGAAGAGGGCGTTAAATTGGGCGTGTCAAAGTAGTTTCTGTTAATAAATTCAACTTAGATATAGATTTGAGCAGTTTTCAGGGCATTGTATTTTTTTACTCACGAAATTTTATTGCTCTACGTCAATGCGTTTAGACACAATCGCATTTCATTCGATGTTTGAAGAACATTGTTTTTTGGACCTTCTCTTGCATTACGAGCTATAACTCTTTTCCTAATAAACCTATTTAGTATATTTTCATACAACAAACCTTCTGTATAAGAAATATTTCCGCAAAATTTGTGCACCCTAACTCTATCGTGCTTTCAGCGGACGGACAGTCTGACAGATAAAGCTAGATTGTCCTCAAAATTAACCCAGAAGTCAGAAAATTCATACTCTATGGAGCTTAAAATAGATATTTCGATGTGTTGCAAACGGAATGACAAAAGTAATATATCACCTACCATTTTTTTGGTGATGGATATGTACCATAGGATTTGAAATAATAATGATTTTTGCACTTAAGTAGGTGACAACGCACAACAGTGATAACGGATAAAAAAATTGTAGCCCACTGTAAAGGTAAGTAAAATGTATGTGTTGTTATCACAATTGTAATTTACTACGTAAAGAGACATTTTATCATATAATGAGTAGTTACAAAACTGATCCTGTTCTTTATGAATTAAGTTTTTTTTTTCTAATTAAAAACCATGATAAATGTGAGAACTATTATAGTTTACTTAAATATAAATACGTATGGATGTAAAATCTATTGAAATACATTTGATTAATTTCAGTTGACAATTGTCAATAAATTAGATCACAAACTAATATTATTAAGAAATAAAGATGGGCAGATAAGACTATTTCAAACACTCAATGGTAGAAGAATAATGATGCATATCAATCAAATACATGACTTTTTGTTTTCAACACTTCCATAAAACACTTTCAAGTAGTCATAAATTAGACCATAAATAAAACATAAAAATTTTTTCTAGTTGCCGCACACAAACAGACACTCATCGAAAACTCATCAAACATTGTACAAAAAAAAAAAGTAATAAAAAGAAAGAGATTATTATACCCTTCACACGAGAGTGTAAAAGGGTACATATAGGTTTGTCAAGCCGTGTGAAATTTATATAATATTCATTTCTGACCCTAACAAAAGTATATATTTTCTTAAACCCTATCCGTCTGTCCGCATGTATGTTGAAAACAACACCGTATGGACCCGCGTTTGGTATTAAAATATAAGAAATTTTCGGCAGCAGATAGGTATCGGAAAATCGTTACTTAAACAATTGAAATGCATTTTCCTTATTAAATATTTTCGAAACAAAAGCTGTTCGTGGGCAAATGGATATTCCATTCACTTCACAGTGAATGTAAGGGTATATGTAGGTTTGTCATTCCGTATGAAATTTCAAAAATATTCATTTATGCCCTATAAAGTAAATAATTTTTTGAAAGATTATGAATAGGGGAGTCGATTAATCATTGCCCGTCTGTCCTTGTGTATGTTGATATCAAGTTTTTGAAGTCTCTCGACATTACCAAGACCCGTGTAAGGTATCCAAATATAAGAAATATTCAGGAGCAGATCGGTATTGAAATCAGTATAATCGTCTTATGACCTTCTATGACCTATGACCACGACTGCTTCTGTTTTTTCTCTTATATTAGCCACAAATATTAAAATTTTCTAGCCCTTGGATAATTTATATTGTATAGTTTATAAATGTGCCCTTCTCCGAGAAAAGGGGACCTAGTATGTGAAAATAAAGTTTTGAACACACTTTCAGTTGGGAGATGCGATTTGGTCTGGTTAGTTATGATTGGGTGCCGACTTTGGTGACGTCATGCCTATGTGGTGACGTATTTTTTTTTCGATTTTAGTGCGACAATACCTTTGCTATTGTTGCTGCTCTGCTTGTTATGGTCTTGATACTTAATTCTTAAGCAGCAACCAGTGATCGACGGAACAATGTTCTTATGGTGTAAATTATTTTTTTCAGAAATCTAACTTATTTCATTTTATTCTACACCCTTTTAGATGCCAGAATACACTCTTAACTCCAAACCAGTTTTTCGACACACTAGGTCCCTTTTCTCGGAGAAGGTCACATACATGTTACTATTTACATATTTGATATGCCTCTAAAGATTTTCACGAAAGATTATATCAAATTTTTTCAAACTTTAAAATATTTTTTGAACACGCTGAAGAAACTAGACTATAAACCTTAATCTCAGAAATTATTTCTAAGAAAAACTAACAAATCGGTTTGAAATCAACTAAGATATAAGCACCAGTGTACAACTGCTTCGGTGTTTATCCTGAAATTTACAAACGGAAATCGATATTGTTCAGTTTCATTTCAGTTTTCAATCTACGGAGCCAATATGTAAATCAAATAAAAGGGCTTGAGTATTAAAATATAGTTAGCTATAAAAAGAAAAAAATCTAAGATGGCATCCTAGATTAAATAGCGAATATATAAGTCAAATATAGTAGTTACGGCTTTGTCGCCTTTAACCCCCACAATATTGGTATCAAATAAAAGTGCTCGACCAGTGTAATGTAGTAAACTATTGAAACAGTGTAAAATCCAAGATGGCATCTGAAATTAAATGGTGGAGCAAAAGTTTTTAAGCCACAACAATATGCGTAACAAATAAAAGAGCTTGGCTAGTAGAATACATTTAATATTTAAAGATGGCGTCGGAAATAATAAAGAAAATGGAATCTAAAATCTAGGCTAAGCCTAACCGTCATGTACACGTATGTGCATGACGGTTACAGGTGTTAACAGATTCGGTACGGCCGAACATAGCGTTCTTACTTGCTTATTTTGTATTACAAGTGTAATTTAATGTGCTGAAAGAACAGTTTGTAATTTGTCAAATAATACTATGTGAGTATGTGCATAGGTGTATACAATATTTATAAATACATTTAGACATTTAGTATAAGAACTAAACTTAAATTAATTCATGGAATCAATCAATAACAAAATAAGTGACTGGCACACTCAGTCATTTATTCGCCCGGTGACTGATGATGACATGTTAAATGGTACGCAATAAATTTGACCTGTTTTATTGTGTTTAATTTGAAAGTGACAAAATAAGTTGGTCTGTTCTCGGTATTGACACTCTATAAGTATGTGTAGATGTGTGTTGCAAGAATATAAATGCGTAAATTGTGTTATAAGGAGCAATAAATGAGAGATCTAATATTGTAAGTTTTTCTTTTTTTAAATGGTCACACTATTAGCTGTTATAGTCTGGACTCGTTAGCTGATAATTTTTTTTAATATTTTTTTTTTTACAAATTTAGCTGTCAATGTCTATAGATAAAAAGCAAATTATCTCCTCTGTCTGTTTTTTAAAACACCAAACTCCAGATTAAAACAAGTAAGAGTGCTATATTCGGCCGTGCCGAATCTTATATACCCTTCACAACGTGTAGTCATGCAATAACAGTTGCTTGTATCACCATTCATCCCATATGAAATACGTACACGTATGTATGTTAAAAAAACGAAAAAAAAAATTTAAAAAAAAATTTAAAAAAAAAAATTTAAAAAAAATTATTATATATATAATATACATATATAAAACAAACAAAAAATAAAAAAAAAATTAAAAAAAAAATAAAAAAAATTAAAAAAAAAATAATAAAAATATAAATAATATATTAAATAAAAAATAAAAAAAAAATAAAAAAAAAAATTAAAAAAAAATTAAAAAAAAATATTTAAAAAAATTAAAAAAAAATTTTTTTTGGCTCAGTTGGGATTCGATGCCACGTTTTCTCTAACCAGTATACACGTTTGTATGTATGTATGTTGTTGTTGTAATGTTGTTTTTGTGAAAAAAAATCGAGGTGGTCGTGGGTTTTTGCTCATATCTCAGTTGTTTATGTACCGATGTTTCTGATTTTCAATAGCGATCTACTCCCGAATATTTCTGATATTTTAATACCTTACCCGGGTCCAACCTATGTCGGGGGGCTTCAAAAAGTTGATTTCAACATACACACGGACAGACGGTCAGACGGACAGACTGACAGGGCTTAATCGACTCCCCTATTCATAAGCTTTCAGAAAATATATACTTTATGGGGTCGGAAATGAAAATTGTAGAAATTTCACACGGAATGACAAACCTATATATACCCTTTTTCACTGTGTGAAGGGTATAAAAATTGTCTCTAAAGTGCAATCACATTTTTCATAAATTTTAGACTATACGAGGTAAAATTTACCTAATATTTTCTATAAAAACAAAAAAAAAAAAAAAACATTTTAAATTTTATTTTAATTATAAAAACTAAATCATAAGATAGTACTCCTTTAAAACAATTAAAAAAAGGGAGAATCGAATATTTAATAGTTGTGTTAAGAGAAAAAATTCATAGTTTTTTTATATTATAGCAATTAAAGCTAGTAAAATATTTTCATTATTGTAAATATTTTTAGGAAATAATAATAATAATACGAGTGCCAAATTATGTTTCGTAACGCGTAACATCATTAATCATTAGCAGTTGTTCACAAAGGAAGCGAAAATGGCTGCACACAATTTTTTCGAAGTAAAATTTAAAATATTAGTAAAAAACTCAACAACCGCTAACTTAAAAACAATGTTTTCTTAAAGGATTCATTTAATACGTGTTTATTTTTTTAACTCAATTTTAAATTTGAATTTAAAATAACCCATTAAAACTTTCTTTCCTGTAAGGGATAAGAGTAATATAAGTCGCAATAAAAGAAACCTAAGGTAATTTAAAAAATTAAATTCTTAATATACTTTTTGCATACATAAGTACCTTACGAACAATATTATTAAGAGTCTCAAAATTCTGTATTATTATTTTTGCAGAACAACTGTGACTTTATTGTCTTGAGCATGTAAATCTACAATTCACCACGGTGTTACTTTTAGTTCTGTAAAACTGTGAAATACAGTTTTTGTAGATATATGGTGTCACCATATCGGTTTTACAGAACTAGAATCCACTTTAAAAATTGTGCGACATATGTAAATCTGCATGTCAGGCAGAGATTTCTGCCAACGGCTTATTCAGATGTTTTGACAGAAGAAAATAAAGCGCGCTCTAAAGCTGGATTCACCCATACAATTTTAGTTCAGAACAAATTTTTTTTATATTGAGTTTGATGTTTTACTTTTGTGAGAGAGAGAGAGATTATTTTGTTCAGAAAGTTTTTTCTTGAATTGGTTTAACTTTAATTCTTGTTCAGAAGAAACTGAATTGGGATGCCACTTTTTTTCAATATTTACATGAAAATTGAATTTTGTTGCCACATCACAGTGTCAGTACATTTAATATACAAAAATTGTTTTTGCCGAAAATTAACAATTAAAATGGAATTTAATGAAAATATTGCTCAAAAATTAATAGAAGAATTTAAAAAAACCATACGGTGAAAATTTATAAAGGACTCCACGTCATAAAGTTGCATATCAGGAACCAATGTGTGAAATAAGCCGTGTGATCTTCTTTCTTTTAAGATTTTTCCCACTGCGACTCTTTTTATTTTCGATTTTGTTTTATAAATTTCTTTTGCAAACAAATTGACTTTATGTACTTCAATTAAAAATAATAATTTTAGTTTTCTTCTATCCGACATTTTCTTCACATATATTTTAATGAAATAATTTACGTTTGTATTTATTTACATAGTTTGCTAGCGGTGCTGCCACTTTGTACAACTGTTTGCATTTTTATATTGTATGGCAGCTTTGTTTTTTCGGAAAAATTTTCTGAAATGGGTGAATCGTTCTGCAGAAAAAAGAAATTTTGTTCAGAACAAATGGGTGAATTCACTTTAATTGAAATTTTGTCAGATGTCTCAACACGTGTTTGTTTACAGGGGTAATGTTTTAAAGGTAACACACGACATACTCGTATTTATCGGTGTGAAATATGTCAAGTCAGATGTAAAAAACATGCCGTATATTAGCTGCTTAAGGAAACTGAGATCTCTTTAGGCACAAAAAGACTTAAAAGATAATCTGGAAACTGAGCAATTTTGATGACGCAATGATTTTCTCTTAATGCAAGCTTTAAATGTAGATATGCAGAAACCCGGATTGGCGTCTAACAAATGTAGTTTTCAGACTTTATTAACAAGATAAATGCAACTTACAGTGGACGGGGTTTTCTGAACGTAGTGCAAAATAATTCAAAATTTTTTGTAGTTAACTATTCCACAGAATTTTGAATTTCGCTAAAATTTTTCTGATTCACAGTATTCAGATGCTTAACATCAATAATTCGCGGCAATTGGATGGAAGGGTCGAACAACACCTCAAGGTAAAGTGCGAGTTTAAGTAATTAAACCGAACTTTACTCGTTTTCGAATCTAATTTAAAATTTTCTATTTCACAATTGATTGATTTATGTTTTTGTAATTTTTTCGTGACACGTGTTTGCACTTATTAATATTTATAGTTTCTATAGTTTTTAAATATTATGTAAATGTCTGAATTTTTTTTTCAATATGTTGCCTTTCTTTTATACTTGAGATCTGATTTATTATACATATTATTTTGTTTTATTCTAATATTTCGCAACAACATTTTTTTTTAAATTTTGGTATAAAAAAAAGAAAATAATTTTTATAAAAAACTGATATTAAGTTTGGAAAAAAGACTACATATTTCTATAGATCATGAATACGGGTATAAGTATTGGAAATAATGTCAATGCCAGCTTTTCAGTCTCGCAATTCTCTATAAGATCTTTCAAAATTTGTGGCTGTAGCGCTATAATTACTGCAACAATGTTGGCCTATAGTTTAGGTATTGTGTCGGACTATATACTCGCTTCTTGAAATAACCCTAAAGCAATTTGTCGGATGCTGAAAAATCTGGCAAACGCGCTGGCTAACTAATTTCCGAATATCTCTTTTAAAATTCCTGGTCAGTGGGCTTATCCTGCTGAAACCACATCTGAGGTCTGTTTTCGAGAGCGGGACAAAAAAATGTTCTGTAATAAACCGCTCTCCATTTCCCGTCATACACTTCCAATTTCATTTTCGTAGATATAAGCCCCAATAATTTTTTTTTTTGATGTAATGTCACACCATACTCTAACGGAGTGCGTCTAATGGAGTGCAATCGGCTCTTGCATTTTCAGAACCCAATCATCAATCAGGTTTACTGCATAATTTAAACTTGGCGATGATGTTCAGGTTTTAAATTTTGCCCTAATTGTAGCCTACATGGAAATAACAGTAAAACTTTTTTAAAAGGCACCGTAGTACCGTATAAGTCAGTCCTAGATGAGCGTAAATGTTTCTGGTGTTTTTGCGAATTAAACGTGGTCTACCGGTTCGAGGCGAATCTCTTATGGTGCCATATTGGTGATGACGACGAACTAAGCAACGAATCGTTGCTTATGAGATCGAAATTCTGACGATATGCTTTAATAATAATAATAATAAATCATTGCTGATTTTAATAATAAAATTCTATTATTCTGGTTCAGATAAAAAATATATATAAAAAAAATATATATAAAAGTTAATAAATTTTTTAACCCATTAGTGACTTTTGTCCCACCCTTTACTTGATCTCAACTGACGCCAAGTTACTAAAATTTTACTTATATTTTTATAGTCTTGTACAAATGATATTACATCATTGCATTAGTGGAGTATATATATACTTTATATACACAAATAGAATACATTCGTAATTGTGTAAATTGGAAATTATAAATGCACAAGATTCTGAACTGAGCTATTGTTAATTTCATTCATTTGTATATGAATGTGTTTAATAGCAGATATACAAATGGAAGAAAGAAATTTCAGGTAAAACGGTATCTCTGCTTAGTTTATTCAGGATAATTTAAAAAAGTACATGTCTCATCCTTTATCTAAAACCTTACATATTCCCACAATTTATTATTGACCACTTTCTTTTAAGAAAACAGATTTATAGATCAACTTGTTTTATTTAAACATGTCAATTCTTCTGCTTTTATAAATCCTGTCATGTCACCTTGTACGTTTTCATTTAAACCATAGATGTACATTTCTTTTGTACACACAAACACATACGCTGGACATATGTATGTGTAATGATAAATGCACTGGGGTCCTTTTAAATTGATGGCTATCAATATATCTTGTGAATAGTAACTGAATTGTAACGAGTATTAAATGAATAAATAGTAACATTTAAATCATTCTAACATATTCCTATTAAAATTTGTATGAACGAATGAATGAACATTATTAGATCATACAGTTTCACAAGCAAAAAGAAAGTCTGTACAGTTTCGAATATAAAGTTTTCTTGCAAGGTAATTTCGATTCTTTTTTGGCGAACATTTTGGTCTCATATTTAAATATTTCTTGAGCCTGATTGCCCTTAGAGCAAAATGTTGGTCTCTTTGAGATTATAATACTTACATATACATATATCACACTATTATATTCGACGGTATATACTGCATCACAATCTAACGTTAGTAGAAAAGCAAACAAAAGGTTTGTAAATCTCATATATGTCATAACATCATCGGTTACATGCGATCATGAGTTTTAATAAACAAGGTTTTCTGGCAAAATAGGTGCAGCAAGCGTATATGAAAAAGTTGGTTTACAAAAAAAAAAATATATAATCCTTTTTCGAAATTTTATATTTAATTATAAGTGAAATTTAATATTAAAACTTAAATTTTGATTTGATAAAAGTAACTTTAACAAGTCAGAATTATATATTTGGCAGTGCCGAGTTTGGCAATACCCTTTACCATAATGCACAGAGGTATAGTGAACACATCGTAGCGTAACCTTTTTGCTTTATTATTTCCGACGCCATCTTTTTTCCTTCGTTAACTGTATTCTGTTAGTCAAAAAAAGTCAAAAAAAGTTCATTTGATACCCATATTGATGAAGTTGAGAAAAAAAATTGTCTGCAATTTTTTTAGTACGCCATTTTGGATTTTAAATTTTTCATAGTTTATTGTATTCGAAACGTGAAACTCTTTCGTTTGATATTAAAGTTAAGGGGTAAATTTTTATCACTAGATTTAAGTAAGAGCCGCCATCACTGATTTAAATTTTTTTTAGAGTGTATTATATTTTGGTATTCAAGCCCCTTTTTTTGATACCTATATTAATACTCTCTGTTTTTCCGAGCTTCGGTTTACGTTTGTAAAATAATATACTTATATCTCAGATACTTTCAAACCAAATTTTCAGTTTTTCTCAGGAATAGTTTTCGAGACTACGGCTTTTTTGGTATATTTAGAATGTGCAAAAATTAATTATTAGCTTTAGTACCGATACATAAAAAAATTAATATTACTCAAAATTATTATACCCTTCACACAGTGAAAAAGGGTATACATACATAGGTTTGTCATTCCGTGTGAAATTTCTACAATTTTCATTTCCGACCCCATAAAGTATATATTTTCTGAAAGCTTATGAATAGGGGAGTCGATTAAGCTCTGTCAGTCTGTCTGTCTGACGGTCTGTTCGTGTGTATATTGAAATCAACTTTTTGAAGCCCCCCGAAATCGCCTAGACCTAGGTGAGGTATTAAAATATCAGAAATATTCGGGAGTAGATAGGAATTGACAATCAGAAACATCGGTACATAAACAACTGAGATATGAGCAAAAACCCACGGCCACCTCTTTTTTTTATCACAAAAACAACATTCAACAACAACATACATACAGTAGTGTCTGGATATAGTGATCTAATTTTTGCAAGGCTTGTTCATAGTATCCAGGTTGTTCTCTATATCAAGGTTGAACTTTTTGTTCAAAAACTCGTTTTATTTACTACAAATACATACATGTAAATGCAATAGCTGATTAAAAACAATTTGTACAAAAAAGGAAATATATGTTCATACTCATTTAAGTTTAATAAAAGAATTGTTTTTGAAGTTGTTTTCAAAATTTTGTTCACTATTAGAGTTTTTCACTATTTAGAGTACTCCATGCAAAAATTTTGGTGTTCACTATATGGAGGTGTTCACTATATCCAGACACGAATGTACATACAAACGTGGTATACTGGTTAGAGTATACGGACATCGAACCCCAGCTGAGCCCAAATTTTTATTTATTTTTATTTTTTTGTTATTTTTTATTTTAAATATTATTTACATTTTTATTATTTTTTTAAATTTTTTTAATATTTTTCTTAATTTTTTTTAATTTTTTTTTTAATTTTTTAAAAATTTTTTTTTTAATTTTTTTTTAATTTTTTTTAAATTGTTTTCTATTTTATATTTATTATCTATCTTTTTATTATTTTTTTATTTTTTTCAATTTTATTTAATATCTTTTTTTATTTATTTGTTTTTTTATTTAAAATTTTTTTTTTTTAATTTTTAAAAAATTTTTTATATATATTGTTTTTAATACATATACGTAAATTTATAATTTTACAATGTTTTTATATATGTATGTTTTTTATATGTATGTACGTATGTATTTCATATGGGATGAATGGTGATACAAACTATTGTTATAGCGTGACTACACGTTGTGAAGGGTATATAAGATTCGGCATGGCCGAATATAGCACTCTTACTTGTTTTTACTTATATTTTTACCGTATAGTCGTGGAAGCATGATATATCAATAAATAGTAGCAGTTATCCTATGGTTGAAAAATGTTGACTTTAATGGTAAAAAATGAGGGCAAAAAGAGGTAGTTGTGCATACTTGCTGATATCTCAGAAAGTTACGAAGCGATTGTGATAAAATTTAATAGTAATAAAAATGACTCAAATGCTCTAAAAAATTGATACCACATATAGATATATGCAACATGCGGGGGTATTTAAAAAAAATATTCATAGGGGTCAGAAATGAACATTGTAGAAACTAGGCTCCACAGATGAGTTGTATAAAATACAAGTTTACCAAAAATAAAAATTACAAAACAAAAAAATCCTTGAGAAATTAGTCAACATACAGCCACTAAACGATTTACGTTTTCTAATTTTTTGTGCATATAAAAATTAAACAGAGTAATTTTAATATTTATTTAGCAGGCCCACCTTGAACATCAATTCGCCGGGGAATTGACACAACCAGGATCTTCGTTATGTTGGGTGTTATTTCAACTCATGCACGAGTTAATGAGAATTTTAGGGTTTCTCGTCATGTTATCTCGTATTTGCGAACCAATTTTTTCAAAACATCCCAGATGTGTAATTGTGGATATTTTTGCTGTCTTGGCCAGTTTTGAACAACGTGTGCGGTGTGCGCTTGCGTTCATTGTCCTGTTCTAAAATCCACTTTTTTCCCAAGCCCAAGCTTTCAACGCATGACTTCAAACTTTGTTCCTACTTATATGTTTTTATATTCATAGCCGTCCATAAAACTCTCGACTAAAATCAAACGACCCAATCCAGATAATGCAATCCATAGCTCCCCAAACCATAAGACAGCCTCCACCGTGTTTTACATTCGGTATTACATTCTTTGGGTCCAGAACAGTGTTAGGCATTTCCAAACTAAAGACCTGCTATCATTTCCAAAAACTATTGTACTTACTTTCATCAGTAAAAGAACAGTTTTCAAGAAATCCAGGTCTTTATTTGAATCAGCTTTAGTGAATTCGTAGTAAAGTTGACGGCTTTTATCCGAAATTAACTTTTTAAATCCGATCATTTCGGGGCATGAAGTTATTAAAAAAGTCAAGAAACTATCATTAGAAGTAATTTTTAATCCTAGTTTAAGGTTATCAAATTTAGAAAATATTCCGTGTTTTATGTTCTATGAAGCCTGTTTCTCATTTTTAAAACCACAAGCACTATTTTAACAAAAAGTTATCTTTTTAAAGTGATTATTACCTAAACCGAATATAAAATTAGAATTTAAAAAAAGCGCCCCCAAAATCTATTTCTTAATTGCCTTTAAGAACAAGACAAGAAAATATAGAAGTGTGTTGTTCATCTCTATTGTTAATGAGATGGAAAACGATTAAAATATTTCAATATGTTTTAATAGTAATAAATTAAAGAAGAACAGAGAAAATAAATGCTGAAAGAAAAACTAAAATACATATTTAATCTCTTACATTTACGTACGTGCGTGCATTTCCAAATGCCGAGCAACCAACACAAGCTAAAGAACATTTTGGATATAAAAGTGATGAATTTATGGCATATTTTGTCTATTTAGTATTAAGCATACATGTACACGCTCGCATTCACACATCTATAAAGTCATTATAAAATTCAAACTGGCAGCTATAACATATATTTCTGCAGTAAATTCAAAAAGCTAAGAGGCTTATCAGAAGGCCTTTTTAAGCTGGGGTAAGTGCTGTTGCACTGACTTTTGCGTACATACATACTTATGTTTAAAACAACAAATGTTACAGATGTAAGAAAACATCAGAGTGAATTATTTCAAATGCCTTTGATATTGAGATCTAACAAGAAGGGGAGAAAATATCTAAAAATAGATTAAGAGGGTTCTAACTTTTGTTTCAAATTAAAAACTCAGTAATTATTAAAAAATTTAATTAAGAAATTCAAATAATTTATACATATGTATGTAACATTTTGCTTGGTTAGTGCTAAAAAAACATAATTGTAAATGGTGTTCTTATATTTTTAGAAAAAAAATGTTTTAATATTTTTATACCCTTCACAGTGAGTGTATAGGTTTGTCATTCCGTGTGAAATTCATTTCCGACCCCATAAAGTATACATACATATATTTTCCGAAAGCTAACGAATAGGGGAGCCAATTAAGCACTGTCCGTCTGTCCGTGTTCAACTTTTCGAAGCCTCTAGATATTTCCACGACCCGTGTAAGCTACAAAAATATCGGAAATATTTGGGAGCAGATCAAAAAATCGCTCTATAAACAACTGAGAAATGATAAAAAAAAAAAACTAGACCACCTTGCCTTTTCACACCAATACAAACGTATGAACGTAGGTTCGAATCAAAGTAATGAAAAAAATTTTTTATTTTAAATTTTTATATTTTTAATTTTTTATTTATTTTTTGTTCTTATTTTTTTATATATCATTATTTTTTTATTATTTTTTTATTTATTTTTAACAAACATTCATACATACATACATACATGCATACATACATAAAATCAATTTATAATTTTACACTGGGATGTTTTTAAAAAGGCCCTTCAGTTTACTGCCCGTGTGCTTCTACTAGTGTGCTCTATTAGAATCTATTTTAGTAACATTTTTTTTGTTAATTTAGTTTCTGGTTGAGACAGTTTTTTTTATTTTATGATCCAGAAAACACAAGAAAAAACATTATTTTATATATGTATACAGGCATAGTTCTTAATATTTATTAAATTTAAAAATAAATAAAAGTGAAAGGTAGAAAAGAAATCTATCGTATAAAATACGATATAAGACAACTTTATATATACATACATATGTATGTAGCTATAATATGCGTCAGTCATTCCGTCTGTGTGTTAATATTTGGTGAGTATCTCTTTTGTACAATTTTAATGGAACAATGTTAAGAATACGACCAAATTTTCCATTGTATTTTTTTTCGGCTGCAAATGTCAACAATTCGATTGAACTGCATGAGTCCAGTTGTTGTGGGAGGTCTTTGTGGTTGAAGGTGAGAAAAATGAATACATACATTTAATTACCACAAAATTTTCCTTAAACATGTTCTTTTCACTTTATGTCGTCAACTAACGTTTAAAATGTTTTTCGTTGTAAATTTATTCTAAAGTCAATTATTTTATGAGTGCACGGAATGTCATTATTGTGTGAATTTTTTTAAATTTTCTTTTCTTAGCAATTTTTAAAAATTGGTATATGCTCATCTAAGAGTACTATTTAATTTGATATTATCACATTTTACCCTAAAAATGTTTTTTAAGTGCGAGACTTTTTAAATTAGCAGTCAGACAGATAGACACAATTAAGATTCTTTTAAATATACTCCTCAGCTTATATGGAGATGCATAAAAAAGGGTGAAAATAAAAAGAGAATAAAAAGAAATTGATATGCAACAACTTTTTTATTTTACAATTTTACAGAGCAACCCTGATGAAGTACATATTTACATTGTTAGCAATATTTATATTAATACCCAGCAAAAAAAGACATGCAAAAGAAATAGTGAATGCATGAGTTCAACCCATGATGAAGTGGTTCAATTAAGGTGAAACATGCATAATTTTAACATAAACAAACAAAACAACAAAAACTTCCTCTATTCTTATAAGTGCATAAAACGCATGAATTGTTGATTAAAATAAACCCATGTTTCATGAGTTAATAATGTTTGTTTACATGAAATGTTAAAAATTTTTCGTATGTATTTTGAAGCACATCATTAAAGGCTAACGGTCATATGCATAAAAAATTCGTTATTTTATGGTTATAGTGTACAATAGTTATTAAACGCTTTTTGTATTATAAACCACTAAAAAGAATTTGTATTTATAAACGTACAATAATACTTTTATAGTTATTAAATGTTTGTAATGATTTTATTACTATGTATGGCAACTCTTTTTATATTTAGTTGTCATTTTATTGTCAGTGGTGCTCATAACTACTTTAAGATTTACCCGATTATCAAGTAAAGGTAAAACTTTTTATAAAATTAAAACACAAGAAGAACGTCGAAAAAATATTAAGAGTATATCTTTGGTATATGAAAAAGTTTAAGAAAAACTTATAATCCAAACATTAATTATTAATCTATTTTGTTAATAACTACCAAGCTCTTTCGTATATTTATCTATAACAATGCAAACCCACTAAACCAAATAATTAAAAAATTAAAACATTCCAAAAAAGTCCCAAAAATACCCTCTTCTTTATACAGAGCAATCCAAAATTGCAAAAACCTTGAAATACCAATCAATTCACCAATAAAAATGTCCAAACTACAACCAGCTTGGAGCTTAGATGCTTCTTCCGTAAACACCACACTACACAAATGGTCAAAAGATAACACACAACCTTCTCAATATAAATAGAAAAATATTTGCGAGCATAAAAGAAGAACTTAAAGAATAAAAATTTCTATATACCGACGGTTCTAGAACAGATTCTGCAGTCTCATTTAGTATTACATCTGAGAACACCGTTTTTAAAATTTCAAACCTCTATGACTACAGCTCGATTTTCTCAGCGGAAATAATCGCAAAATATGAGGCCATAAAGTATGTCGTGTCTTTACCAAAAGGTAAATTTGCAATATACACGGACTCTCTTTCATCATTGAAATCAATTCTTAATGTATCGAACAATGAATATTATACATCAAACATTCGAAATATGTTAATAGAGAAATTACCTAATATTAAATTAATCTGGGTCCCTGGCCACAGCAAAATTCAAGGAAACGAATTGGCTGATTTTGCTGCTAGAAACGCTGAAAAACAACCATTATTTTACACAAATAACATAAATCGACGAGATTTAGAAAAACAAATTGTGGACTATTTTGTTGCAAAAGATAAAGATAATATTTATAACTGCTCGTCCAACTGGTACAAAATGATTAACAAAGATAAAATTACACTCTCCGACTATAATTTTAACTATGGATATAATATATGTAGACTAGATTGCAACAAATTTCTACGACTCCGGCTGGGTCACACCCGAGCCACACATGGAATTTGTTTAATCCTAATTTTTCCCCATTTTGTAATTGTCCCATCAATCTTCCAACAACTCCCCAACATTTACTTTGCGACTGCCCTAAGCTTAATTACGAAAGAAATTATTTATTTATTTCAAAACTCTAATCCTATAAATACTTTATCCCATCACACCACAAATACTATAACTATATTAATAAAGTTTCTAAAAAAATCAAACCTATACAATGAAATTTAATTCCTTTTAATTAATTGTAATTATTTAATTTTTATTAATTCTTTAATTATATAATTATATATTATAATTATTATTATAATTATTATTAATTTAACAATAATTTATATCTTATTGAGCTGAAGGCCGAAGATGCTATTGCTCTTACACTTAAATTTACCTTATAATTTGTAATTATAAGCTAAATAAATAAAATAAATAAAATTAAATAAGTATTTTGTTAATAACGTTAAGAAAAGTATTCGGGTTACAAGTTTGTTTACTTTTTTCTCACATCACTATTATATTTGTTAAGTTTTATTTAATTTAAAATATGTTAAATTTATTATTTTCTTTTGTATAAATTGCACCTAACTATACGTCGAATTGTCTTAATCGCATCCATTTTAATATTTCAATTACTTTTTCTTAAATTTTTTTACAAAATTTTTTTAACTATGCATTAAATGTCGTCTTATTTTTTGGTTTAAAGAAGGGTAAAACCAACAATAAAATTGTTGATTTTATAAACGGTTTATAAAAGGTTTATAAGTCTAATAATAGTTTATGAATACAACAATAGTGAATTTTGCTTAAAAACGACTTATAAGCCTGTTATAAGTTTTTATGCATATGGCCGTAAGTGTTTTGGATTTGGAGAACGCATTCCACATCTTTAAATTTAGTGAGATAGTGGGAATAATACAATAACTTAATATATTTTTAAAATAATAATATGACTAATATGACGGGTAAAAGTATTTTAAGTTTATTATTAGGCTTTTTTTTAATTTGGGTCATAAAAGTTTTGGAATTTTCCTTCTACAACACACAGAAAATAACAGAAACAAATAAGCGTTGTCAAATTTTGGATGCCCACTACCAATTTTGTACAGTACTATTTTAATAAATTCCTTGTATCAAAATATGTATTACTTTCTTTGCTTTAGTGCAATTTGCTAATGATTTATTTATTTTTTTAAATACAAAAGGAGTGTTCAAAAAAGTTCTCTATTTTATGACATAGTTTTAAGGTTCTGATTTATAGAAAATGTAAATTATTAGTTTCGGGATCGATTATTGTGAATTATTATTTTTAATGGTCTCGATTAGTTTTGATGTTCATTCCTTTTTCTGGCTTTGACTCGTCACAACATCCTTTTGCTCATTTTAGCAATCATTTTTTATAAAATAAGTATTTTGTTTAATAAAATCTGTAAGTACATCGAATTGACACATAAAGTGTGCATTTTATATAAAACCCTAAAAACATTAGGAATTCCGTCCTGTCCCTTTTTAAATGGCATTTTCCTAGCCTACGTTTTATTTTCCGCCTCCTTTAGTTTCCTTTTTGCTAAATCATTTAAGGTGGTTTTAAATGTGCTAAGATAGTCATTACACATTTAAACATAGTCCTTCGAACCGGATAATACCCAATTATTTTTACCACAATATTTGAGAAGTAGGCGTATAAATGTAGTTTCTACTAATGAATTCGACTTAGATATTGCAATATATAATTCTTTTCTATAATATAAGTCTATAATTCTTTTGAAATCTTTATTTATAAAGAAATTATATGAATTTAAGAAACTAATTATGAAGATGTGACATCCTTATTTTCCCTTATTACAAAAATGACTAAATGACGTTTTAAATAGTTACATTTTCGTGCATTTTGAACGTAGCTGTTTTTGTAATATATAGATTTGAGAAATTATATTTTTTTACTCAAAAAATTTATTTTTTATTACTTAAGGTCATTGGGTTTAGACGAAATCACATTTTGTTCGATGTTCCAAAGACATCTTTTTATGATCTACTCTTACACTACAAGCTAAAACTCTCTTTTTGATTAACAGATTTAACCCATTTTCAATGCCACAAATATCTGATGTTTTCCGACATAACAAGTAGACTGTGGAACAGACATAACTAGAATGTTCCAAAATAAAACTAGGACTCAGAATATATATAATTTATGGGGTCTAAAATTTATACTTCGATTTGTTACGAACCGATTGGCTAAATAATTATACCCACACCTTTTTTTAGTGATGGACATGAAAAGAAAAAAAATAAACAAATAAAAATAGAATATAGAAATACGTCTAGAAGAAAAATATATAATTTTCTTATTCTCTCATTCTATTAGACGTGCATCTATTAATATTAATGTGTGTGTGATATTTGTTCTCAGAATTTGTGGCTTTTTATATCCGTCATTAAAATAATGGTGGCGGTATATTTATTTTGTCATTCCTTTTGTAATACATCGAAATATCCATTTGAGATCGCATAAAGTATATATTTTCTAAGTCCTGGTTCCTTTTTATGACGATCTAACTATGTTCGAATATCTGTCCGTCACGATAAAACTCACGATATGCCAGAATACTTCTTATACACAAGGTTTGTTTGGTATTGAAAATAGGCTAAATCGGAATATTAGGAAGAGAGTTATAGCTTATAATGCAACAGTATGTCGAAAAAACCATGTCCTTCCAACATCGAATAAAATGCAATTGTGTCCAAACTCATTAACGTAGAACCATGAAATTTCGAATGCATATTTCGCAAATAAAAAAATATTTCTCCCTGAAAACTGCTTAAGTCCATGCAATGGGAAAAGAGTTATAGATCAAAATGTACGAAAATTTTTACCGCACAGTGTCTTTTCGGCTTATTTAAAATTTAAAACGTAATAAAACTGACAAAATTAGATGTATAATTTTGGAATTTTGCAAACATTGCTTTTTGGTCAAAGGCTTTGTAATAACGGAAAATAACTGTGACACGCTCACTTTTACGCCTATCTCCCATATAACGCTTTATCTCAAATTCATATAATTTCTCTATGGACAAAGTTTTTGAAAGAATAAGGGACTCTATATGGAAATATCCAAGTTAAATTTATAAGCAGAAACTATCTTGACACGCCTACTTTAACGCCTACTTTCATTGAAAGACTTAATTTACGAAAAAATTTAGTAGCATTTCGAAGTTATACAAAGAAAGTGATACATATTTAGACATAATCCAATAGCGATTACAGTTAATAACAAAATAATACATTTTTTCTTTAAAAAAATAAAATTGGTGGTGGGTATAAAAAATTCGGCACAGCCGAATATTTTACTCTTACTTGTTAAATTTTTGTATACAAATTTCATGTTTAGCGTTGATTTTTCCGGGCTGCGTGATTAGATAGTGTTCTACATATTTAGTTTATTGTGTTTATAGCGGCTTTTATGATTGTTTATATTTATATTTATATACAATTAATATCTCTTTCTGTTTTAGTTTTGCAAAAATCTTTTGCTTTTAAATAGGTCAGTTTGTTTCTTATGTCCTACTTGGAAAGTGACATAATTAGACACACGTGGACAAAAAAGTGGCCTTGTAGTTGAGAAAAAAAAAACAGCAACTAACAAACACAAAATTGTACAGGTTTTATTTTATGATTTTGATTTTACCATTAATAATTATCTTTGGCTATTTTTAAATATAATAAAAACACAATAAAATACTTACATTTGTATATACAAAGGTAATTCTAAATAGTTTTTTATATGTTTCGATGTTCTCAAACATATAATCATAACATATAATCAGCAGTTGTGCTCCAAAAAAGGTATTGAAATATGGAAAAATAGAGGCAGTCGTGTCTCTTTGCTGATATCTTAGCAGATTTTAACTCGATTATGCTAATTTGCAATCACAACGGGACCCTCGGAGGACCCAAGTGAATTATGCCTTCGGGCGCCTGCCGGATCTAACCTAACCTAACCATGCTAATTTGCAACGCTAATTTTCTTTCGAATTTTTCTAAAAGTTTGATACCATGTCTCGCTTGTGCGAAAAATATGCGGGTTTAAGAAGTTATTTAAAAAAAACGCACAGACAAACAGTCATCACTCAATCGACTTCCCTTATCATAAACTATTTGAAAATATATACTTTATAGGGACTTAGGTATATGCATACCCATGGCACCACAGGTGCTAATTTTGAAAAGCTTTGAATTAGCTTTGCTTCTTTCCTAAATATGTGCATTCAAACATACTTTAAGCCTGTGGCTTGGAGCTAAAAGGGCCAATGTCATTTTTTTGTTTTTTTGGTTAATCATTGCATTAGATTAGTTTTCTTTCTCTATTTTATTATGGTAAAACAGCTAAAGTCATACTTAACCCAGAACAGTTTCATAAATAAAATGCTGGCCAATGTCACTATGAAAGCATCTATAAAAGTTCAAGTTCAATTCAAATTTTCTCAAAAGTAAATATTTTGACATTGGCCCTTTTAGCTTCAAGTCACAGAAATACAAACGGCCCGCTAAACAAAACTCATGTCGTTTTTGTATTTTTGTAGAACTACGACAATATTTATGGTTGATATTTTAAGACTTGTTCTTATTTTTGATTAAAACTGTATTGATAAAACTGAACAGAATATTAAATACAAAACTTTTTAATATTTTTTCGTAATGAATAATTTCACACGAAACAAGACTCTCAGTACTATTCTGTTTAATACAGAACGGTTGGTAACCGTATCAATAAGTTACTCTCTCATTTATGTATAATGGCTCAGGATGTAATTTTTACTTCTCGTTGCTGTAATTTGTAGGTAATTGCAATATTTAAAATCTATTTCCACAAAAAAGGACCACGCCTAAAAATGTTGATATATTTTTGAATTTCAGAAGAAAAAAAAATATATAAAAATAAAATATAAGATTCAGTCTCGTAAAAGTCCCACATTTTATATTTTGTGAAATTAATTTCTAATCCACACCAATGTTTACCTGTTCTCCGGGTATCCATGATGCAGTATTCTTATTTTCAACATAAATAATTCGATCATTCTCCTTGATTTAAAATTATTTTGATATTTAAATCTTAAATTTTAAGATTAATCTGTAAAAATATGTCTTTCGATGAGATAATAAAAGTTATTCATTATCATAACAGTACGAACATAACGATTAAGAAAACAAATAAAAACGCCTGAGAGTCCAAACTCCAACACAACTGATACATGCCGACAACTTATTGTTTAAATTTGTAGAAAAGATTATTTACGTTTTTACTACGAAATTAAATGTGTAATAATAAGTATTAAAAACCACAAAATAACTGCACAACAATTAATTAAGAATATATGTATTTGTTTATTGATTTGCATTTACATTGTGGCTTTTTAACATCTTAACACGAGAAAAGAAAATTTTTAGATTTGTTTATCATAAAAAGTAAAATGCTTTGTTTACACCAATCATCATTTTTATACCCTTCACAGTAAGTGTATGGGTATATATATACATACATACATATATAGGCTTGTCATTCCGTGTGAAATTTCTACAAAATACCTCATAAAATATATACATATTTTCGATTAATGTCAGTCTGTCCTTGTGTGTTAAAATTAACTTTTTGAAGCCCCCTGACATCGGCAAGACCCGTGTAAGGTATCAAAATATCAGAAGGGAGCAGATCGGTATTGGAAATCAGCCATATAAGTTTCTGTTTTTTCGCTTATTTTTACCATAAAAATTAAAATTTTCCAGCCGCACAGAGGAGTATTTGACCTAAAAAGCTGGCCAAAAAGGCAAAACTGAATTTTAAAAAATCTTAATAACTAAGTACGCAGTTCGACAGACAACAATATTTTACATTATATTGTAAATTTTGAAGACTTTTAGTTGCGATTTGTAGCTCTGAGACCCTGCTAAAGTCAGGAAAGTGAAATCGTGATGTCTTGAATAGGTTATTTCTGAGCAGTGGCCCTATTATAAGCTGGAGTACGCAAAGAGAACGGAATAATAAACAAGCTTTTTCGTCAAAAACCATCACACTTCTTCTTCCTGACACCGATGATGCAGCTAATAAGGATATACATACGACATAATAATCATTAAGGAATTTTTATTAGTTTAACTTTTCCTTTTGTTAAGTATTAAATAATATAAAATATATATAATAAAGCATTTTTTCATAAAAAATACTGTTTTATAAGAGCCTTACAATTTTCAAGAAAATTTTTTTTTTAATTAAGCCTTTGTTAGCCGAGCGCTGATGCAACCGTACTGTAATGGAACGTACTGTAAGCACGTTTGTGCAGTTATAGAACATTAAAAACGTAACATATGTTTTTGACATTCATAAACAAAACAGCATTAGTATAGGTAAATAAAGCAATTAAAAAAAAATATTTTTCAAACAAGCCTGTGCTTTTTTCAATGGATATAGAAGAATTGTTTATTGATTTAAACCTTTGCCTGAACAAGTAAAATTAGATGTTTATCATCCATTTTATTAAAAATTACCAAGGAAACTTTAATTTCTTAAATTTAAAAACTTATTTTGTTTAATTTTGGTATACAAATAAACAGCTGATTATAAAACAGTGATGGGTATTACAATTTTTACAAATGGTTTTTTATTACGAAGAAAAAGTACCTAATGATATCAGAAACTATTTTGTATATTTATTTATGTATATTAATATGTTATATTTATTCTCTAGCATTTATAAATAAAATATAATAAACAAATTATAGTTTATTTGATATATGTGTTTATGTATGTATACAAATCAATTAATATTAATTAATAGATTTGAATACAATTTTAATCCTTACATATTTCACTTTTATTATCGTATTATCGTATGTGCGAGACGCTTAAAAGTCTCCAGTTTTGCAATTTTAAGGCGGAAATAATTATTATAGTGGTAATTGCGTTTCTAGCAAGTATAGCGAAAAAAGAAACAACAGTAATCAGAATAAAACATAGTATAAGTTTAAAATAGACACAATAGTTCGCAAAACTGTATTTAAAAAATTCGTGAAGAAAAATAAATTAACACGCAAAGTACTAAAAGTTGTTTTATTTTTCTTTTGCGTATTAAAATATATAAAAAAAAAGTACCATTAAAAAAGCAAAAATACCCTGAAATCATAAAACAAACAAGCAGACCATCACTGGCTTACAAATGTCACGTAAGAATGTAAGGAAATTCTATTTTATACAGAATGGTACGTTCCGGTTACAGTACGTTAAATTTCGCTAAGCTTTTGCATTGTTTCTCATAAGCCAAAAACGAACAGCTGATACATTACAGTACGGATGCGCTCGGCTAACTGAGGCTTTAGATAATTAGACCGTAAATCATGTGTATGCATGTACATACAGTGTGTTAAGAATGAGTTTAAACCTTTAAAATCAATATTTGTTAATTGAGTTTTACTATTTATACCGACTTTTATTCCTTAGGAATGCGGCTTTTGGAAAAATCTTAAAAATTTAAAATTTTTGGTTCTTTAATTTTTTTTATTGTATTTTGAAAACAAAAAACGTCGACGAATTTTGCAGGAAAATTTTTTTTTCGACATTAAATTTTTAATAACTCCGAAACAGTAATAGATAGAAAAGAAATGTGTTTGGTTAGTTTAAGCAAAATTTTCCGGTTCATCTTCTAATCCTTCTCCTATTAAAATCGGAGAACCCGCTTACAAGTTATGATAAAATATATTAGGAAACCCAACGATTTAGGGGGTGAAATATGCCACGCCATTAAAAGAAAATCCTTACGTACTAGAGAAAAACGGAAAACAGATTTGAATTAAGGGCATCAAAATCCATATGGTCCATATACCTTTATTTCTATGAGAGACAAAAAAATTTTTTTTTTTGCAGTGTACTTTTGTTGCGCAGTGTAGATTTTTCAAAATCTGCCACAAGATTTCTTATATCATACTACACATAAAACTATCAAAAAACTAGAACTTGGAATTCAAAAAACATGTTTAATAATTTTGGACAGCTTTTCAGGCCAAATACTTCTCTGTGAGCCGTAGGATAATTTAAGGGCACGGTTGTTACTATTTATAGATTTGGTATGCTGCTGGAGATAGTAAAATTTTGAATTAATTGGTTACTAATCGGCAAAGATGTAGGCAAAAATTATTCGAAAAATATATATTATTTTAAATATATAAAATTCTTTCAAACTCCTTAATAGTTTCTGAATACGCTTAAGATACAAAATTAAAAGCCGCATTCTCAGAAATTATATCAAAGAAAAACTAACAAATCGGTTTGACTAACCAACTGAGATTTAAGCACAGGAGTACAACTGCTTCGATGTTTTTCCTAAAATTTACTAACCAAAATAGATATTTTTCAGTTTCTAAAAAACCGAGAAAGCCAATATGAGAATTAAACAAAAAAGGATTGAGTATTAAGTAAGCTATGAAAAATAAATCTAAGATGGCGTCTTAGATCAAATGGCAAATACAGTTGTTACGGCTTTTCGCTTTTAACCCCCACAATATTTTTATCAAATAATAGGAATGACCATTAAAGTGTTGTAAACTATTAGGTGTAAGATTCAAGATGGCGTCTGAAATAAAATGGCTGAAAAATGTGCTTAAACCCAACAATATGGGTACCAAATGAAAGAGCTTGATTAGTAGAATACAGTTAACTATGTAAAAATTTAAAATCAAAGATGGCGTAGGAAATAATATAGAAAATGGTGTATTACATGAAATCTAAAATCTGGGCTAAGCCAAAATGTGGTACTTATACTTATGTTCATGGCTGTAAAGAGTATTATAAGATTCGGTACGGCTGAATATAGCGCTCTTACTTGTTGATCTCAAGGCGAATTTAATTATCAGGTGGTGGTAATTCTACAACAAATACAACATTAAAAAAACAACATGGTTTTTTAATGTTGCTTTCGACTGTCGATGTGTCAAAAACTACATGGTTTTTATTTGTGTTTTTTTGCGCGGGAAAGAGTAATCTATGTAAACATAAATAATATCTGACATCTCAACCATCATTTATGCAAATAAAAAAGTAGATCAGCTGCGTTGTCAACACCACCTGATAAAGAATTCGCCTTGGTTGAACTTTTAATTGGTGCCCCGGTGTACTAAGTCAGTAATGTACTGGTCTGCTAGTTTGGGGGTTGCGGGTTTGATTCCCGCCAGAGACTATGGACTGGTCAGCTTATCTTTCTATTCTATTCTATTCTATTTTATTCTATTCTATTCTATTCTATTCTATTCTATTGTATTCTATTCTATTCTATTCTATTCTATTCTATTCTATTATATTCTATTCTATTCTATTCTATTCTATTCTATTCTAATTTATGGAGCGCACAATATGGGCATAAGCGTATACCTATCGTGCGTTTGGGCTTTTAGTGTCCCTCCTTTTCAACCTAACCTAGCCTATAATATGTTAAGAGATAGCATACATATTTAATATATTGAACCCCTTTTTGGGATTTTGACTTCCAAAACATTTTCAAAATTTTATCAAACATTTTTTTTTTCGAAAGTCTACAAAATTTCAATTCGTCTATGCAAATCCGCGCCTTACTATGAAGTATAAAAGTATCACATCAAAAAGAACAAGCTTATAACATTTTTTTTCTGGTTATTTTTTTTGTGTGTTTATATTTGTACTCTTAAAGTGTGTGAAAACTCGATATATGTTGTTTTGTTAATAGTCCACAGACATATGCATGTAAATTTGGTTTTGTATTTGTTTTCTTTTGCATTAGTGAACTTTATATTGATAAAATAACACTTGCACATACATACATACGTATATACAAATAAACATCATATATCAAATGATGACCTTTCAAGACAATAACATAATGAAGTTTTAGGTCGACCCTTTTATATAATGTGACGGTCATACTAGAACCGGTTCTTAGCAGTAAAGAATCATTTACGAGATACACAATTCTGTAGTGCCTATTGTTATCTTATTATTATTAGTTATCGTAAAATGATTTCTCAAATTTGATTTATTTTTATACCCTTCACACAGTGAAAAAGGGTATATATAGGTTTGTCATTCCGTGTGAAATTTCTACAATTTTCATTTCCGACCCCATAAAGTACATATTTTCTGAAAGCTTATGAATAGGGGAGTCGATTAAGCTCTGTCAGTCTGTCCGTCTGTCTGTGTGTATGTTGAAATCAACTTTTTGAAGCCCCCGAAATCGCTTGCACCCGGGTGAGGTATTCAAATATCAGAAATATTCGGGAGTAGATCGGTATTGAAAATCAGAAACATGGGTACATAAACAACAAAGATATAAGCAAAAGCCCACCACCACCTCGCTATTCATACATACAAACGTGTATACTGGTTAGAGAAAACATGGCATCGAATCCCAGCTGGGACAAATAAAATTTGTTTTTATATTTTTTTAGTTTTTTTCAATTTTTTTCTGTTTTTTATTTAATATGTATATGATTTATATTTTTATTATTTTTTTTTTCTAATTTTTTTTATTTTATTTTTATACCCGCCACCAAAAAAATGGTGGGGGTATATTCATTTTGTCATTCCGTTTGTAACACATCGAAATATCCATTTTAGACCCCATAAAGCATATATATATATTCTGAATCGGGGTTTGATTTTATGACGATCTAGCTATGTCCGTCCGTCTGTCCGTCTGTTGAAAGCACGATAGAGGTCGCACCGAATAAAGCTAGGGGGCTCAAATTTTGCCAGAATCTTTCTTATAGACAAGGTTTGTTTGGTATTGAAAATGGGCTAAATCGGAATATTAGGAAGAGAGTTATAGCTCGAAAAGCAAGAGTAGGTCGAAAAAACCGTGTCCTTCGAACATCGAATAAAATGGAATTGTGTCCAAACGCCTTAACGTAGACTCATGAAACTTCGAATATATATTTCCTGGGTAAAGACAATATTTTCCCTCGAAAATTGTCTAAATCTATGCATTAGGAGAGGAGTTATCGACCAAAATGTACGAAAATTTATACCGCACAGTGTATTATTCGGTATATTTAAAAACAAAAACGTCATAAAAGCAACAAAATTGGATGTACGACTCTGAAATTTTCCACACTTTGCTTTTTGGTGACACGCTTTCTTGTAACGGCCAATCAATGTGCCATGCCCACTTTTACGCCCACCTCCCATATAACGTTTTAACTAAAATTCATATAATTTCTCTATTAATAAAGATTTGGGAATAATAAAGGCCTATATTGAAACACCTCAGTTGTACTCATTCGCAAAAATAACTTTGACACGCCTATTATAACGCCCACTTTTCACGTTATCTACCGTTAATGAAATTTAAAAGCTTATAAAACCGCTAAAAATGATAAATTTTGCTACGTCTATCCCCCAAGGCAATTTCATTACTATACCAAAAAATTAAGGTGCCACGCCCACTTTTACGCCCACCTCCCATATAACGTTTTACCTAAAATTCATATAATTTCTCTATTAATAAAGATTTTGGAATAATAAAGGACTATATTGAAACACCTAAGTTGTACTCATTAGCAAAAACAGCTTTGACACGCCTACTATAACGCCCACTTTCACTTTTGAATTGTGTCCAGACGCATAAACGTAGAGTCATAAAACTTCGAATATATATTTATCGAGTCAAAAGAATATTTTTCCCTGAAAATCGCTTAAATCTATGAATTAGGAAAAGAGTTATAGATAAAAATGTACAAAAATTTATACCGCACAGTGTATATTTCAAATTTATAATGTAATAAAACTGACAAAACTATATGTACGATTCTGAAATTTTGCAAGCATGGCTTTTAGGTCAAAGTCTTCGTTATAACGGAACGATGATGAGTCGAGGTTGCTTGCTCTTTTGCCACGTTATCGTGAAAAACAACAATGTTTCCCATTCAACGAACTAAGATGGCATTCACAGATGTTTTCACATTTCATACAGACCAGGGGCCGAATTACGGCATTCGATATCGATCGAAATTTGACTCGAACGATCGAGTACGCTGTGCTTAAGGTATAGAGATTCTAATAAGAATTTTCAAATTTCGATCACGTTCGAATGCCGTAATTCGGCCTCTGCTTTGCAGACATTTAAATATTTTTTACAATTCTCACGATTGTGGACGAATTCGAACGATTCTGGTGACCAAAAGAATCACGAAGTGCACGAAATGCATTTTGATTTGAACGCCCATTTTTATTAAAATTTTTAATATTTAAAAGCGTTGCTCGATTGCGTATCTTTCCACGGTTCAAATTGAGTTAGTCTGAGATTGAGAAATGTCAAATGAAATACAAGAAAAAAGTTGAAGTTTAGATGTGGTTCACCTTAAACATGGGCCCTTAAAATTTAACCACCCTCTACAAAGAAAGTGATACATATTTTATTATAAAGAGATTATTCTATAGCGATTAACAAAATAATAAATATTGTGCTTTAAATGTACACAAAATTGGTGGTGGGTATGAAAGATTCGGCACAGCCGAATATAGTGCTCTTACTTGTTTAATTTTTGTTTTATTTTTTTGTTTTATATTTATTATATATATTTTAATTATTTTTTTTTAATTTTTTATTTTAATTTTTTTTTTAAATTTTTTTTTATTTTTTTAACATACAATACGTAAATTTATAATTTGACAATGGGATGTTTTTATATATGTATGTTTTTTATATGTATGTACGTATTTCATATGGGATCAATGGTGATACAAACCGAATATAGCGCTCTTACATGTTTTACTTAAAATAGTTTACTAACAGTTGCTTGGTATAAATTTTTATATTTTATTTTATTATAATATTCTTATTATACCCAAAGAAAAAATGGTGGGGGTATATTCATTTTGTCATTCCGTTTGTAACGGAAATTTTTACCTTTATCTCAAATTCATGTAATTTCTCTATGAATAAAGATTTTGGAAGAATAAAGGACTATATAGAAATATCTAAGTTCTATTTATAAGCAGAAACTATATTGACACGCCTACTTTAAAGCCCACTTTCATTGAAAAACTAAATTTATGAAAATATTTTAATAGCAATTCGAAGTTATACAAAGAAAGTGATACATGCTTTAGAATAAAGAGATTATTCCATAGCGATTACTGTTAAAAACAAAATAATAAATTTTGTGCCATAAAAGAACATCAAATTGGTGGTGGGTGACAAAGATTTGGCACAGCCAAAGATAGTGCTCATATGTACTTGTTTGTTTTTATTTTAATAAAAGTCTTTAATCGAAAGATTTTGTTCAGTTAAATTTAACAGAGACTTTTTGATTAATTACTGTGGTTTAAATGCTAACCGTACTTTGGTTTGCCTAACTTACGGTTAAATTTCATGTTAAATAATAATCGCACTTTGTGAAAAGGGCCGTTAGTCGTTACAATGGTGCAATCATCCGGTAGCCTCAATTCTGCAACAACAAAATTCTTCATGCATGTTGTTGGAAAACGACGACTTAATGTCAAAAAGCAAATGTGTTTGTTTACAAAAATTGCAAGCAATATTGCAATTATAACCAAAATTTGACATTTTAGTTAAAGCTTAAGGTAGAGAGAAAAAAATCAGCTGTGAGGCTACCTGATGATTGTATCATGGTCGCTACACAGCTTAATCGCTGAGATGTTTTGTATCCGGCTAATAAATCGTTAACTGTATTGTATTATAATTTATAGAAAAAAGAAGTTTTGATTAATGAGTTTAACGAAATTTTTATTTTCTTAAAAACTCTGATACGATACAGTTTAGTGACAAAATTTTTATTATTTTATTTCTTTCGTTTATTTATTTATTTTCAATGTTTGTTTGTTTCCGAAACAACCTTGAATTGTATGTTTTTCTATAAGACTAATACATACTGTTAAAAGTTGTTATTAATAAAAAAATGTTACAGAATAAATAATAACAATACACTTGTTGATTTGCGTTATAGCTATTGTTACTTTATTTAAAAATTTTAACGAATAATAAAATAAGCGAATTTATTTGTGGTTATCGACAGCATTTTATTAAAGTTATAATTTTAATTTTTTTTCTTTTTAAATATTGCTATAATAAATTCGGTTGTGTACAGCTTTGTCAACTTTGAAATTTCAAAAAGAATCTAAACGGAGAAAAATGCTCGTAATTTTCAAAATAATCACTGAGTTTAAAATTTTTTACTATTGGTTTGATATATTTCATAAAATGATAAATTTCCATATCAAAATGTAATAAGTTCCCATCGCAAATAAATTTAAAAATAATTTTATTTTAAATGGTAATACTCTTTAAACAATTTGGCAATTTTAACTTCTCGTTGCCAATATAATCACTATTTTATAGAAAAATTGATAGTTTTAAGGGGGTATATTCGTTTAGTCATTCTGTTTGTAGCACATCCAAATATCCATTTTAGACTCCATAAAGTATATACATACGTTCTGAATCGGGGCTTATTTATAAAATAAACACACACAAAATTGCATAAATTGCAGTAAAAGAAATAACAAATAGCAGTGAAAAACAAATAAAACACAAGTTATTTTTATTGAACTAAAAAAATATTTCCCAGAAATAATTTATATGGCAAAACAACGTTTGCCGGCCCAGCTAGTGTGTATAAGTATATTTATTCATCTGTTTCAAACTTCACTTAACTAGAATTTATTAACAAAACCACAGAAATTCAATTATTACGTATTCGATTTTGTTTAAAAAAAATAACTTTAGACATCTTGAGGATTACAGCCAGACATTACTTGTACATCATGAATTAATATTTAAAAGAGGATACTGTGGTTTTTTCTAAAACATTTAAATTCTTGTAATTTTTTTAATTTACATACAATATGATTTTCTATGTATGCAAGTATGTATTCTAATACATGGTTTTTATTTATTGACATAATATGTGTTTTCAAAGAATTTTTTTTTTTTAATTAGTAAACTAATGGATATAGTTTGTACAAAAAAGTTCGTATAAGATGTTTTAACAATATTAAGTACAAATCATATAATTTAAAATTAACAAATAATTTAATATTGAGGGCATTATTCAAAACAAAGAGTTGTGTGTAAACTAAACTAACTGCTAACTTTTTTATGTGTAAATTTTCACTGGGAAATAATAAAATATCTTGGTTAAGACAAAGACGCTATTAATGTTGATACATATAGACGTATAAACTTAAAATATTTGTGTTTATTTTTATACGACCACAAATGTAATCGAAAATTCGACCTCCATGAGAGACTACGTCCGAGCCAGTCGTGGCGATCATATGCCAGAAGTCATATTTAAATTATAATGACAGAAGATTATCTTTTAAGCAAAATAAATTTCATGTCAATTTAAAAAACTCATCTCTGTTTTATTCCATTTTAAAATTCTATACCTTTATAAAAACACCCTTTACTAAATCACTTCAATGCATTTAATTACTTCAAATATTAATTTTATTCAAGTTTTAGACTTATAATTATTAAATAATAAATTTTATTTGTGTGCTGTTTTTATAATCCAAATGATTGCTTTGGGTTAACGTTTTTCAAGCCGAGCTTAGAAAGACAGACAGTCAGACATAATATATTTTAAAAATTGTATTTTATATTCCGGACCTTTGACTATATACGCCGCCAACAAAATATTGTTCAAATTGTTTAATGTAAAGACAAAATTTTTTTTGGGTTTATGCCCAAATTGCTTAATGTTGCGTTTATAAGATGTAACGTAACAAACTTAAAAACAAAATTAAATTTTAAGATGTCCTGGGATTCTTTCCAAATAGAAACTCTGTTCCTCTGTTCACCCTTGTTCATAGACAAATTTAGCTGAATATGCATTTTGATATTAATATTTTCATATTTACTATAAATATTATTAATTTATATTATTTTTTGAAAGACCAACTGATGCAAACACAAAAACAAAAACTACAAAAAATAACAAAAAAGCACAAAAATTCTTTTAAAGAAAAAGGTCAATTATATTATGTATGCCAAATATGTCATATCAACTGATTAGAAAATTTAAATTTCAAAACCGGACTTGAAACAAAAAGTAATTTAAAAACTTTATTTATTTATTTGTTTGAGAAAAAAACTGTATTATTAAAAATGTCTTCACTATTATTAAGAAACAAAACAAAATAAATATAAAAAAACAAGTAACAGTGCTATATTCGGCCGTGCCGAATGTTAAATACCCTTCACAACGTGTAGTCACTCAATAACAATTGTTTGTATCACCACTCATTTCATATAAAATACGTACATATATGTAAAAACATACATATAAAAAGCATACCATTGTAAAATTATTAATTGAGTTTACGTATGTATGTTTCTAAAAAAAAAAATTAAAAAAAAATATTTAAAAAAAAATTAAAAATTAAATAATATACAAAATAAAAAAAAAATTTTTGGCTCAACTGGGATTCGATACCACGTTTACTCTACCAGTATATTTGTATGTTGTTGTTGTAATTGTGAAAAAAAAAACTAGGTAGTCGTGGTTTTTTGCTCATATCTCAGAAAGTTATTGGGCGATTGTGCTGAATTTCAATAGCGATTCATTCCCGGATATTTCCAAGAGATTGATACCATACACAGATCTGAGATCTGAGTTGCTTCTAAAAGTTGATTCTAACCAACACACGGACAGACAGTCAGGGCTTAATCGACTCCTCAATTCATAAGCTTTCAGAAAATATAACTTCGAATTGCTATTAAAATATTTTCGTAAATTTAGTCTTTCAATGAAAGTGGGCGTTAAAGTAGGCGTGCCAATAAAGTTTCTGCTTATTAATTAAACTTAGGTATTTGAATAAAGAGTCCTTTATTCTTCCAAATATTTTGTCCATAGAGAAGTTATATGAATCTAAGATATAGTGTTTTATAGAAGGTAGGCATTAAATTGGGCATGTCACCATCATTTTCTGGCATAACAATGACATTAACTAGAAAGCGGTATGGGCGAAATTTCATCATCATAAGTTCCTTTTAATTCGATCGGTTTTATGAGCTTTAAAAATTCATAAGCAGTAGATTACTGTAAAGTGGGCGTTAAAGTAGGCATTTCAATGTAGTTTCTAATAATAAATTGAACTAAGATATTTCAATAAAGTCCTTTATTCTTCCAAGAATCATGACCATAGAGAAATTATATGAATTTAAAATAAATAAAGCGTTATATGGGAGGTGGGCGTGTCACATGCATTTTCCGTTAGTACAAAGCGTTTGACCAAAAAGCAATGTTTGCCAAATTTCCGAATCATACATCTAATTTTGTCAGTTTTATTACCTTTTTAAATTTTGAATATACCGAAAAAGACACTGCGTGGTATAAATTTTCGTACATTTTAATCTATAACTACCTTTCTAATGCATAGATTTAAGCGATTTTCAGGGAATAATATTTTTTTTTACTCAGGAAATATATATTCGAAGTTTCATGACTCTACGTTAATGCGTTTGAACTTAATTGCTTTTTATTCGATGTTGGAAGGACACGGTTTTTTCGACAAACTCTTGCATTACCATTTGGCCATTTTCAATACCAAACAATCCTGGTGTATAAGAAATATTCTAACAAAATTTATTAAGACTTTGTGGGGTCTAAAATACATATTTCGTTGTGTTGCAAACGGCATGACAAAATAATTATACCACCGCACCATTTTTTTGGTGGGTATAAAAAACAACAAACAAATAAATTATTTATGTACCTATACACTTTTCGTTGAGTTGAAGATTATCATTGGACCATATAAAATGATTCATTAGATTCACTAAAGATACAGCAACAGCAACAACAAAAAATCATAATTATTGTATTTAAATTATATTTAATTCAATTATAGAAAAAAATTTGTCTTTTTATACCCACCACCAAAAAAATGGTGTGGGGGTATATTAATTTTGTCATTTCGTTTGTAACACAACGAAATATGTATCTATTTTAGGCACTATAAAGCATATCCTTTCTGAGTCTTTGTTTCATTTAATGGCGATATAATTAGTCCGTCCGTCTGTTAAATGGACGAACGAACCAAACCGAAAAAGTTAAGGGGATGAAATTTTGCCAAAATGTAATATTTAATTTATACCGCGCAGAGACATATCAATATATTCAAAGTTTAAAACGTCATAAAACTGACAAAATTAGATGTTTTATTCTGAAATTTTGCAAAAACTTTTTTCTGATCGAAGGACTTGCAATGACGGAAAATTTAGGTGACACCCCCACATTAACGCCCACCTCCTACATATAAAAAGCTTTTTCTCGAATTCATATATTTTTTCTATGGACAAAGGTTTTGGAAGAATGCAGGACTTCATATTGTAACATCTAAGTTAATTTTGTTAGTACAAACTACTTTCAACGCCCATTCCTCACACAATTTAGTGTAAATGAAATTCAAAAGCTTATAAAACCGACACAATTAGATGTATGATGATGGAATTTCTCTTCAATATAAGTGTAATTCCAAAAAATTAAGGTGACATGCTTACCTCTCATATAATTCTTTTTCTTTAATTCGTATAACTTCTTTGTGGACAATTTAAAAAAAAATTAAATTTGTAATGTTTTATCTATGTGTAATTCGAACATAAATTATATAATTTTAAAAGTAGGAGGTGCCATGCCCACACTAAGCAATTGTTATTTTTTAACTTCCTTTGGGTCCCAAGATTATATAATTTTCAAAGTAGAAGGTGTCTTATTAAATAGGATGTGATTTATTAAATAGTTCAAATACATGCATATGTGAAAAGTTATGGTTTGTTAGCTTGGTAATCGGTCAACCTTAGGGGCGCGTACTTATTTAAATCTAGAAAGAGATTGTGTTTTATACATGGCCGTAACTAGATAATTCTAAATACAATGCATTTTTAAGGTTTTGCTACCCCCAGAATAAGTTTGTAGCAACGCCAATGAAAGAAAAAATCTACTTCCGAACATAACTTGAACTATTAATCTCTATCTCTTAAAACATATACATATAAAAACAAGTAACAGTGCTATATTCGGCCGTGCCGAATCTTATATACCCTTCACAACGTGTAGTCATGCAATAACAATTGTTTGTATCACCATTCATCCCATATAAAATACGTGCATACGTACACGTTAGAATAAATGTGGCATCGAATCCCAGCTGAGCCAAAAAAATTTTATTTTATTTAATATATTATTTATATTTTATTATTTTTTTTAAATTTTTTTAAAAAATTTTTTTTAGAAAAATTTTTAAACAAATTTTTTATATTTTTTTTTAAATTTTTTTAAAATTTTGTTTTTGTAGTTTTTTTTATTATTTTTTTCTTATTTTTAATATTTTTTTTTTTTTGTAATTTTTTTTGTTTGGTATGTTTTTTACATGTACGTATGTTGTTGTTGTAATTGTGAAAAAAAAACGAGGTGGTCGTCGTTTTTTGCTCATATCTCAGAAAGTTATGGGGCGATTACGCTGAATTTCAATAGCGATTCATTCCTGGACAGATAAACAGATGGACAGACGGTCAGGGCTTAATCGACTCCTCTATTCATAAGCTTTCAGAAAATATATACTTTATGGGGTCGGAAATGAAAATTGTAGAAATTACAAACGGAATGACAAAGCTATATATATATATATATATGTTCGTGATTGATAAACTCAAAAACTACTGCACCGATTTTGACCAAACTTTATATGCATGCTCTATGGGCATGAAGTTCGTTCGTCAGATGGCGAAATATTTAGTTTTTTTTTGCCCGATAGAGATTAGCGCGATAACCCAAAATATTTTTTTATACCCTTCACACAGTGAAAAAGGGTATATATAGCCTGTCCGTGTGTATGTTGAAATCAACTTTTTGAAGCCCCCCGATATCGCCTGGACCCGGGTGAGGTGTTAAAATGTCAGAAATATTCGGGAGTAGATCGGTATCAGAAACATCGGTACATAAACAACTGAGATATGAACAAAAAACCACGACCACCTCGTTTTTTCACAAAAACAACATTACAACAACAACATACATACATACAAGCTGGTTAGAGTAAACGTGGCATCTAGGGTTTGGGAACCGGGAATTCCCACCCGGGAATTCCCGGGAATGAACCACTTAAAATTTCCGGGAAAATTTTGCTCTTATTCCCGGGAAAACGGGAAATAAAAAATATGTAGTATATTAGGAAATATATTTAATTTTATTTTTAATTTCTTATCTGTTTTGGTAAATTTAAAGAATATTTGAATAAAAAGTAAGGTTTTTAATTTGTTAGCGTTTTTTGTTTGTTAAGTATTTACAACTTTTCTCAAATACGAATATGTAAAAGAAAAACAAACATCATCGGTCAAAAATATTTTACGCCAAAGTTAACGATTTTCTGGAATTATATTTTATAAGTGCTTATAAATTTCAAGTGAATTAATTATATACATACATAATTAAATGTTTTCTTGTATAAAAATGTTTTTTATAACAACCGTAAAACCAACAGTAGTTTCCGTGGTTCATTTTTATAAATATAATCGTAAGTACAAATTCTTTTTAAAAGTGGTCACAGAATTTGTAGGTATAATTTTTCTATGTATGATTGAATTGTTGTAATAATACTTCTTTTGAAAATTCACTTTGTTTAGAAGCAAAATGTCTGAAGTTTGGAACTATTTTCAAAAAGTAGACAAGTCAGCACAATGTAATATTTGCCCGAAAAGGTTAGTCTTCAAGGGCCGTCTCATACGGCACCTTCTCTTGGTTCACAAAACAAAATTTAAAAACGATTATTCAACACCTGCACCAAATAAAAAAAAAAATTCCACTATTAAAAGTTTTTTAGACACCCAAACATTACCAGAAATTGTTTCAATATTAGCAGCAGTCGATGGAATATCTATTCAAACAATTACACAAGGTTCTTTTATTTGTCAACGTTTTTTTATTAAAAATATGACGTTACCAAAATATAAAACTGATGCTAAAAACATTGTAATAAAATATTACAACGCCGTTAAAAATACGATGGTGAAAACAATATCGAGTCAAATTTGCGACAATTTGAGGTTTGCTCTTGTATCAGACGAGTGGAGTAGTGTTGCCCAAAAAAGATATTTTAATAACCGTTAACATGGCAGTAATTATTTTTATAATTTGGGTTTAGTTTATATTTCCGGAAGATGTAATGCTGACACAATAAGGACTCTAATGGAAAATAAACTACTACTAAAACAATGAATTATTAACTAAATCGTGATTTTAAAGTTAACAAATATTATTTATTTTAAAAGAAATATTATTTTCGGAAATCCCGGGAATTCCCGGGAAGACGATTTTTTAATTCCCGTTTCCCGGGAATATAAAAAGACCGGGAAATCCCAAACCCTAGTGGCATCAAATCCCAGCTGAGCCAAAAAAAATTTGTTTTAAATTTTTTTTTTATTTTTTTATATTTTATTATATAAAGTTTTTATATTTTTATATTTTGATTTTTTTTTTTAAATTTTTTTTTATTTTTATTTTTTTTTTGTTTTATATTTATTATTTATATTTAATTTTTTTTTTAATATTTTTTTTTTTTAATTTTTTTTTTCAATATATTTTTAAATTTTTTTTTTTTTATTTTTTTTATACATATGTATGTACGTATTTCATATAAGATGAATGGTGATACAAACTACTTTTATTGCATGATTACAAGTTGTGAAGGGTATATAAGATTCAGCATGGCCGAATATAGCACTCTTACCTGTTCTATTATAAATGACTAAAAACACTAATTTTGAGTTTCTCCGAAAGGCAGTTCAAAATAAAAGAAAAATTTGGGACCGGCCACGCGGACCGGGCCCAGCTAGTTATATATATATTATTTATCTAATTAACCGTTAATATTAGTTTTATTGACATTGCATATATGCGTTATACCAAGAACCGTTGTCCTTTTTAGATTTCACAATCATTACTCGATAAAAAAAATTATATCTCTATAAATTTAAAATACGCACATTTTTTATTGTCTTTTTATCATTAAGTACAAAATATTCCATTTACAAAAAAATCACATTTACAAGCCATCTTCCAACGCCAACATTTGTTAGATCACACAATAGAAGACACCAGTAAATAAAAAAAAATGCTAAATAATATCAAAGTTTATTTTATTGGTATTTCGTAATTCATATACATAGATATTAGATTGATACGAATGATTTTCATAGTGGAGGAGTTTCTCACAAATGAAAATAAATTAAAAAGATACTTTGGGTCAATGATATAAAAATTAGAAAAAAAACAAATTATTAAATTTTTTTGTTTTAGATTAAGGATTTGATAAATATAAAAAGTTTTTTAAAAATATTATTTTTATGTGGAAATTTATGAAAAATTTAGGAAAATCTTTTTTTTTTTTGCAACATATCTTGATCTTAAGATTTGGTAAAAGGTTCCGAGAACTTTTGGATAGGTTAGGTAGAGTAGGCAGCTGTTGTGCAGCTCACTTGGCTCCATTATATTGATCCAATGTTACAAAGTAGGAACATATTGCTTCTACATTTCACTAAGTAAATATAATTAATTAACTTATTAAACATTTGTGGTGTCGTCCCGCCATTTCGACAAGAAGCATTTCAAAAACAAACGAGTAATTAAGAAAACATTTTTTATTTATTTTTTGGTAAAATTCTACCCACTGTGTTACAATGACGATCAACAATTCAATCATAATTTCACATTACATGAATGATAAGACAGACGTGTGTAGAAAGAAATTAATTAATTAAAATCATCAGAATATGTGTGGTACGGCGCAATGACTAGTTTTGTTTGCTGTTTTTGACCAGATGATTTCTCTTGGGAGCTTTCATCAATAACCAAAAACACAAAAAAAAAGCTCAATTAATATTTATGTTAAAACTCAATTATGCTAATTTCTTTTTATGCGAGTATTACTTAAATGTATGTATGTATGCATATGTACATACATGTGTATGAATGTGTGTTAATATTGTAAGAATTTGAAATCTGGATCTAATCATACTTAAAAATGTTTGCTTTCACGAAATTATTCATAACAACTGTTGATGGATTGGTGTGTCATAAGTCTTCTAAATAAACAGTTGTGAGAAAAATATAAGCAGGGCTTAGAACAGTGTTTTGTGTTAAACCATCTCAAATTAATTTAAAAATTTGCTATTTCACTGTTTCTAAATATTATAAATTGTATCTACATTGTATTTATTCTGTGTATAAAGTGTATCAAAGAATTAAAAAAATTCAAAGTTTGAGGTCTCTGACTCATCTACAGCCGAAATTATAAGGCCTTGAGAATTGGGAAACACCAAAAAAAAAAACAGAAACAAACAAACGAACTAAATCTCCATTTTCTGGAAAAGTATTACTGGAACGTAGTTCAGCAGGGTTGCATTTAAAAGGTTATCAGATTGCCTCTGATTGGTAACGTAAAATGTAATTTTAAATGAGGATATATTTTTAAAAAAACCTTTTAAAAATTTTTAATAAGCATATGTTAAAAACGGTTTAGCGGTAACAAATTTCAAAGTTGGGCGATCTTTGGAACTCGTATCTGTATATCAAAATGGGGTAATTGTATATAAAATTAATATTTTGATGTGTTGTACACGCAATGACAAAATTACAATACCCAACACCGTGTTTTTGTAGTGTGGTGGAAGAAAACTTTACGAAAATTCATAAAATTCGAAGGAGGTTAGGTGAACTTTATTGATCAGACATGGAATTACCCATATGTAATTTGAAATTGTAGCGACAATAGCTTGCAACAAAAAAAATAAAAATGTTAAAATTTTTCTAAGTTGAACTATGATATGTTTAAAAAATAAGTAAAACGTACAATGTACATGTAAAAAACATAAAAAAAAATATTAAAAATAAAAAAAAAAAATAATAAAAAAATTACAAAAAAAAAATTACAACAAAAATTGAAAAAAATATGAAAAAAATAATAAAATATAAATAATATATCAAATAAAATATGTAGGTTGCTGTTGTAATTGTGAAAAAAAAACGAGGTGGTCGTGGTTTTTTGCTCATATCTTAGAAAGTTATGGGGCGATTATGCTGCGTTTCCTGGATATTTTCAAGAGATTGATACCATATACAGATCTGAGGAACATATCGTTGCTTCTAAAAGTTGATTTCAACTAACACACGGGCAGACGGACAGATGGTCAGGGCTTAAACGACTCCTCTATTCATAAGCTTTTAGAAAATATACACTTTATGGGGTCGAAAATGAAAATTGTAGAAATTACAAACGGAATGACAAAGCTATATATAACCTTGTGCACCACAGGTGAAGGGTATACACAAATTTTTAATCTTCATTGGTCTATCCTTAAAACCGTTTACGCATGCAACATTCATATTATATATCCATAACAATATTTGGTTATCGAAAGCAGGTAATAGTTATTTTAGTTTTGTTTCATTATTTATTTCGTCATGATAATCAAGCGTTTGCTTGTATTTTACCATTTAATGTTAGCTTTTTTCGAAAACTTCTATATGATTGTCCTTTAAAAATAGTATGATTTACCAAGTTATTATGACAAAAATAGTATGAATGTGTAAGCAAAAATAACATTACATTCGAAGCCATTTCAAAAATTAAATAACCATTAAATGATTAGTCAAACAACAGTATGATTACAAAACAACCAAGCTATGATATCTATAAATCATAGTTTATTTTTAACTGTTCTTCTTCTTGTTAAATACATTTTTACTATTGAAGAGTTTGACATGTGAAAAAACATACAAACATTTTAGAAATATAAAGAAATACTTTAAATAAACGATAAAATGTTAAAAATATTGATATAAAATGCTGTTTTTAAAAAAATATGTACAATAAAAAGGATAAATAATAATTTATTTGATATATTCATATATATTTGGTTTTTTAAACTCCTGCAATGATTGCAGTAGTAAGTTTCTTCTAATATTCTCTATTTTTTGCACACCTTAATTTTTATTTGACGTTTCCAGGTATGTGGACTGTGTGGTTGCTGATTAGCTTCTGATCACAAACGAGTGTTGGATATTTTTAAGTGCAATTGCACATTTATAATCTTGTGTAGACTTTTGTTTTTGTTGAAGTAAAATATATGTTTTAACCACAATCATACAATTCAATCATAATATGTTGCTCTTAGATAATGATTATTTCAACCATGTTCTTTGTTTTTCTTGCGTGAGGATATCCTTCCTACTGGAAAATCGTGAAACCTAAGAGAATGATAGTTATTGGAAATGCTGTGAAATTTGCCTTTAGCTTGTTGACTATAACTTAAGCCATTAACAAACGGTTAAGTTTTGTAGGTCATATCTGTGGCTTGGAGCTAAAAGGGCCAATGTCAAAATATTTACTTTTGAAAAAATTTTAATTGAACTTTAACTTTTATATATGCTTTCACAGTGACATTAGCCAGCATTTTATTTATAAAGCTGTTCTGGGTTAGGTATGACTTTAGCTGTTTTACCATAATGAAATAGGGCAAGAAAACAAATCTAATGCAATGATTAACCCAAAAGACCAAAAAAGTGACATTGGCCCTTTTAACTCCAAGCCACAGATATATACTTAGGTACATACATACATATGCATGCACATAAGTATGTCTTCGGGATTCATAATTCTATTTAATAAAAATACATACAAGTGGATCGCAGAGGTCATTTTATTTGAAACTGGTTCAAAAACTTTATAAGTAGATACTTGATTTACTGTAATTAATTTTTTTTTTTTAATTTCATATAATTTTCTTTTTTTTATTTTTTTAAATAATATTTTTCAATTAAAAATGTAAATTTTTATTTGATTAATGGTGTCATTTTGATGATTCGAGCAGCACAAAATAAAATTTTAACGACTTACATACATACATATGTATGTATATCAATTTCGTAATAAAATTAAAAAAATTTTTCTGTGTGGGTGTGAAGCCACTATTTTTGGAACTAACAAATATCAGAATAAAATTCAAATAAATTCTCCATTATTATGGCGCTGAATTCAAAAATCCAGAAATACAAACGTACATTTATATGTATGTATGTACGTGTAGACATATGTAATTCAACGATTTATGATTGATTAATTTTGCCTACCTTAACATTGTTTACAATATTTTTCTTAAATTTAATGTTTTTTTTTATACCCTTCACAGTGAGTGTAAGGGTATATAAAGGTTTATCAGTCCGTGTGAAATTTCTACAATTTTCATTTGCGACCCCATAAAGTATATATTTTTTGAAAGCTTATAAATAGGGGAGACGATTAAGCATTATTCGTCTGTCCGTTTGTATATGGAAATCAACTTTTTTAAGCCCTCCGGCGTCGTCAAAATCTGTGTGAGATACCAAAATATCAGCAATATGCGGGAGCAGAGCAACACATAACACAAAAATTAATACAAACTGAATGAGCGTAGATCCGAATCCCAGTTGAAACACATTTTTTTTTTTTTTTGATACCTACATAACACATAAACTCAATTTATAATTTTACAATGGGTTGTTTTTAGCCAGATAAAATCATTATAAAGATAATAGTGGAAATCACCCTTCGTGGTAAACAGATCATGCAAATATTGCAGATCTTGCAAGTCCAGTATATATTCTATAGCAGACGTTGCTTTTGAAAATTTCCAACTGTGACAGCGCATAGAGAAAGGGACCTAAGGGTATAAACAGGTTCTGTTCAGGCGAGCCACTTTAAAGATTAAATGATTTTTCTATTTTTTTTTTAAATTATTCATAAGGAAAAAAATAAATGTTTTGTAGTTTCGTAAAATCAAGTTATTTTGTTAATTTAGTAGAGGAAAAAATTAAAATAAATAAATTTTACCGTTAGGTACCTTTCTATTTGCGCTTAGAATCGTCGACTTCACTTTTATAAAACGCGCATATCTCTGGGAGGGAACACTTTTGGTGCATGGGATCGGTCTCATTCGATGATCAGATGTTGTCCACATAAAAAAAAGTAAAAATTGTTTTTTTACCCTTAGGTCCCTTTCTCTATGCGCTGTCACATATGCATTCCTTAAATTATTCTTAAGTTAATCTGCAAACAAATGCAAACTATGTAGTACAACAAAATTGAGGGAAGCTAGTTTGAATCTCGGTTGGGCCAAAAAATGTTTTTTATTGTTTTTCTATTTTTTTTTTTAGTTATTAAAATATACATACATGCATAACATTATTACATAATTTTACGATGGGTTCATAAACAACTGACATACAAAGAAAAAAAATTTTAGAAATTCAAAACAGATATGACGTTGAAAATAATATAGCCAAATAACGTATTATATTATAAATCTATAACGTATAATAAAATATAATCTAATTTTATTAAGTTATGCTGTGTTCACTATACCTATGTACAAGATGGTGAAGGGTATTATCAGATTCGACATGGCCGAATATAGCACTGTTACTTGTTTATAAAAGTATATTTATAAAAAAATTTACATGTTTCATTTTGTTGTTGCTTTTATTTGTTTACATAAAAAAATTTATTTTGGATTTTACACATGCACTCATTATCAACTTTTAATTCATTCATTAAAAAAAAAAAATAAAGATTATGATAGACATATTTAAGTACATATGAATATAATCATACCCTACCCAATATTTTGTGGGTAGAGCTACATATATGGGTGTTTTTACTTTCACAACAATATCTTTCTATTAAAAGTGAATTTACACCCCCTTATATATGGGATGACGATGTAAGATTGCCTTATAATTAGCTAGTTTTGAAGAGAACATTTCTGTAGACTATGACTGAAAATAAAATTATGCCTAAATGGTACAAATTTTCGATGACGCCGAGGTATAATTGAGGTTCTATGCCATTAATGTGCTGAACTATCTCATCCATTAGCTCTTGAATTGTTGCTGGCTTATCGACGTACACATTTTCTTTCAAATAACCTCAAAGAAAGAAGTCCAACGATGTCAAATAACATGATATTGGAGGCCAATTGACATGGCCACCACGTGAGATAACACGGCCACTTGTCGCGGGTCACGAAAAGTTCGTTATGATCTCACTATAGCGAACACATTCACGAACAACATCACACCTCCCGGCCTAATTTGGGGAAAAATACGGCCCGATGATGCCACCCATAAGCCCATAAGCCGTACCAAACAGTCACTCTGGAAGACTTGCAAAACGTTTGCATACAGTATTGCTACTGTATAAAAAATCACATACATATGCAAAGTTCCGAAACAATGCATCAACTATAAAACCGATGCATTGTTTGCTTTCTTACTGCGTTAAAAGTACTTCGCGGCGGCGTTTTAAAATTGTATTCATTGTGTACTTATTGTACTGCGGCGTTATGAAATATGATGTTTTGTTCAAACGCAAAGCAACTGACGTTTTGGAAGTCAGCCTCTTTGTGGGTGCATTGGTTTTTCGACAAGCACTCTTGGATTATCATTCGCCCAAAAGCGGCACTAATATTTTCTTTTTAAATGAGGAATTAAATTTTTTGGAGTAAGTCATATGTACATGTGTATATGATTAAGGTTGAAACTGTTCCAGCTTAATTCTATTGATATTCTTTTGATTCTCTTAAAGGAATGCATACTATGTAAATTAAAACCGTATTTTGCATTCAGAAGAAATATATTTTCAATATAAGTAGCGCCTAAATGCTTAGTGACGACGTAAATACCATTAATTATTTCCTCTAGTTTAACGAAAACAACAACAAAACCTTAACATCTACAACGGGTCATTGGAACAATTAAAAATGTACATTAATTAAACGTCGATTAAGCATTAGTTATTTAAGCATGACTTAGTGTGAGCAATTATTTGTTTAAAGTGTATTTAAATAATCTTAATATGTACACATACTTAGATTAAAACTAAAATAGACTATTTAGTATGACCCGATACAAAATTATTAAAACTTAGTTTTTCGAATTTTATTAAACTAATAAACCTTTAAAATTAAAAATATGTCAGAAAATTAATATAAAAAAAATTTTCGTTTTCAATTTTTTCGTTCCTTAATTGTAATTATTAAATTTAATAAACATATGAACACATTAGCTCTTATACTTAGTAATTGTGAACTCTTGGGTAGTAAGTATTCGATTTACAATTGTATTAGGGTTGGCAAATATTTTACAAAACAATTAAAAATCTAATCACATTTGTATGTTCATAATAAGAACGTACAATTTGCTTAAACAATTTTTTACAACGCTGGACATCGGTGTTAATTTAATGATCAATAAAATTTAAATGTTAATGCGTGTATTTAAGCTGAATAATTTTTAAAAAATTTCCAAATTAGTTTATTGTAAAGGTATTGCTGAAACTGCGTTTAATTTTTTATTCAAAGTTTTTATGAAAAATTTTAAATATTTTTAATTCACTGTTTACTGATTGCGATTAAATGGCCACACAGAAAAGTAAGAAATTGGAATTAAGTCGCCATTTTAAAAATAATAACAGTTTTGCTATTCGATTGTTTTAGAGATTTACATTAAATGTTTAACTGAACTGCTATACATGTATTAAATAAAACAATTATTTTAAAGTTAAATCGGTGTTGTTAACTAAAGCATACTAAAGTCCTTTGCGTATAAACAACTTCTGTATTACAATTTTTTTCATTCAATTTAAAAATTCCTTTCGTCTCTAATACACTCGAGACTCTAAGTCACTCGTACTTTTAACTCATAAGTAGTGTGTGCAGAGTGTGTTTTGTTTTTATACTCCATAAAGTATATATTTTTCGAAAGCTTTTTGGGGAGTCAATTGGGCAATTCCCGTCGGTTGGTTGGTATCAACTTTTAAAAGGGCTTGACTAGCAGAATATAATACATTAACAAAAAAATGTTAATCCATGATGATCTCCACTACAAAATGGCGTACAAAAAATTTATATATGAGTCAAATCTAGTATTAAAAAAATGCACCCCTTTTAAGCCACCCAATATTTGTAGTGCATGAAAGGGTTTAGCCAATAAATACAGTAAACTAATAAAAAGAGTTAAGTTCGAAATGAAGTATGAAACAAAATGGCGAATAATTTCTTTTAACCCCAACAGTATGGGTATCAAATGTAAGGGCTTAACAATGAACTACTATGAAAAAATTTAAAATAAACGATGGCGTCGGAAATAATAAAGCGAAACGGCGTAAAATGTTAATTCTAAAATTAAGGCTATGATGCGATGAGATCATTTCATTTTTATACATAATAAAACTAGTTTTTTAAAAATTTGGGTTCATGGAATTTTTCGAAACCCGGGTTTTTTTATATGCCGAATAATTGATTACTTTAATTAAGTATAAAAAATTTTATGCGTGAATAAGACTGTTGTTGGTCATATTCACACAAAATAAATTATATGAAAATAACCAGGCATATTTTAGGAAAAGTCCATTTTATATTCTTAGCCATTTTCATTCTAAGTGAGTAATTTTCAGTTTCTTTTTATACCCTTCACCTGTGGTGCACAATGGTATATATAGCTTTGTCATTCCGTTTGTAATTTCTACAATTTTCCGACCTCATTAAGTATATATTTTCTGAAAGCCCTGACCGTCTGTCCGTCTGTCCGTGTGTTGGTTGAAATCAACTTTTAGAAGCAACTATATGTTCCTCAGATCTGAGTATAATATCAATCTTTTGGAAATATCTGGGAATGAATCGCTATTGAAATTCAGCACAATCGCCCCATAAATTTCTGAGATATGAGCAAAAAACCACGACCACGTTTTTTTCACAACTACAACAACAACATACATACGTATATACATGTTAGAGTAAACGTGGCATCGAGTCCCAGCTGAGCCAAAAAAATTTTTCTTTTTATTTTCTATATTATTTATATTTTTAATATTTTTTTTTTATTTTTTTATAAATTTTTTTTAAATTTTTTTATTGTTTTTCTTTTTGTTTTTAATAATTTTTTTTTAATTTTTTTTGGAAACATACATACGTAAACTCAATTTATAATTCTGCAATGGGATGTTTTGTATATGTATTAGAGACCTGCATTACTTCATGAATGCTTTAAATAACAGTGAATTAAGCTTGATACTGTGACACAATTCATCACACAGCACACACCATATGAATAAAGTAAATGTGATTGAGAAAAACATGATTAAAAAATATTGCATTCACTTAAATATGATCGTATTTTTTCTGTACACTACACAGCACAGCAAAAAAAAACAAAAAGCTATGCACCACTTTAAAATCATGCATTCATTCAAAAAAATAATGTACAATTTACATACATATTAAGTATGTACGTATTTCATATGCGATGAATGGTAATACAAACAATTGTTATTGCATGACTACACGTTGTGAAGGGTATATAAGATTCGGCACGGCCGAATAAAGCCCTTTTACTTGTTCTTATTGCATCACATACAGTGTTGCAATAACAAGAGCAATTGTGACCAAAACCACAAGTAGAAAGATTTTAAAGATTTGTCTTAATCTGTATTCCAATTATAGTTTCTCTTCTATGAATTTTTATATATTCGTAAGTACTATCAAAATATATGATCATTATTTTCACAATCGGACCTACTGTACACCCATCGAGTATGCACACGATTACACTTTATTAAATCACTTTAGCTTCTTGATCTGGCTAATGGTTTTATTACCAAAATGCACCGTCAAGTACACAAAAATAATTGAACTTTTAATTTAATGCCCACATGTGGGCAATAGAAATGAGCTCGCGCTTCTACGCATTTATTTATCAATGACATTGAAATTATTTATGCGCCTTAAAAAAGAAATTTAATTTGCAAAATTAAAAAAAAAAGTTTAAGCTAAATTCACATTTGTTAAATATTTGTCCCAATAATTTTAACGTCAAGTTCTGGTAATTAATTGTTTAAAGTTGTACGATATTTTCTTTATCAAATAAAATAAAGACACTTAAAAATGGATTTTAACTACAATTTCTTTAAGTTAAAACAAGTTTTCATCTAAATGTATAAAAGAGTAACGTGAGTGACCGACTGACTGACAGATTTATTATAGCACAACCAAAACACAAAAAGTTAGAGACTTTAAATTTGGACAATAAATTCATCTTCTCATTTATAGATCCATTAAGAAGAGATTCTTGAAAATTCGAACCTTTAGAGGGGGGGAAAGAGCAAACGTTAGATAAAAATATGTTGCAGTCTACTCAAAAAATAAATTGACAGGATTCTAGCCCTTTTTTGCATTTCAACTCCTTTAACCCTCCGCTTTTATTTTAGTACTTGCTTCGTGAAAAAATATCAATACAATTTCAGGATTTTTTTTAAATTCGCACTTTAAAATCATTCTTATATTATATAATAAGACATGAATTAAAAACTATTGCAAAATTGAATTTGGAAACTTGTTTAAGTCATATCTTTGGAAACTTTTAGGGGGATTAAGAAAATACTTAAAAACGGAAAACAAGGAAAATATTGTTACAGATTAAATTTGATTAACATTTTTACAGATTAAGTTTGGTTTACATTTTTTACAAGCGATTATCAACGTAATTCTGAATGTTATTAATTTTTTAGTACTGAAATTAATATATTCATGTGATTACGAGTATTCAGCCAAATATTTGTCTAATAGGAACATACTTTGGAAAACATAAAACTGATAAACCTTAAACAATTCAGAAATTTAAGTCGGGCAAATCCAACTTTAAAATATCAGCTACAAATAACTGTGAACAAATAATAAGCATCTCGTTCAAAATACCACGATTTACTTAAAGCAACTTTCGCAGCAGCTATGAAATTTGGTAGAGTTCCTTATGCATAAAAGTTTTCAGTCAAGAGCAGGTCCACTATTTATCTAATTTGTAATTTTAAATTTTTTATACAAAAATTCTTGGTATAAGTCAGAGAACTTATATAGGTTGCATTGGACTATCGGCATGGAAAGCATGTAAAAAAGAGGATGAGAACACGACATTTGTCTTCTTGACCTAATTGAAATATTAACGGATTTAGGATAAATAGAAGAATTTGGCCGATATTTTGTTCCATACATAATTGAATCATACCAATTTTATCGTAATAAAAAGAAATGACCATTATTTCCCAAATAATTTGTGTTTTATTCAAAATCAACATGGGCCCCTTAAATTTTAACCACCCATGGTTTTGGGCTTTAAATGTCCCTAGGCAATCGAACCGACATAACTAAATCGACTCGGTGATTCTGAGTTGATTGGTTTATTTGAAAATGGGTGCTTTGAGATTTATTTTTTGTTTTACAAACATTAGCAAAAACACATTAAATCATTCCATCTCTTGTGGTGTAGAGTATTAAACTAAGGGAAGAGGAAAGTTATATATACGCGCCAAATAAAAGTGATTAAACAGAACGAAATTGAAAAAATATTAAATAATTTTGGCAAGGTCAGTGACTATCGCATTTTGCGTCTAATTATCAGCACGTTGCTTTGGCAAATTGCTTGTTGATAATATTTAATACTTAAGTTTGTACATACAACTTTACGATAGTGGAGGGGTGTCGGGTACGGTTATGGCAACGAAAGCAGGTGGCTAGGAAAGTGATGATTGTTGTTTGATGTTACGTAAAAGAAAAATGATAACTGAGTAAGCATAATTATTTAAACATTACATTGGGAAAATATTTATATGTCCATCACTTTTTATAAATTTTGTAGAAATCAATTTTCTTTTTACCTTTGCCTTCAGTGTGAGTAGGATTTCTTCTACTCTTATCTATCGATATCCGACAAGGGGAAAAATCAAACATGGGATTTGATTCAACTGATGAAGAAGTGATTTGATGCCTTTAATATTAGCCTATCATTGGAGATCATGTGTTTATATGTTCTAGCTGAACCCGGACCGCTTTGCTAATCCCCACAAAGTTTTTGTTATTCTTAGAAATTGCAATATCAGGAAAAATCATCCTCAATATGAAACCCAATAAACTGTGAACACAATCTTTAGTACATAACAAGTAGGAATCCTACATTCGGAGGAGTCGAATATGATAATACCCTTCACTATAAATAGGTATAACGTTATACTCCATATACATAGTTCTCGTATTTCCGACTACATCTTTGATTTTGAATTTGTTCATAGTTTAGAAGCTGTATTATACTATTCCAGCCTTTTTTATATATATGGTGTTGAACAAAATTATTCGCCATTTTGTTAAGGAAGACATCTTGGATTTTAACCATTTTATGATTTGCTGTATCTTAGTAATTCTTTGAAGTTAGGCAAAAAAAAATATTAATTTTTTTAGGCTAAAGTTATTTATACAAATCGAAAGAGATACCTAAATTGAGTAAAACGTAATAAAAATCTAAAACTGCAATTTTGTGCTTTAAGGCCTTTGTGCCGAACATCAGTAAAGTGTCTTAAGTCTTTCTCTTTAGTCTTACTCGTATGTCATACACAGCAAAGAATTGCAGTTGTCAGAAAATGAAATTTGCCTAACTACACGCAAAGTAATATGATCACTATGATCATATTATACTCTTTTCAAAAATATTCAGCTATCGCAAACAAGTAATATATATTTTTTATTTTTTTAAACACTACTTTGGCACTGCCTAATATGGCCCCATACTACAAAATTGCCCCAACTTCGGGTTTGATATTCATTATCAAATGTCAGCTCAATTTTGAAATGAAATGTAATTTCAAAAATAATGAAGAATTTACCTATTATTGAAATGAAATATGGCCCAAATGAAATAAATAATGCCTCAAATATGTGGGGTGTCACAATATTTAAAAAAAAGAAAAACAAAAGAGAAAACTTAGAATTTTAACAAGTAAATGTGCTATATTGAGCCGTGCTGAGTCTGATAATACCCTTTACTATCATGTATGTTGGTAAAGTAGCCACATCATAGCGTAGCCTATATTTTAGATTTTATGTTATACGCTATTTGGTTTTAATATTTTCGATGACATCTTTGATTTTAAATTTTTCATAGTTTACTGCATTCTGCTGTGTTGAAGAAGGCAAAACCGTAATTACTATATTTGACCTATATATCCGACATCTTATATCGGCCGCCATCTTGACTTTGAACGTTTTCGCAGTTTAATGTTTTCTATTGTTTTTAGTATATTTCTGATACCAATATTAAAAGTGTTAAAGAGGGTTATAATAACGAAAAACTAATTATCTTTCCCATAACATTCTAACTTTAGCTATAGACAAGTTATAATAAAAGGCCCTAATATTAGTACAAGTGGCATCAACTAACGACCATATTCATCATCAGTTTAAAACTGTATCAATTGTTCATAAAGCGAATTTTGTAAAAGATGTTGCTTCGAAAAAACTTTAATAAAAACTCGCCCTATAAAAATTATATTCGAGGCTCAATTATTTTGAACACGGCCCATATAATGAGTCACAAACAAACATTAAGGTGATTCTAAGTCAATTGGTACACTCTAATGTGATTGTTAAGCAACTACCTATACATTATAAACTTAAGCTTAAACGTAAAATCTTCTTTGTACCGTTGGTGGTGTAGGGTATAAAACATCAACACATACATAGTTTCTTGTTTTAAACAGATTTCATTTCAATATTAATTAATTTACTTTCGTTTCAAAATGAAAGTAAATTTTTTTTTATTACACAATAAGAGTAGGGGTGTTATGCGGCGGCAGCGGTATTTGCTGCTATTATCGCAGGTAAGAACTTCAAGGTCTTTTTGCTCTCTTAACAAAGTGTAAACAACTTGTTAACTAGAAACGCAAAACAATATTCCATGTTAGAAAAAATATTAATATTAAGTAGTGTTAGATATTGTGCGCGAGATTTTTTCTTTATTTCTTAACAGCAAATTTATTTTACGATTGTCTGTACTTTCTTTATTATGATCTGCTTTCACAAGATAGTACCTGCATAGAGAATTAAAACACTATTTCATAAAATAGCAAATCAGTTTTTATATAAAATATTCTAAAAATGGTATGGTTTTTGCCAAATTGTTTTTAGAATTTGCGGCAAAAGAAATGATTACAAGTCAATTGTTTCGAAATAAACAAATTTAGCAGTAAAATAATAAGAAACACATTTTGAAAAAAAAACATAAAAAATATACATAAATTCTTAATTTCACTTGGAATTTTCTCAATTTCAAATTGAAATTCTCAATTTCAAATTAAAATTCTCAATTTCAATTGGAATTTTCTCAATTTCAATGAAAATGGTGTAGTAAAATAATATTTAAGGATTAGAAATTATTTATATGGACTTTGACATTTTTTATTAAGGATTTACTTTTATTCTGTTGGGAACAAAATTTTTTTAACAAGTTTATTTAATTTTTGTTGGTACTTATTTAATTGGGAATTATCTTAATTTACTTGCAACGTACTATTTTTGTCTGTACGAACAGGTCCACAAAGAACTAGGTAAAAAAAAAATTAAATAAATCAGTTCTCCGAATTTGTATACAAAGTTTTCATTTAGCTCAGATTTTGAAATTATTTTGTAATTGTGTATGATAAATATACTAAAACACAAAAAACTGTTATAAATATTATAACTGAAGAATTGTTGAACTTTTAATTTATAGTTTATATACAATAAAATTTTAAATAAAATATGTTTCTTTTAAAAATTAATAAAATTTTTTTTAAACTACTGTAGTAATATATTTAGTATGGTACTGTGATGTTTTTTTATGGTGTTTTCCTTTCTAAAAAAAATGTTGCAATAAGTATGTGTAACTTTTTTTATCAGTCTACACACACCCTTAAAAAGTTGTCCATTTTTTTTTTGTTTCAATGGAACAGAAAAATTTCATGATTTTACACTTTAACACATTCTGTGTTAAAAACTCGTTTGCATAAAAAAGTATTTATTCACATAACACAGCTGTAAAATATGGTACTTTGTTACACTGAAATATAATTGGGGGTAAGATATGCCAGTTATTTGTGCAAAAAAAAAATGGCCCAATTATGCCCCTGTACAAAAATCCGCATCAAACAGTGACTCGTTTTGGGTGTATCGGCTTTTCAATGTATGCGTGCGGGTTTTCTGTGCCCCAAATGCGACAATTTTGCTTGTTTACATACCCGCCAAGATCAAAATGAGCTTCATCTGAAAAGATGATTTTTTTTTGCAAAATCGGCCAAAGTAATGTCGCAATATTTCCCAGCGTTGTTCAAGCGTATACACAACCATATTTGTTCAGCCGAAGGATAAAACTAATTATCTGTCAAATCAGACATGAGCTAAGTGCTACCATTTACGAAATAAGCATTAGTTGAAAAAAGAACGTTAGATGGCGGACCCTTTACCTTCAAAACTCAAAATTCATCACTGCTATTGACTGAAGTTTAAAATAAGAAAAAAGCAATCAACTAACGAATAGAGACTACCAATTTAATAATTTGGCCTGGTTGCTTGTTGTATTTAATATTTAGTTTATATGTATAACACTTGTGCTTTTGTCAGATCATCATCAGTAGACATTTACACAATAATTTTTGAAAAAGTTTAAAATGCAACCAGAGGCTCAATTCTCGTTCTGTCAAACTGTAAACTGAAAATTTTGTGTGTGTCATATCATATTGTGCCACCATACCTTTTGCTATACAAAAACTTTTTCTTTCACAGTTCCATAGAACGAAAATTAAGTCCCAGCTTTTTATACAATTCTCAGTAGCCAAATGAAAACTTCAACTAAAATAAGAAACACATAAAAGTTTCTTTACAACTCCAACCAAATTTGTTTCTTTTAAAATTCTATACATTTCTATGATATCGTTTGAATAAATTTAAAAAAAATTATTATAAAAATTTAGCAAAGTAAAAGTAAATTCAATAAAAATAATACCGACTAGAAGTGCAAAAAAAACCCAATATTATAAGAGTATTTTTTAGGTTTAATTATTCAAAACCTGTTTATAATATATTTAATTAATACACAATACACGTATCTATTACTTTTAACTACAAAATGCGTTGTACATACTCGTGTATCTAACAGATACAAGTTATTTAACACCAACATGAGTTAGGAATAAGTAGTAGTAAGAAATAATAGAAAAAAATTAAAGGTAAATGAACCACAAATTAAAAAAAAAATAATAATAATAAATTAACACATAGTTCAACAGATAATAAAATTGTTAAGAATCTCAATTCAATTTAAAAAAAAAAAAAAAAATTAAATGTAACGTAGTTTCAAGTACGTTGATAAAAAATATCTTTGTAAGTATAAAATTTGATATTAGATGGTGTTTTGTGAAATGTAAGCGAAAAAACAGAGGCATTCGTGTGTATTTGTTCATATCTCAGATAGTTATGGGGCTATTATGCCGAATATATATAACATTTTGATAACTTACACGGGTCTTGGCGATATCGGGGGACTTCAAAAAGTTGATTTCAACATACACACGGACAGACGGATAGTGCTTAATCGACTCCCCTATTTATAAGATTCGGGGTCGGAAATGAATATTGTTAAAATTTCACACGGAATAACAAACATATATTTACCGTTTTACACTGTCGTGTGAAGGGTACAAAAAGCAGTTTGGTCTAAACTCAGTTTAAACTAAAAATATACTGCCATATGAAAAAAAAAAATATTAAAGTTTTATACAGAGTTTATGAAAGTGATTTTCTATCAATATTTGATTTATAAACTTTTAATAAAGCCTTGATAATGTTTATGCATATGGCAGTTTGTTCTAATATATAGGGTGTTCCAATAAAAGTTTTATATCGATTTTTTATTTTGATTGTAAAGAGAAGAGTATGCCAATTATAATGGAACACAGTACCAGCCGAGTAGAAGTTAAAGCTGCGCTTGCAGCACCTTAATCATTCCATGGAATTTTTCATCACCAAATCACTAATTTGCGGCTGTATCTCCTCAATAACACAAATGCGACTTTTTTTTATTTTATTGGAACAGCCTTTATAAAGGCTCCGCCATCTAACGTACTTTTTTCAACTAATGCTTATTTCGTGAATGGTAACACTTAGCGCATGTCTGATTTGACAGATAATTAGTTTTATCCTTCCGCTGAATGAATATGATTGTGTATACGCTTGAACAACGCTTCGCTAAGTGGGCCTACGGTCGACTTACAGAAGATGCCGATTTTGCCGAAAAAATCATCTTTTCAGATGAAGCTCATTTTGATCTTGGCAGGTATGTAAACAAGCAAAATTGTCGCATTTGGCGCACAGAAAATCCGCACGCATACATTGAAAAGCCGATACACCCAAAACGAGTCACTGTTTGGTGAGGATTTACATCCAGAGGCATAATTGGGCCATTTTTCTTCGCAAATGAGCAAGGAGTGGCCGTAGTCAATGGCAACCGTTATCGAGCCATGTTGAACGAATTTTTGTTCACAAAAATTGAAGAGGAGGATATTGACAACATTTGGTTTCAACAGGACGGCGCTACGTGCCACACCGCCGAAGCTTCACTTGATGTTTGGCGCCCTGTTTTTGAAGATTGCACTATTAGCCGCAGAGCTGATGTCGTTTGGCCACCTCGGAGCTGCGATTTGACACCGTTGGACTATTATTTGTGGGGTGCCGTCAAAGATTAGTGTTACGCCAGCAAGCCAGAGACAATTGACGCTTTAAAGGGTAATAGTCGTGAAGCCATTGGTGAAATTCAGCTGCACACAATCGATAATGTGCTTAAAAATTGGACCGATCGTGTAGGCTACTGCATGGCCAGCCGAGGCAGCCATTTGAATGAAATTATTTTTCATTATTAACCGGAAGGATTGTACTTTCAAATAAAAAAAGAAATTTGAGAAAATATTCAATAGTTTTTTTTTTATAGTAATTTCAAAAAAAAAAAGTTATTTGGCGGATCCTTATTTTATATTAAATATTTACTTGTTGTTTAATCTTGCACAAAATAAGATCAAAATTAATTGAATAAGTCGCATAACAGAGGCAGCTTGTCGGTATAAACGCGGTCAACACATTGATTAGGCTGGTTCTCACTACAAACCGTTGTTTGAATTTAATCATTTTCAAAAAAAAAGGTATTTGGCGGACCCTTTGTATTAAATATTGTAATTAATTCATAATCGTTTTGAATAATTGAAAGTTAAAGTTTCATTAATTAATTAATTAATCATTTAATTAAATAATTAGCAATTTACACACCAATTGAAAAATAAATTCCAAAATGTTAAACAGCATATTTAACTTTAACTAAAACGAAACTTCTGGTTTTTAGGAGTTAAAATACGAAGCGTAGAAAATATTTTAATGACATAATTATTTGAAAATTACTTTTAAACGTCCACGTCTAATTAAATCGCATTATTGCGATCGTTGGTTTAAATATATTTAACCAACTCTATTACCGTGTGAAATATTAAATTTTAACTTGGCAGTCGGTTAAGAGGTTAACCTTTTTACTACCTAGAACAGCTATATAGTCTTTGAATTATATATTTAATTGCGGCCTTAATTTTAAAGACCTTTAATTATTCATAAATGATCTAATTTCCGTAAATAAAGATTTTATCTGTACAAATAGCAAAGCACAATGTACTTTTTAACATACGGAAAACACGCATGTATATCCCATCACTTTTTTAAATGATGGGCGTGTGCCTGTCAAAATTGTCATTAAATTAGATGGTTTTATAAATTTTGGTTTTAACATTTACATATACATATGTACGTGTGTAATTGCGTTTGACATAACCTCTGCATGTTTACAACTGTTGGGGTCATATGTTTATATATCACAAGGAAGATGTTCTGTCATTTGACTTTAAAACATACAAGCATGTATGTATATTCCACATAAGTGCTGCTTAAGGATTCACCTAAATATTTACCTAACGTAAACATATTACGATATACGATATAATAGTGTAATTTCTCTGTTTGTTTAGAGTCAATTAACATGATTTTCTCTTTAAGTGTATTAAGTGCACGATTAGCATTATATTTAGTTATAACGTTACTTAACGAATAAACAGAAAAGAAAAATTTTCGCATTTGTTATTTATGTCTTTTATTGCTGGCCCAGAAGCCATTTTGTAAGAGAGATGTTAATGCATGATTGTTGATCGCAATAAGACGTTCATAAGCAATAATTGCTCTCATGGAAACATAATTGCAATGTTTGTCTTATTCGCTACAGTTAATTATTATAAATTTAAATTGTTCAATCCAACCAGAAAACTTCATTGCTAAAAAGCGGTTTGTGCATGGCTTACTTAGTACTTCCCTGCCTCCAAAAGTGCTTCAGGAAGACATGATTTTAATATGCGATGTACCATGTAATGTTAAGGGTGTACTATCCGCCTTCTCGACGCTGAGTTTACTTATAACTGGACTGGTGAAAGGCTTAACTTCAACGTCAAGCTAATAGGTTTATGTTCCTCTCAGAAGCCAACTAATTTATCTTCCTGGACAGAAAGAACCTGAGAATATTATCAGGTTTTCTGAGTGGATATTGCAGTCTCAGATACCAATTAAGTAAAACTGACAGGTCGAATATAGTGACGTCGAAGGAATGTGCGTACTGAAGAGAATATCGCCGCTGTAAACGAAAGTGTGGAAGAAGATTCAAATTTATCGATTCGTCGTCGGTCGCAGGAATTGGGGCTCTGTCCGTCCACTACGTGGAAAATTTTGCGCAAAGATCTCGGCCTACAGCCGTATAAGATCCAGCTGGTGCAGGAATTGAAGCCACGAGACCATTATATGCGTCGTTCTTTCGCCGATTGGGCTCTAGAGCAGTTGGCAGCTGACCCGTTGTTTTATCGCAAAATTGTGTTCAGCGATGAGGCGCATTTTTGGCTTAACGGGTTTGTTAATAAGCAAAATTGCCGCATATGGAGCGAGACCAATCCACAAGAGACCCTACAGACTCCATTACATCCAGAAAAATGCACTGTTTGGTGCGGTTTTCACGCTGGTGGCATCATCGGACCTTATTTCTTCAAAAATGAGGCCGGAGCTCGCGTTACGGTCAATGGAGATCGTTACCGCACCATGATCAATGATTTTTTGTTTGAAAATATGGATGACATTGATCCGGAGGAGATGTGGTTTCAACAGGATGGCTCTACGTGCCATACGGCGAACGCAACCATCGACTTATTGAAATCAAAATTTGGCGATAAGTTGATTTCGAGAAATGGACCTGTCAATTGGCCTCCAAGGTCGTGCGATTTGACACCTCTCGATTATTTCCTGTGGGGCTACGTGAAGTCACTGGTTTATGCTGATAAACCAGCAACAATTGACGCCTTGGAGGCCAGCATTGTTCGTGTTATTCGTGACATACGGCCAGCAGTGCTCGAAAAAGTGGCCCAAAATTGGACGTCCAGAATGCGCTTCGTCAAGAACAGCCGCGGTGCCCATATGCCCGAAATCATTTTCAAATGTTAATGTCACGTATTGATCTTTCGAATAAAAAAAAAATTTTGATTACAATTTAATTTTTTGTGTAATTTTTTACAATTTCAAGTTCTATCGGGCTTAAAAAAACACCCTTTATAAGGAAATAGTTTTTAAATATAAACAACTTTCAAAGAAAACTTTTCTGAGTTACAATTATTTTTTTTTTTAATTACCGATATTTAAGCCAATTTATCGGTTTCCCAAAGTTCTATTAAAAAAAACATTATAAAAATTTTAATAAACTTGCGCATTTATAAATTAAAAACCGTTGTTCAAGTGGAAAATTTTGCGTGTGAACAAAATCTCATATTTATGTAATTTGTTATTGTTGTGGTTGTTGTTGCTTGTGCTTTTTATCATTACGACCAAAATTATTCATACAAAAATTAATCATTTAAAATACAAACGATTTAAATGTATAATTTTAAATACATATAAATACATATGTAGGTATTGAAGCATATTTAAAAAGTAAGATTTTGTATTAGTATGTATGTACATACAAATGTATGTGAATAAAATTTACGTAAAAATTTTGAAAAAAAATTACACGATTTTTGCTGCTTTTAAAAAGGTTGTTAATTTTATTCGCGTATCTTATATTTTACATACATTTGTAGGTATTCCATTCATTCACATTCTTTTACAAAATAAATAAAGCTTTAGTTTTAGAAATATTCAATAATTGCTGACAAAGTCTTGAGTAGTGGATATTGAGTATCGAGTAGTTGACTTCTTCTTGAGTATAGAGTTGGGCACAAATTGTTACTTTAGTTAATTTTTGCCAATAACCTCGGTCGTTTTTTCCACAAACTCCTATTAAATTACCTTGTGGTTTGTGCAAAAAATGAAAGGCGGTTATTGGCGAAAACTAACAAAAGTAACCGATCGACCCAACTCTATTTGAGTGCTTAATAATAACAAGTAGTAACCAGAAGCTTTTAGAGCTGTATTTGTGGAATTGTATAAAATAAGGGCTCGTTGTTCAATTTAAATAAAGAATTAAAGTTGAAATTTGATTTTGAAAATATCCTTTCACAGATTTTATCATTATCGAGTATGCAATTGAAAAATATTGAGTAGTATTGAGTAATGAAAACTAGTAGAACTTGCCAGCTCTAAAATATCAAATATATATATTTAGCCATTGAACACACACTGTCAAATTCATAACGAAAGGTGGTATTAAGAAAGTATTGATAATCAAAAAAAAAAAAAAACATTTCGACGCGTGTATGTCGTTTTACATATGCGACTCTGTTTAGCTATACATGTACATTAAACCATACCAAAAAAAAAGTCCACCGTACACATTGGCGTAGCTACAAATTTTTTTTCTGGTGGTGGCAAAAGCCTAACAATTTTTTCTTATGTATATTATGTTTATTTTTCTATATTTATTAAATGTAAATAGTTAATATTTTCAAATTTTTGCAATTACAATTCTGCGTGGGGCATTGTACCCCCAGAATGGTCTAGTTATGCCCATAACCGTACACCTTTCAATATTTTTGTAAAAGCAAATTTGATTTTTTTGGCCGAATTTTGTAGCCTCGAAATTTCCAATCGGTTATTAAAGTGTGATATATCAATGTTTTTGTCTCGAAAGGGCCAATTTTTCGCTACAAGGGCCATTAAGGTCAAATTTAGTTTAGAAAGATGACCTCTATGTTCGACAACAAAAAAGGCAAACAGCATTTGATCATTGTTATCACATTAATATCTTAGAAAGAGTTATATGATTTTTGCGAGATTTAATTTTACGATATTAGGATATTGTAGAAATTGCAAGCGGAATGACAAACTTATATATACCCTTTTACACTCTCGTGTGAAGGGTATAAAATTGTAAAAAAGCGACGGGCAAAACTTTTGTTCGAAATTGTCCCCTAAAAACACTTTAAATTCGTAGGTGTACAGCGAAGTTTATTTACTTGTTTGGTGGTACGCTTTAATGAAAATATTTCAGATCTTACGATTGTATATGTTTGTACTTTGAGTATTCAGTGTACATAATTATGTATAGAATGTATAATATGCTTGTTCGTCTTATTTAAACTTTTTTTTTTTAATTTAAATACGACATATAAATCTTTAGTGAAAAATACTTAAAAGTTTTGAACGAAAAGCTCGGCAGTATAGAATTTGTAACATCACTCACCAAGACGTTAAAAACGAATTAATAAATGGATCTACGTTATGATGTTTATTTCTAGAAAATTCCCTTTTCTTGGCATGACATAAAATTCAGCTGATATCTTTTTGATCAAAAGAGTGCTGATGATGAAACCGTAGCTGGTTTCGAAAATGCATTCCACTCAGCTAGTATCGAATAACTAAATTCTTCTATATATATACTGTCATTATTAAATTGAATTTATAGCCTAAAATTAAATTAAAATTAAATATGATAAAAATAGAAAATTTATATATAAAATAATTTTTTTTTAATTGAAAAGCCTTCGAAGCTTTTAAATAAAGGTTTTATTTTTTCAATTTGAAATAAATTATTCTAAATAAATTGATCTTGAAGTTAACATCCAAAAAAACGCAATGGGCCTTATTGGTCTCCGAGTGTGGGTGTAGGAGGCAGATACTGCTTTCTGCATCCCCCTTTCCTACATACATCCAAAAATCTATGTGTAACAAAAATCGAATACATGGAGAACTTTTGAAATCGAATGCATGGAGAACTTTTAATATTTAGGATGTATCATGTCAATGGCGTGTTAAGAAATGTATGCTATAAATTGGACAAAGCTAAAGCAACTTTAAGACGATTGAACAGGATATGGAGTGCACAGCATATATCAATACACACAAAGTTTCGAATGATTAGTATTTGCGTTTAAACAACGTTACTTTATGAAAGCGAGACTTTGCTTACATCAGGTCTCGACAATAACAAAGCTCTAAATACAAATTTACAAATTTTTTGCAAAGTATATGGCGTATCACTGTCCAAACACGGTCAGCAATGTCGATTTATAATGAAATTCAAACAAAACGCAAATTCAGTTATTAAACCAGTAAGAGTGCTAAATTCGGCCGTGCCGAATCTGATAATACACTTCACTATCATGTACATAGGTATAATGACCACATCGAAGCTTGACCTCAATTTCATGTTATACGCCATTTTTCTTTATTATTTCCTGCGCCATTCTCGATTTAGAATTTTTTACGTTATTAACTGTATTCTACTAGTCAAGCCCTTTCATTTGATACCCATATTGATGGGGTTGAAAAAATTTTTTCCACCATTTTGTTTTAGACGCCATTTTAAATTTTAATTTTTTTTTAATAATTCACTGTATTCTACTAGTCAAGCCCTTTCATTGGACACCAATATTGAGGGGGTTCAAGAAGTTACATTTAAATATACCAGATTTGGCTCATATATAAATTTATTGTCCGCCATTTTGTGGTGGTGGCCAAATGAATTTTAATTTTTTTATAATGTCTATATTGCGCTCCTCAAGTTCATTCAGATAATACCAATATTGACTGTCTCGGTTGTCTAGAAGCTAAAAAAATTTATTTAGTTTGTAATTTGTAGAATATATATTTTGTAAACCAAAATTTTGCCTATAACTTTACCAATCACTAAAGGCATATTATATCTACAAATAGTAGCAAAGCTACCTATTATTATATGACTGAAAAACTTTAATTTTGGTGGTAAAAATATGGGAAAAAACAGAGGCAGTCGTGTTTATTTGCTCATATCTCAGAAAGTTATGGGACGATTGTGCTGAATTTCAATAGCGATTGATTCCCGGATATTTCCAAAAGACTGATACCATAAACAGATCTAACGAACATATGGTTGCTTCTAAAAGTTGATTTCAACCAACACCCGGACAGACGGACAGACTGATATGGCTTAATCGACTCATCTATTTATAAGCTTTCAGAAAATATATACTTTATGGGGTCGGAAATGAAAATTTCTGCACCACAGGTGAAGGGTATACTAAAAGGATATTATAGTAGGTGGGCCATACTCTTCGAAAAAGCTCCTGAAAACATCACAAAATATGCCATAGATAATCTCAACCCCATGTTTCCAAGAGGAATAAATAAGGAAAAAAAATTGTTTCATAATCATCGTCATCGGGTCACAAAACGGTGTTCAGAAAACAGTAAACTTTTTTATAAGTAGTTCGTAAGTTTTCTAAATTAGAATAGAATATGTTACAAACGGTATAAATAAATCACTATTGCTCACATCTTATTTGTGGTGGTGGAAAAAGAAACAGAGAGTTTAGTGGGCATACACAAAATTTTAAAAACTTGTGCTACATACTTACATACATACGTTAATTCAACTGAATGTCGGTATGTTGCCCTAAACGTACAACGATTTTATGGTGGGAACGTCAAAGAGTCGTTGGTTTGTTATGTTTTTTACTTAGTTGATTGTGGTTGCCGTTTCATACGTTTTAAGTTAGACATTCATTTGTTAAATAAGCGTTTTTAGGAATTTTTTTTTCTTATTGTGTAAGTTTGTTGATAAAGAAGCAGCATTGTAGTAATGTGTTTGTGTGAATGTTTGTATTTGTATTAATGTGATTTTATTGTTGTTGTTGTTGCTTAAGCCATCATTCTTTTAGTACCTACAGTATAGAAGTTCCCAATCACACCGAGACCTCTAACTGCGTGGTTAAATGGGGTCTGGATGATGCGAATCAAACTAAAACGATGCAAACTGTGTTAATTTTTTAAACCACATGTGCAGTCTTTCCTTATAAGTTAATTTCACAATGAAATATTAAAAAAAATTTGTGCTTTATTTATATTAAAAAAAATGGATTAAAAATGTTTTGCATCCTCTTGCAAAAATGTAAAAAAAAATTAATAATGCCAACTTATTTTACATACCTATAAAATCAGAGAAGTTTTGAGAAAAAATATTGTTGTATTTGACCATGAAAATGCAAATCATATTCACCAAAGAGAATACAATTTAATATTGTAACGACGTAAATTGAGTCGAACAAAATAAAAAACGACGCATATAATAATAATAATACAAATTTAGGCCTTGGTGTAGCTGTATACATGTGTACGTTGTTGTTGGTTCAATAACCGCCAAAAATTTTGAAGGCCAAAATAATGCGAGATATTTTTTTTCCATTTTATTTGGGCACTTTTATAATAAGTTTGTTTAAAAGTAAAAATTAGGCTTTAAAAGTAATGTGCTGTTTACAGAATACATTTGCTAAAGTTGAGTTAAAATTTTCAACGTGCCTGGATTTCGTTACAATAAAAAAAAAAAAAAACACATGTAAAATTTGGTGTCGCAGTAAGTAATTGTTGCAAAGGTACTCATAGGGGTACCTATTTTTAAATATGTACCACCAAATCACATTTGGTGGCATGTGATATTGTTTCTGAGTTGCAATTGTTTAGAGTTTAATTTTAACAAAAACCAGAGAATGATCTAGATTTAGAAAGAAAGAAAACTAAATTTTGTTTGCTGATGTGGGGAAAACGAACCAAATTGTTTAATGGCATATCTCTTGATCAAATTGAGCGACTGTCATTAAGAAAATGTACAAATTAATCATCGTTATCGTTGTAACATATCACACTTGCGCATTAGATGTTATAATGAATAAGAGCGGCCAATACTAGGTTTTTTATACGACGTTTGTTAGCCAATTTCAATACATATATTTATAAGGTAATGAGCTTCTCAGCCTATTAATTATTTGTTCAAGTTACTTCGGTTTTCAAGATATTGCGTTTTATAGAAATGGGAGTGGTTCCGCTAAATATTTCTACTCGCACTTATTCCAAGAACGATTTATTTGAAATTATATATCGAATTTCTACAGTTAAATCATAATTAAAATAAATGTTTTCGTTGTTTCCGTAAGAGGCAAGTGGACGTAAACTAATATAACCTTCACCTGCGTGGCGCCGGTGGATATAGGTTTGTTATACCGTTTGTAATTTTTGCAATATTTATTTCCAACTCATAAAGTCTATATATCTTCTGAACGATTATAAATAATGAAGTAGATTGATCAGTGAAAGTACAAATCAATCATATAGATAGAAGCATCCACATGTTACACAGACTTGTATGTTGGTTGTATTAGTCATTTGGAAATGGTCGGGATTAAATCGCTACTGCGATCCAACACAATCTTTTAACTTTCTGAGTAAAATATACTATATTTCATATTCTTACCACAAGAATAAGATTTGTCAGCCCAGCATATTAAAACTATTTATTAGTAGTTATCATATAACTATTTATTAATAGTTCTGATATGTCTTTAGGGCTATTTGTAAAAAATTTTGGACAAATCGGTTACTAATCGGCAAAATAATAATTAAGAAAAGTTTATATATTTTTAAATATATCAAGTTTCAAAAATTCTTTTGGACACGCTGCTGTCAACAAATTGAAAGCTGTGGTCTCGAAAATTACTCCTGAGAAAAGCCAACAAATTGTTTAAAAACTAATATCAGCACCAAAATACAACTGCTTGAGTATTTTTCCCAGAATTTACAAATGAAAATAAAATTTTCGTGCTCTTAGAAAACTGAGAGGATCGATATTGCTGTCAAATGAAAGGGCTTGACTAGTAGCATACAGTTAACTCTGTAAAAATTTAAAATCAAACATGGCGTAGGAAATAATAAAGAAAGTGGATACATGAAATCTAAAATCTAGGCTTAGCTACGATGTGGTCCTATGTACACGACGGTGAAGGGTATTATCAGATTCGGCACGGCCGAATAAAGCGCTCTTATTTGTTTTTTCTAATAACATTCGGTAGAACACATTAGCTTTAGAAAGCATATTTAGGTGAACATTTCACAAACAATTTTAAGCCGAGGTAAGATAACGTTCATCTCTATAAACCTTCGCGACGTTTTCTTTACACTAATCGATGGTTTCTTGATATAAAACTTTAAGAGATATCAAGTAAAAAGCGTAATTGTTTCCTTTTTAATTTGATATAAAATACATTTGGCTATTTGACAAGTGTGTCCTTAGTGTTGTATTGTCAGAAAGTCATAATTAAAAAAAAAAAATATTAAAATTTTTCAAAGGTTTTATGTTGTTTATTGTAAAATTGTTAAACCTTTTTAAAATTATGACATTACGACACTTTGAGAATAAGATAATTATACTTTTTTAAGACTTTTCTAAAAATGTTTTACATTTAATTAAAAAATTTTTGCTTTGCTACTAACCCTACGTTGCCACTAGCAAGTATTTACTTGCAAGCAGTGTATACGTAGAACTAGAGTATCAGGAAAAATGCCAGAAAAAAACATAAAAATTTTTTAGAGGCTACAGAGCACAGTGCAAGTTAATTTTCAAAATGTCATCAACAAATAAACTTCAAATAAATTCGAAATATATAGAGCTACCTTAATTGTTAACTAAGTGTTGACAATAGTCACAATTGAACGTTACCTGTAGACATATAATTTTTTAAATATATTTTTTTTTATCAAAAATTGATATTTATGCTTAAACTTACATTCTAAATAAATATCTTTGCTCGTTCTCAATATTATTCATATGCATAAGTATATAAATACATATTTATGCAGAAGATTAGCTGAATTATTTACCACAATTGTATGAAATATTAGTGAGTTAACAAAAAACTCATTATTCGAGAGCACTGTTTTTCGTCTTGTCACTTTACTTGCGGTAAGTGTGAAAATTGTACTAGCTTAAAAATTTCTTTGCAAGCTGAGCCGCAGTTAGCAAAAGTGTGGTGTTGTGTTAGTAAAAAAGTGTTAGTGTATTGGTTTTTTTTCACTTACCCTGCAGATAACTTGAGTAGTCCATACACGCATGTAAAGTGTACACCATAATAGACTAGGACTAGTCCAAAGGTAACCCAAATGTATGGAGAAAACATAGTCGATTTAACATTACGATGTCCTAGGGCTGGACCATATAACCCATCGGAGTAGTCTCAAAACTACTCTTTGTCACTACTCCATGGAGCACCTACACGACCATTATACAAGTTTTGACAACAATATATGTAATCGTTAAAACACGAACACTTGGCGTTTAACTACAATATCTTGTTTGAGAATGAAATGGTCCATGACTGCATAACATAGGACCATGTTGTAAATAGTCCATTTAGCTAAAATGGACCACGTAGTCTAATATTATCTGTAGGGTACACTTGCATGTGACAATCTTAAATGGTTTTTATTTTAAGATAAATTCGAATATCGTTTTTTGTTAAAGTTAATAGTTTATTGTTGTTAGTGCAATTTCTTTTATATTTATTAGGCCTTGATAGGATGTAATAATACTGCGACTTAAAGGCCTTGTGACAGCTAAGGACTTTTATAAGGCCTTTAAGAAGGCCTCTTGATTTTTCTCAATTCAATTCTGTTTTTACTTATTTTTTGTTTCGCTAAAAAGTGCTAAATGTTTTAATTATTTTTTTTACACTTTCTTGTGTTGTTGTGTGTTAGAATATTTTGTCTATGGCGTGGTATGGCTATGTTATGTCATTGACATGACATGATAATGGAATAGAAAGGTATGAAATAGTGTATTCATTTGTTTTCTTTGTATCCAACAAATTTAAGATAAATGATTGTTGTCGTTTTTTTTTTTTACTTTATAACCAAAATTCAAATAATATTTTTAAAGAATTAAGATTTGTTTTGCTATGATTTCTATTTTCCTTCTTTCAATCTTCATTAAGGCATGATGCCAAGGGGGATTTACCTCTCTTTGACAGTTACAAAGGGGGGGTAATTGAAAATAGATGTTAGTGTGTATGCATACATATTTTGTTTCTGTTTTGATTTCAGTTTTTATTATTATTTTTTTTGCCATTACTTTTGCTTTTTTCACAAATGTTTTTAATAGTTTTTGCGGTTATGGCTCGTTGTTTGGGTTGGCCGGTCATTCACACTTGCGTAGTTTAAATTTGAATAAATCAATTACTTGGATTGTCTACTTTCTGCACGTTTTTTAGCTTTTCTAATACTTGTTGTGTCTTTTTTTAAGTTTTTGTTGGTTTTAGAATTCTGTTGTACACAATATTAAAGTTTTTTTTTTTATTTTATGAATTTGTTTCTAGCCTTATCTAGTTTGTTTTTTTATGATTACCTGTTGTCATATAATTTTTCGTTTTAAATGGGTAGTTTTTTTGATTTAATTTTTTAGTTTTGTGCAAAAAAATTGCATATTTAACATATATTTTCTTAAGTACATATGTTGGTATCTACTTATGGGTATTTCCGTTTTTAGGAACTGTTCTAGTTACTTATGTAATTCTTAATAATTTTTTTATTTACATTTTTTAATTAAGGAATTATAATTTTGATATTGATGTACAGAACAAACACAGTTTCTCCGTTAAGATTTATGCAAGTTTTGGTTAAACGTTTTGATAAACTGAATGAACAATTAGGGTGAGTTCCAAAACGTCATTTGCAATCAAACTAAACAAAGTCATAAATAAACCATCTAAACGTTTACATTGTCATACGTTGCTAAACGTATAATAAACGCAACTGTTGCGTATACAAAAAGCAAACTGTGCATCACTCAATTTGTCGATGCATTGTTGACATTTGTAAAAAAGAACAACACTGTGTTTTGTAATGGCGGATAAAAAGTAAGAAAATATTTTAGTAATTTTTTATTTTTTTTTAGTGAAAAAAAGTGGACTTTTAAGTAAAAGCTAGAAACAAAGTGTGATAAACAGTGAATCCTTTAGAGTAATTCCTGGACGACCAGTTGCTGAAGAACTCCATAAGGGTTGTAGCATCCGGTAGAATTTCTGGAAAAGGTCTTATTTTTGTACTGCAATATGAACAGTGAAGTACATCTTACCTTAAATGTTCAAATTTCCATACGAAAATGGCTAAAAAATATGTCATTAGGTATTTCGTTAATAGTTTTAGTAAAATGTTTACATTTTTGCACACGTCTCCGCACTTTTTTATTTAATATTTCATATGCGGCATGAGCGTTTTATTTTTTTGGCGTTTAATATATTTTTGTATAATTCTGAAGTTATTATGAGGTGTTTCTTTTAATAATTCCATCAAATTTTCGAAAACAATATTTTTTACCATTGACAATTTTCAATTCTTATTGATATGATAGATAGTTCTTATTTGATAATTCTTAGCTAGAAGCTGTTTAATATAAAACAATCGAGATTTAGTGGACGGTAAGCATTTGATAAAAAAAAATTGTTAAAAAAATTATAGTTGCATAATATCTCTTAAATACAATAGGTGCCAAAGGTCACCATGTTGTTTAAAACTTTAATAACAAGATTTTTTCTAGGTTTAAATTTATTATATATCTAAGACAATATAAATAACACGTGCAACGAATATTTACTTATCAGGTGATCGCCATCCGGATATCGCAAGTTGGTTCGCAGTTTGACATTTGAAATAAATTCGACATCTGAAGTTTAAAATAAGTGAAAAAAAAACTATGACTAAGTGATGAATAAATTAGCGTTGAACACGAGGATAATAAATAATAGCGGGATTCACAGCTAAACAAAGAACCTTAATAATAGAATTTTTTTAATTTAACTCAACGATCAATTACTAGAAATGAAATCAACTGTATTGAAAATCTGATTATGAGTGATGGAGCTCATTTTCATTTGTGAAAAACCAGAACTGTAGATTCTGGTACTTTGAAAATCAAAGAGCCATTTATTAACGTTAATTGCACACCATTAGCTCGATATAGCTCGCACCGGAGGGGCCTCAAATTTTGCCAGAATATTTCTTATACTTATAAGTTTGTTTGGCATTAAAAATGGGCAAAATCGGAATACTAGGAAGAGAGTAATGCAAGAGTAGGTAAAAAAACCATGTCCTTCCAAAATCAAATAATATGCAATTGTATTCAAATTGCTTAAATCTATGCCTTAGGAAAGGACTTATAGACCAATATGTACGAAAATTTATACCACGCAGTGTATTTTTCGGTATATTCAAAATTTAAAACGTAATAAAACAGACAAAATTAGATGTATGTTTCGGAAATTTTGCAAACGATGTTTTTGGTCAAACGCTTTGTTTTAACGGAAAATAAATGTGACACACCTACTTTTACGCCCACCTCACATATAACGCTCTATCTCAAATTTATATAATTTTTCTATGGATAAAGTTGTTGGAAGAACAAAGGAGTATATTGAAATAGCTAAGTCGAATTTATTAAAACAAACTACATTGACATGCCTACTTTAACGCTTAATTTCATTAAAAGGCTAAATTTACAAAAACATTTTACTAGCATATCGAAGTTATACAAAGAAAGAGATACTAATATATGTAGTATAAAGAGATTATTTTCTAGCGATTTCTGTTAATATCAAAATAGTAAAGTTTTTTCTATAGCAGTGAATATCAAAACTTCGGCATAGCCGAATATAGTGCTCTTACTTGTTCATTTATAAATCTATTATCGAACATTAAATTCCTGAATTTCGTAAACATCGTGCCATGTGTATTTAATATAATTATAAATTTATATATATTCGAACTTGTTCTTCCTTAATTTATTATAAATAATTTGTTTTCTGACTTAAGTTCATTTTATTATTCATCTTATTCAACTCCTTTATTTAAATTAAACTAAATAAAATTATATTGTTATCATTTTAGAATATTAATATTTTAGCAAAATATTTTAATAAAATTATTTTTGTAAAAAAAGCTGATCTCGAGCATGAAAGAAAATCAATATGTTGATAAACCCAGATCGAAGACATTTACGTAATATTTATTTATATTTATAATCCTAAAACAAATATATATTTAAAACATATAAACAAAAAAGCTATTAAATCTTTAAACCCAATGATGACTTTCGACCCACCCTGTATAAATATAAACAAAGTGTCTTGAAGATTTTACTTTTATGATTAAAATACTGACATCCTGTTAGAATAACAAAGGGTTTTGTAGTAAGAGCAATTTATGGCAGTCATGTTATTCCAGTGGCATCTTTTAAAACTGTTGTTTAATATCTGATGTTAAATCATCATGACAAGTAACACGACTTACCAGCTAGTGCAAATGATTCCACTTTATTACAAAAGTGTTCCAGTATAATCGTGAATTTGCAACGTTAATTGTCCTTCCAGAATGTGTGATTAAAACCCGCTTAACTTTTTCTGTTTGGGTTTTATGAAGGCGTAGATCTATACCAATAAGCTACAGTTGACTAATGTGTCTGCAAATACAACACAATCCAGCCAATTCTCTATAAAACTGCCATCACACACACTTGTGTTATTCTATTTTTTTCTTCAGCACTGCCCTTCTCTAATTAGAAAACTCTTTTGATAATTACGTAAAGAACACAAAATTCATAAGGCCCCTTTCGCATTAGGCAACTTTAATTGCGCAAGTCTTGTGTTTGTGGTTGTGTGAGAAAAGGTCGGTGTGAAGGGGAAAGAATTGCCGAGATTTGAGTACAGACTTGCTTGTACTTGGCAATTCTGCTTCTGCTGTCATTCTTGTCTTGGAATATTTATTTGTTTTTGACATTCTTTTATTTCTTCGGTGTGTTGTGTAATTTTGTGTGTGTGAAAATTTTATTTGTTTATAATATTTAAAAATGATGAGAAATTGGAAAATTCGAGCATAAGCAAATTAAACTTGCTCAACCAAGTTGCTGAATGTGAACATAAAAGCAAGTTCAAAAGAAAATAAATAAAAAATAAAATTATACTTGCGCAATTAAAGTTGCCTAATGCGAAAGGGGCCTAATTGTGTTGATATTAAAAAACATATTTTTGTAATTTGTTAAAATTCGAAGGGAATTTTTATGGAAATCCCCTTACCTGTTTAGATGATTTTTTAAATGGTGGTGTTAAAAATTAAAATTAATGTAAAAAAAAGCATTCTACCATTTTAATTTCAGCGCAAATTTTATTACATTTGTCGTCATTTGTTCACACATTTTTTGTGCTACTGTATTGTAATTATAAAACAATGCGAATGGTTTTTTATACATACATGAACAAATAAAATTTTTTGTTCTCTCTTTTTGGCCCAAATTCTTTTTTTTTTCCTTCTTTGTCATTTTGTGTAGCCACCATAAAAATTAAATCACGTTTTAATCAGAAACTTAAATGAACTAAACTCAGCTTTAAGACCGTAAGTTAACACAACATTAAGCGAAAAAAAATAAAAACAATGTGAAAAAATAACTAAAATGTTATAATAATTTACATAGAGTAATTAATGAAACTTGTGTAATTAAAAAATTTGCTGCCAAACTGAGACCAATTAAATAGATTTATTTTTCGGCATATTAAAATAGCATGAAAATTTCAAAAATTTTTTGTTTTACAATCAAGCGCAAATCAAGCTTGCACATTTGGTGGGAGAAGTTTTTTTTAATATAATTATATTACTCATGTTTAAAGCTTAAGTTCTAATCGTAGATTGTGAGTAGGGCCGCAAATATCATATTTTCTAACAGAAATGTAGATAGAAATTTTAGATCTTCCAGTCTTTCCCATTTATATTGTTTAAATTAATAAAGGCTGTCCAAATGTAGTAAAAAAAGTTTATGAGTTGAATAGGAAAAACCTAAATAGCTAAGAGCTCTGTTAATTTTTCTATTCAAATAAACTTATAGTCGGAAGTTTTTAATTCTGTTCATTTCCTCTGTTATTCTAAATAAAGGGTGGTTAAATTTTAAGGCCACTGTCGAATGTGAACCACACCTAAACGTCAAGTTTTTTTCTGCATTTCATTTGACATTTTTCAATTTCAAACTAACTCAATTTGAACCATGGAAAGATACACAATCGAGCAACGCGTTAAAGTTATTCAGGCTTATTATGAAAATGGGCGTTCAACTCTAAATGCATTTCGTGTACTTCGTGACTTTTGGTCAACATATTCGTTCTAATCCATCCACAATAAGAAGAATTGTGAAAAATATTTAAATTTCAGCAAAACAGATCTGAATGAAATGTGAAAATATCTGTGAATGCCTTCTTAGTTCGTTGAACGGAAAACTTTGTTGTTGTTCGCGATAGTGTGGCAAAATAGCAGTCAACCTCATCATCGTGCCCAACAATTGAACATCATTGAAAATTTTGGCCATCGGATGGAGGTGTGCCGTCGAGATTGCGGCGGCCACTCAGCCGATATTTTGATCCACACATAATTGAACCATACCAACATTTTATAATAATAAAAAGAAATGACAATAATTTCCTAAGTAGTTTGTGTTTTATTCAAAATCAACATCAGCCCTTATAATTTAACCATCCTTTATTACCTTTATTCTCATTTAGTAAGAAATTGACTTGTATTTTACTGGGTATATCTTTTCTTATTTGCCAATTTCTGTTACCCACCATTAGTGTTTTCAAAAAACCGACTTTTTTAAAACCGGTTTCTTCTTTACCCGAACTCGAAAAAAACCGGTTAACCCTCTTTAAATAACAAAACAAGAGAATAATAAAAAGAACATGAAAGATATCATTTGTTACATAAAATTTATACTTTGTGATGAGAAAAACCAAAACAAAACCAAATGTGAAATTTATAAAGTTTTTTTAAGTAATTTTTTAAAAACAAAATTTATTCCAAGTGTTGAGGAAACATTTTGTGTTGCAATTTAGTTTTTATTAAAAATGATACCGAGAAGATATTTTCACTGACAACTGATGCCAAATTAATATTAAGAAGAGGGATATATATGTGGCTTGGAGCTAAAAGGGCCCCGATTCTGTGTAGATCTGCCTGATAAACGGACACATACTCCCCCAGACTTAGGAAACAGGAGAGGTTAAACTTTATTGAATGGACCCCGGCTTCTGCCCTTCCGTTCATAAGGGAACATCAGTAAATATACTGATGTCACTATCCATACACTCTTCGTGCATGAATCCATCCGCAGATGAGCATGTGATGTAGCGATTTAACTACTTTCACCCGTTGGATTGTTAAAAGAATCAGTTTTTTTTTAAATTTTATTTTACTACGAGAAATTTCTTGTATTTTTAGTTTTTTTTTACATAAAATTAATGGCTGTAGAAATGTCAAAAAACAGCTGTTTTTACTAATTTGCTTCTGAGCAAATTTTGCTTAAGCTTTTTATAACAATATGGCAATATTAACCAGCTACCCAGCTCTGTCTGGCCTGTTAAGTATGTCTATGTACCATAACCAACATTAAAAATGAAAATTAAGAAGTAAATAGTAGTAAAAAAAGAAGACGCAATACAATTTTATACATTTTATTAAGTAATTTTGTATGTCCTTTACATTCGTTATGGTGTCTGTCTGCCTGTTAAATATTCTGTATCTGCTATTTTCGTATGTGAAGTTGTTTTTGGCAAGATGTTGTTGTTTGTGCCTTTATTTATTTCATTCTTAGTCGAATGTCTGGTGTTCCTTTACAGATGATGGTGTATCTCAGTCATTTTAAGCCTGAGAAATTTGTCTGATTGTATAGACGGATTTGTTCCTCATATATTGTTGAACTTTGCCCTTTAACTAACCATTCCGTACTTTCAATCTGACAGACGAAATGATAATGCTGTGGGGTAAAAGTTTTAGTTTTATTGTTTGCGGTACACCACAATGTCTTTGTGATAATCATGTTTGCAAAATAATATTTAACCATAAAGGATGCTTTTTAGTTCCATACTTTATTATTGTTTTGTTAAGTTTTTCTCTTTGGCTACAAGACATAAGAAAATAATTATGTCGCATTATCATTAGACTGAACAACGGCATCATCTACTCGTTTGAAGGAACAACTGCAGCAACTTGTTCAATTGAGATTTTTTTTGTGATAAAATTTGTTTGCTTTGGCATTATATTTTTTGTCTAGAGTGTGGCCTTAAGAATATTATTCTCAATATTGTATCGATTTTATTATGTTGCACAGCCATACTTGCCCCATATTCGTTTGATATTTTATTGCTTTTTTTAACAAACAGTCGATGTCTGTATTTATTTGTTAATTTTTCGCTTAAATGATGTTTAAGATTCGTGTCGAATACTAATAACAGTTTGTAAGTTAAGCATGTAAATGTAAATGTAAAAAAAAAAAATTCCCTCCATATGTAATGAGGGTTTCATACTTATAATTCATGCTAAGTATAATATTGCTGTGTAAGTGAAAAATAGAGCTTGCAGAGGTAAGATGGAGGTCTTCTGTTTGTGCATTAACATTGTCCTTTGAATATAAATTATTTTATTAACATATAAAGGAATGGGGTACTTTGCAAAGGGCTATTTAAGTTCAATTTATTGTTAGTCTCTGGCGCTGTAGTTCTTAATCAAACCCAGCCAGGGATATTTTGTAAAATTTACATGAAATAGAAAGAGGTTGTCAAGGGGTAGGAAGAGAAACATATTAAGGATTAAAAGGTAAGTTCATAAATAGTTATACGTGTTAATAATTCCTATGGTTCCAAATGGGAATAAAGATCCGCAATATATTTAATGAGTTATAAGCCTTTACATTATACTGCTACACGTACAATAGATGATCGTGAAACAAACAAAATTTGCCAAGGCAAATTCACATCAGTGGCTCAATTATCGTTTTATAAAACTATGAAACGAAAAGTTTTTGTACAGCAAAAGGTATGGTGGCACCACATCATATGACACACCAAAACTTTTCATTTTACTGTTTCATAGAACGTGAATTGAGGCCCAGATGCCGACAAACACAAAAAGAACCGGAGAATGTCAAAACACAACAAACAAATTGTAAGTTTAATATAAATTTTAATTTTATTTTTATAAATTTACAAGAAAATTTACAAATTTATATTTTTTAAAAAAGGTTTTCACTATTTTCACAACTTTAAACCATTAGAACAGCCACAACAGGCAAAAATTAAATATGTTCTGTCATTATCACATTGAACTTATGTCTCAATTAAAATTTATTTATAAATAATAGAAAAATAAAGTTTAAATGTAATATTAAAAAAATACAACAAAAACATGGGGCTTGGTGTTTAATAAATAAAAATATAAAATTTAAAAGAAATATTATATACACGATTGGTAAAGCATAAGCATCAGCAATTAAAGTAAATTATTACATGTCCAAATGAAAAATATTGTGTGAAGACTACTACCCGAATTAATTTATATTCGTTTTTAAGTTGCTTTTAGTGCCAGTATAAAATTTGTTAAAATTAATGTAAATTTAAATACTGTTTTTGGATACGTTTAATTAACAAAGGCATGTTAGCCTCAATGTGTCAAGTAACTAATTTCTATTTAAAACTTACAATAAGGATTTTTATACCTGTCACAGTGAGTGCAAGGGTATAGTATATAGGTTTGTCATTCTATGTGAAATTTCTACAATTTTCACTTCCGATACCATAAAATATATATTTTCTTAAAGCTCATGAATAGGGTAGTCAATTAAGCTCTGTCCGTGTGTATTCTGAAGCCCCTAAAGATCTCCAAGATCCGTGTAAGGTATCAAAATATCAGAAATATTCGGGAGCAGATCGGCATTGAAGATCAGAAAAATCGTTCTTTAAACAGCTGAGATATAAGGAAAAAACTTTGACCACCTCGTCTTTTCACAGCAATATAAACTGGGTGAACGTAGGTTCGAATCCCAGTTAAGCCAAAAAAAATTTTCTTTTATTTCGAGTTGTAGACTCGATAATCTGATAGGATTCGTAATGAGAATTACCTGGCTTCGTGACACGAGACTGAATGGGTCGATTGTAGGGCTTAGTTTCTCTTCAACATTTGTCTATCTTCTATTTTTTCTTCTATTCTTCTTTTTGTTTCTTAATTAAGGCGTCAAACTCAATTTAAAGTTTACTGTCATTATAAGACAGTGAAACAAATATGTATGTATGTACTTATTTCATCTTAATGAGATAAATGGTAATACAAACAATTGTTATTGTTGTGAAGGGTAGATATGATTCGGCACGGCACTCTTACTTGTTTTTGCATACGACCGTTAAACTTTAACTAAATTTTTTTACACTAATCTGCGTCATGCTACGAATAATAAAAGAAAATAATTAGGCCCCTTTCGCATTAGGCAACAATAATTGCGCAATTCTTGTGTTTGATGGTGTGTGAGGAAAGGTCGGTGTAAAGGGGAAAGAATTGCCGAGATTTGAGTACAGACTTGCTTGTACTTGGCAGTTCTGCTTCTGCTGTCATTCTTGTCTTGGAATATTTATTTGTTTTTGACATTGTCTTTTATATCTTCTTCGGTGTGTTGTGTAATTTTGTGTGTGAAAATTTTATTTGTTTATAAGTGAATCAAATATTTAAAAATGATGAGAAATTGGAAGAAACTGGAAGAAATTGAGCAACCAAGTTGCTCAATGTGAACATAAAAAGCAAGTTCAAAAGAAAATAAATAAAAATAAAATTATACTTGCGCAATTATAGTTGCCTAATGCGAAAGGGGCCTTAGAATAAAAATCAACTTGAATTTTTTTATTAGTTTTATTTGTTTTTTTTTTGCTCAAAATTATTAAAATTTTAGTTTTTAAAACATGAACAAATTCCAAGTCAATACTCAATTTAATACTATTTCAGTTCGTGAATTCCGAAAACTTAATTTTATAATATTTACACTGTTACAAATAACTAATACCTTTATACATTACCGTGTAATGCTAGATATAATATGAAATCCTTTTTTAGCCAGTAGCCCAGTAGCATATTTAAGTAAATATTTAATTTTATAATGCAGTATTTTTATTTATGATTGAATACATTTATTTTTGTATTTCAATTGAAATATCTTATTATTTGTTTTTTTTTTTTTACCAGAAAATGCTTAAGTAGTACTTAAAAAATTCCCGAGAATTGTTAATAAGTTTTATGTTTCAAAAATTATTTTAAGAAATGAAAATTTATCACAAAGAATTGATCTGAAACATGTACTTGAGTTAATTTTCAAGCCGAAATAAAAGCTATAAAATCATTTGTTTACAAGCCCATAAACAGAAGATGATTCTAACAAAAATAAAAAGGAACACCAACTCAAAATCAAAAAAAGTTTGTTGCTTCTGATAAATAAAAAAAAGTGAATAAAACGCTCATCATAACACTCGTAACCGAAAAATCGAAAGTAATTCATAAAAAGAAAAAAATAAATAAAAGCGGTTTTAAAAATAGCTGGTCTTTGGTTTACAATTCCCAAAAATGAGAATTTTACTATCACCAGAACAAAAAAAAAAAAAAAAAAAAAAAAAACAAAACATAAAATTCTGCTGAGCACAAAACCAACGATAATTCATACATACATACATATGTACGTACATACGTATCGTTTGGTACAAGGTGAAAGGCCCTAACTCAAATAATTATAATTTTACATAAGTAGGCGAAAACGATATGGAAACTGTTTAATCATAATGTAGCTGCTTATGTTAAATTGTTCGTAAATTTGTTAAAAATATTTCATACTATTGCATTAAATTTTTGTGTTGAAATGTATTTGTGTGAATGTGTTGAAATCACTGAAATATTCAACTTCGTAAAACATACAAGTTTGGGCTTTTCCACTTGCTACCACCGATACAAATCTTCGTATATATAAAAAAAAACAAAAAGACTGAAAGACTGTAAGAAAAAACCTGCTGAAATTCTACTGAAATAATTTAATATCCGCGAGAATTATAATTGAAGTTTATTTTTTTATTTTTACTTAAGTGCCATTCTAAACATTTATGTACAAAAAATACTCGCTTATTCATTTGAAAGCTTTAAAAAGTTTTGCCATTGTTTGCCATTTGAATTTTGTTAAAGAAATTTCATAAATGCCATTGTTTTCAATTCAAATATTCCTTTGTTGATTGAATCAGTTAAGAACAATTAAACGTGAATTTAAAACTATAAATTACCCTATAACAATATTATAGGTATAATAAAAGCTTTCTTGGATAACATAAATAAAAGCTCTTGCAAAATATACTCTATTCACAATTTCCCCATAATTTCTGTATTGAGGTAAAAAAATTCTACCATTCAATCAAATTAGAATCAGGGAGTTATAGAATTTATTTTAAAATTTGTCTGTTGTTTTAAATAAGTACTATGATTCTTTAATTCTAATTTCATGAAATTGTAACATAAATAAATACTAATTTCATATTAGTGAGCCAAAATAAAAATGAATTACAGTTAATTTAATATATAAAGTTATAATAAAATATTAATATAATAAAAAAAAATAAAATAATGAGAAGCTTTTAAACTACATTGCCGCAATAAAAACAATCATTTTAAAAGAAGCTAGTCCATATCTGAACCATTATATACCTAAACCCTGTGTTTTTTGCAATCTTAACATAAATATGAATTTAGTAAAAATTAAAAAAAAAAAAATCAAACTGCAAAACGTTTGTATTTGCAATGTGTTACAAAAGTGTTCTTACAATAAATTTATTGCATATTAAACAATTATAGAAAGAATTTGACTCTGATGATCGAGTCAACATATATATTGTCATTATACTTTTTTTAATTTTGGGCACAATATTACTCCACTTCTCAATAATGCTTTCTTCAGGGCTGAAATTGATATTATTTGGCGGTTTTTGCGGATTTCACTAGTGCGAAATGTAAAAAACCAGATGTGGGTCTGACGTCACTAAAATGCGGGTCCAGGCGATTTTTGGGGGGCTTCAAAAAGTTGATTTCAACAAACACACGGACAGACTTCCAGAGCTTAATCGACTCTCCTATTCAGAAGCTTTCAGAAAATATAAACTTTATGGGGTCGGAAATGAAAATTGTAGAAATTTCACACGGAATGACAAACCTATATGCATATACCCTTTTTCACTGTGTGAAGGGTATAAAAAAATGCAATCCAGATATGATGAACTTAAAAAAGAATTGAACATATACAAAATAATGGCACTATTTCACTAGGTTTTAATGCAATTTGATTGATAAACTTACAAGCAGGATAAAATCACGGACTCGTTAGATTTGTAATGGCACAATTTGTTGCAATTTCTATGGAAATGAGTATTAAAACAATTTGTAAAATACTATGACTAATATTTGTCACACACACACACACACACATACACACAAACGTTTTGATTGTTGTACTGTTTTACTTTTGTTTGTAATATTAGCACTAGTATTTAATTATATTTCATGGGAACAATCGCTTATGAAAACTTTAAACTTTAAAATTTGCAAACTCATACGTCAGCATACAGACAGACAATGAGACAAAAACAAATTTGTATTGCCAACCCACAACATTAGTGTAATTGGTTTTTCGCTTGTATGTCGCTTTGCAAAACAGAAAGCGCAATATTAATCTTGAATTCGTTGTCAAAAGATTGTCAAAATTTCGTTAAAGATCAATGTCTTTTAGATGGCAATGCTTACTTGCTTTAAGCTGAAGTTTTGTGTGTCATGTCGTCTGTTGTTTGTCTTAAGCTGTGCAATATTGAAGTCAAGTACAAAGAGACACATGAGTTGCAGTTGCCGCCATAGAACGATGGGAAAAATTAATTTAACTTGATTTTTTTTGTGCTTAAAAAAATCAAACACAAAATAAAACTTTATTGTCTGTTGTTTTAAACAAATATGGTTATTTGTGTCAACGTAATGAAAATATCTACACACACACACACACACACAGACACATGATATAAGTACCAATTCAAAGAGTAAAATCAGATTTGTCCAATAAGATTTGAAGAACGTTACATCAAAATGAAAACCTACTAAAAATCATAAACTGGAAATAAGTGGGTTTACCAGCACTAAATAATAAACTAATTGTAAAAGCAAGACAATCAGGAAAACATAAAACCAATCTAAGCATCTTTGAGTATTTGTTCCTGACAATAATATCGATGATCAAAGTAGGCAAAAGTTTTTCTTGTATGAAATTTTGGAATAAATGATTTTGCATAACAACTGGATAACAACTCAAGATAACATACTTACATTCGGGCAGGTTCGTAACACAGAGTAATTCAAAATTAAAAAAAAAGTTTATTCTAGATATATTAGTGCTATTAGTTCGATAACTAGGATCTATCACAATTTATTTTTAAATAAGCTATGAGAAGAGAGTAGGCGTTCTTAGGCAAATAAACAAATAAGAATTCTATATTCGGCCGTGCCAAATCAGATAATACCCTTTGTTTAATTTTAGCATTTCCACTATGCAAATTAATCTATATATATAAAAGTGAAACTCTGTGTGTGTGTGTGTGTGTGTGTGTGTTAGCTATAGACTCCGAAACTGTAAAACCGATCGGACTCAAACTTTGGCAAGTTGTTGGACACATACCAGGGAGTGTTTATGGGTGGAAAAAAGTGGGCGGGGCCACGCCCATAAAAATTAGTTATCAGTTTTAGCTACTTGCACTTGACCGATTTTTCTGAAACTTTGCACACATATCGAGCTCTCATGACTAAATAATTTCGTGATAAGAAAAGTGGGCGGGGCCACGCCCCTAAAAAAGTTTTAATTTTGAGGTACTTGCACTGGGCCGATTTTTCTGAAACTTTGCACACATAATGAGCTGTCCTGACTTTATAATTTCGTGATTAGAAAAGTGGGCAGGGCCACGCCCATAAAAAAAAGTTATAATTTTAAGGTACTTGCACTGGACCTATTCTTCTGAAACTTTGCACACATGTTGAGCTGTCATGACTTTACAATTTTGTGATTAGAAAAGTGGGCAGTGCCACGCCCATCAAAAAAGAGTATCATTTTGAGGAACTTGCACTGGACCGATTTTTCTGAAACTTTGCACACAAATTGAGCTGTCATGACTTTACAATTTTGTGATTAGAAAAGTGGGCAATGCCACGCCCATAAAAAAAATTATAATTTTGAGGTACTTGCACTGGACCGATTCTTCTGATACTTTGCACACATATTGAGTTGTCATGACTTAAACAATTTTTGATTAGAAAAGTGGGCAGTGCCACGCCCATAAAAAAAAGTTATAATTTTCAGCTACTTGAACTTCACCCATTGTCTGAAACTGTGCACACATATTGAGCTGTCATGACTATACAGCTTCTTTATTAGAAAAGTGGGCAGTGCCGCGACCTTTAAAAAAGTTATAATTTTTGCTTCTTGCACTTGATATTGAATTAAAATTATGAATGCATTTTTATTTATTAAGGGGCGTAGCAACGCGCGCCGGGTTTGGCTAGTATTTTATAAAATTAATTAAACGAGTTTATGATTTGTAATTAAAGGGAATTACAAATGAAGCGACCTGCTAGATAAGTACTAGATAAACTTTGTACAGGATTCAACTCGAACTTATATACTTAACTTTTCAAACTTAGGGGATTTAAGTTTTAATTAAAAGGGTGGGGGCAAGGTGGATACCTGCTCAACTTAATTAAAGTAAAAAACACAACTCTTTCGTTATTAGTACTTACATTAATTATAATTTTATTATAATAAATTTAAATGGAATACAAAAAGTGTGGATTGGGATATTGCTCACGATTTTTTGACGTTCAGTTGAGGTAAGCCGGGAGACTTCTTACTTGCTTGAGGGTTCGTAAAAAAAGAAGACCGAATCACCAGACCACCTCAGTAACTATTCGTTAAATTTTTCGGGAAAAAAATCGTTAAAGCCAAAATATCGTTAAAAACCACATTAAGCAATTCACAGTAATTAAAAGTTCAGGACTGGGATGACTTAATATATAAGAAAAGGGAAAGAGCAACAAATTCAAATTTTCATTTAATAATTCACAGTACAAACTTTAGTTTAAACTACTTTAAACACCCTTCGTCATCATGTGCATACGTATAGTGACTACATAGTAACTTTTAGATTTAATGTTATACGCCATTTTATGTATTTATTTATTTATTTCAATTCCGTAATATAAAGCCGCAAAGGCCAATTATAATATATTACATAGTTACAAAACGCCTAAGCATAGCCTTATAATAAAAATATAATATACTATACACTATATACATTATTTTACAATTTCAATAACAAATAGTCTCATTTATTTCCTCCCCAAGCATAAAAACATTAGGTCATATATTAAGGTAATAATATAAAAAGTAATATAAAAAAAAAATAGTCCAGTTAGGGAGGCTCATCACCACAGTTCAAAAAAAGGGAAAAAAAAAAGAAAAAAAAAAAGAAAAATTAGACAGCAGCAAAATGTTTCATAAGTTTTAATTTGAAAACGTTATCAGAATGAGTAAAAATGCGTAATTCCAATGGCAAGCAATTCCAGTTCTTAATAATTCTAACAAGAAAGGACCTAGCGTATATAGATCTAAGAATTTTAGGGAAAATTAGGTGCGGATTCCTACGACAAGGAGAAAAAGAAAACGCATTACGTAGTGATAAAGGTTTACCATATTTTATAATCTTATAAAACAAGTACAAATTACGAAAGCATACAAATTTATTAAAAGAACATCCTAAAAACTCTCTAACGAAACCAGAAATATGCTCCCGTCGACGAACATTATAGACAAATCTAATAATAGCATTAATCAAGCATTTAAGTCTAGCAAGAAGAAAACCAACAGTGCCAGAGATAACTTCAAAACCATAAAAAATTTGAGACATTAAAACTGCAAATGCTAATCTTTTTCTCGCATAAAGAGGCAAGAGAATATTAGAGCAGTAGATTTTCCGCAGCAAACCCCAAACTCTACCAGTTAATAAATCAATATGATTACTAAAAGACAGTTTCCTATCTATAACAACTCCTAAACATTTGTGGTGATCAACAAACTGAACCACATCATCACCAAGAAAAATTTCTAGAGTAGTAAAAAAACGAGAAGTAGGGCCAAACATCAAAGCCTTAGGCTAAACAATTGTCAATAGTCCACAGCTTAATGCATTCTAAGCATGAGTATATGTTGCTCTCAAATATTTAATTAAATCTTCTATTTCCTCTAAAGAGGAGAATTACATCATCAGCGAAAAGGAAAGGGGTACATTGAAATGAATTTACAACGTTAGAGAGATCATTAATATATAAAATAAACAAAAGCGGACCTAAAACAGAACCCTGGGGAACCCCAGAGTGGAGATTAAGTCTTTCTGAAATCTCAGTATTGCTGACCACAAATTGAGATCTGCCAGATAAATAGGACATAATAAGTCGACAAGCAGTTCTAGAAAATTTAAATTCACTTGAAAGTTTAGAAATCATTTTACAAAAGTTAAGAGAATTAAATGCCTTAGACAAATCCAAAGATATTAAAACACTCAACTTGTCATCATTGATATTTTTTCTTATTAAGTCAGTTAGACTCAAAATAAGGCAGGTAGTGTTCAAACCGTTACGAAAGGCATATTGAGACTCAGAGATCATATCAGATATAGAGGTAACAATTTGATCCATTTACTTTACTTTATTATTTCTGACGCCTGAATTTTTCTGAATTTGTACAGTGTAAGCTGTGTTTTACCAGTCCAGAACTTTAATTTCATACCCATATTGATGGAATTTAGAACAAAATTATCCGCCCTTTCGTTTAGGGTGACATCTTGGATTTTTACTTTTTCATAGTTTAGTTTGTGTTCTACGGGTCATGCCCTTTAGTTGGATACCAATATTGTTGAGGGTTGAAGAGGGCAAAGCCGTAATTATTTATAAATATCATTTTAAGAAGAAATGGTTCCAACAAGATGCCGCACCATGCCATAACGTGGGTTACGACTATGTTTAGCCAAAAAAGTGACTTGACACCTTTAGACTGCTTTTTGGGGAGGTACGTAAAATTTTAGTTTATGCTGATAAAGCTTCAACGATTAATCATTTAGAAGCCCACATTCGACGCACTATTGATGAAATAAGACCGCCAGCATGGCATTCATAAAGCGCAGTCACGGATGCTAAATGCTAGATTATATTTTTAAAAATGCCATAACATTTGTGAGCTGATAAGGACAAAATTTTGGTCCTTCCGATAAAGTGGTTGTGTTTTGCTTTTGAACAAAAAACACTCTATAAATTTTTTTTCTTTAGCACCCAATTTCTTCTAAACTAATGTTGCCCATTGCTGTAAACACAAGGCATTTACATGATCAAAACACACAATCAATAACGTAAAATACTCGGTAGACAAATCAGATGTGGTAGACGCCAACGTGAACATGGAAAACGTCAATAACCAGCACTAATAGTTTCTTTACTACGAACATGGCTGTCTCTTGTATTAGATTTTTTCTCGGTCTGTGGTTTTTCCTTTAGTCCATTCATATTTGATCAATATTTTAAATCGAATACAAGATTATTTTTGAAATTGTATTGCCAATAAAATCCACAGCATTACAAAAACAAATAAATGACGACATCATTGCCAACGTCATCAACATCATCATAATCATCATCCTCTAACAACTAAAGCTAAAGGCCAAAATAATGTTGCCAATTTTATGGTGTTTTTAATATGTTTAATATGTGCAAGTATTTTATTTTTTTGGTTTTTGTGGATTTAAGTCAGAACATTTGCAAGTTTAACACTTTTGATTTAAACGGAACTTGTAGCGTCATTATCAACATTGTCTTACTCAGACATTTAATGCTGCAACAGCAGCATTTTGTTACACACACACATACATATTTAGTTTTTAAATTGTAAACGATGGCAACTTCCAACCTGAATGACGTGTTGTTTTGATGGAAAACAAAAGCTTTTTCCAAGTAGTTACAATTTTCCCGGTGCCATCTCAGCAAACACTTAGCCCATCCAAACAATAAAAAATTGTCAACGTCAAATGCGAGTAGACACAAGAATATTTTTGGGTCTAAAAGCTAATCGAAAAACACACTTGTTTGTATGCCTACATGTACATACATTTCTTTTGGCATTAGGCTACAAAAAATATTTATAAATATGTTTATGCATTTGTACATCATACAAGCAAATGCATGCAATGACATATGGCGAATTATTCGTATACTGGGGCAATTGTTGCAAATAGTAGAGGTTTGCAAAAAACACTTAGTGTATGACTCATTTTCTCATCCACTACCAACAAATTGGTGTGGTGGTATAAATTTATCTTATAATTCCGTTTGCAATACATAGAAGAATTCGTTTAAGATACTGTAAATTAATTTTATTTAATTAAGTCCTGCTGCTGTCTTTAATAACGATCTAACTATGTTCCGTCTGTGTGAAACATGATATAGCTCGAACAAAAAAACATCGAAAGGAATGAATAAATATCAGAAAATAAATAACATGTTGTTAAAGAAAAACTAAAAACACGTTAATATAAAATCAAACTAAAAACATGTAAGAATGCTACATTCGGCCGTGCCGAATCTAAAAATACCCTTGACCGTCATGTACATAGGACCACATCATAGCTACGCCATTTTCTTTATTTTTTCCGATGCTATTATTGATTTTGATTTTTTTCATTTCATTTCATCTGTATTCAACTAGTCAAGCCCTTTCAGTTGACACCCATATTGTTGGGGTTAAAAAAAATTTACTCCGCCATTTTCTTTCAGACGCCATCTTGTATTTTACACTTTTTTAATAGTTTACTAAATTTTACTGGTCAAGCGCTTTTTATACCCTTCACCTGTAGTGCACAAGGGTATATATAGGTTTGTCATTCGGTTTGTAATTTCTACAATTTTCATTTCCGACCCCACAAAGTATATATTTTCTGAAAGCTTATGAATAGAGGAGTCGATTTAGCCCTGACCATCTGTCCGTGTGTTGGTTGAAATCAACTTTTAGACGCAACTATATGTTCCTCAGATCTGTATATGGTATCAATCTCTTGGAAATATCCAGGAATGAATCGCTATTGAAACTCAGCACAATCGCCCCATAACTTTCTGAGATATGAGCAAAAAACCACGACCACCTCGTTTTTTTCACAATTACAATAACAACCTACAACCTATTGGTTAAAATAAACGTGGCATCGGATTCCAGCTTTATTTTATTTTATACAAACAATTGTTATTGCATGACTACACGTTGTGAACGGTATATAAGATTCAGCACGGCCGAATATGGCACTGTTAATTGTTTGCTACTAAAATTAATTAAGGAGGGCAAAGTCGTAACTACTAAATTTGACTCATTTATTTGCATTTTGTATATTTTTTTCTCGGTTGTATAGGAACTGAAAAATATCTTTTTTCGTTTGTAAATTTTAGGAAAAACACTGAAGCAGTTGTTCTCTGGTTATTATATCTCAGTTGGTTTCAAGCCGATTTGTTAGTTTTTTTTTTGAAACAGTTTCTGAGATTACGGCTTATAATTTAGTATCTTAAACGTGTTCAAAAATTATTTAGAAGTTTAAAAACTGTTGATGTGTTTAAAAAAAATATTTTTTTAAAAATTTTTTGCCTATAACATTGCTGATAAGTGAACAATATGTCTAAAATTTTTCACGAATATCTCCAGCGGCATACCAAATACTACGAATAGTAACAATTGTGTCTATAAATTATCCTTGGGTTGGAAAATTTTAATTTATTTTTGGAAAGAAAACCAAGCGAAAAACAGAGGTAGTCGTGTTTATTTGCTCATATCTTAGAATGTTATGGGGCGATTATGCTGCTGACCAAAACCAATCTGTTCTTTCTTATACCTTTTGCACTGCCGTGTGGCCGGTATGCACGTTTTATAGTAATTTTTTTTTAATAAAAAGATTTAATATTATAATTTATAAATGTTAAGCAATTTATTGCAAACTCTATACAAAAATGTATGTATAAAAAATATTAAATAAAACTAAATTGCCTAAAACTTAACGATTATATTGTTAAGCGACTTTTTACATACGCATACTTAATTTTTCGAGCAAAAAAAAATAATAAATTTAAATCTGCATTTAAAATATTTCCTTAATTTTGTACACTTATTTTTTGTTGTTGGAAATATCTCATCATTCTTTTTTATTTTTAATTATTTTTTCTGTACAAGTATTTTTTGTTTTTAACAGCATTATGAAAATATTTATTATTAACCATGTACCATGTACATACATACCTATAAACAAATAATTTTATTTAAAAACAAATGTTTGTTTCTTTACAAAAAAAAAAAATAAATAAAATATTCTAAATATGATCATTAAAATATGGTGAACCTTTTCTATCGTTTGGTAATTGATCTACTTTATTTAGGACTGAGCTTATTAAATAAATAAAAAAAAGTTTTAGGTTAAACTAGAAATCGAAATGTTTTTTAACAGTCATATGAATTTAGGTCATTAGAACTTTTAATAAAAATTTACGACAAATAAATTAGACAAAAACAAACAAAATGGTACTAAGACTAAGAGTGTGTGCAGATTAAACAACGTATGTATGTCAACACAGGTGGTTCTCAATGAACAAAAATGTTGATGGGAGATTAAGGTTATACAAAGGAAATTATAAATTCTTGTAAACTGAAACATAATCAAAAAATAATTTTACTATGAATATTCTTTTTAACAGAAATATTTTGTCAGCAAGAAAACATTTGCCGACATATCCGTTCATACTACTTAATCAGAAATGGTCCATCTTATTTCCGAAAATTTTGAAATATGGCATCAAGCACTCTCAATTAACATAAGTGGACATACGCGGTTAACCATGAAAACCACATAATTGTTTATAAAATGTAAGAAATGGAGAAGAAACGCACTTTAAAATGTGGTGTAATTTTTGTTTAATAAGTAATGGAACGCTCTACGAAAAAGCAATGCGTTATGATTGTGAAAACTTGTTACACAAATTTTAGAGAGTGCATCTCTTGTGTCAACCATACGAAGTGCGATTAAAATAATTTAAAAAAACTGGATCGGTTATGAGCAGCAAGACTGCTGTGCGTCCACGGATTCGATCGTTCTTTGTTTGCTTTATATTTTTTTTAATTCCATTTTTAAATTGAAAAATATTACGAGTTTCGCATGAAAAAATTTTTTTCTCCATTAATTTTTGAATAATTCCAAAACGATAAGAGATAGAGAAATCGGATGACGGAAAGAATTTGCAACGCCAAAAAAAAAATCCCGATCTGATTAAAAAAACCGACAACGGATTTGAGTTCAGCGCATCAAAATCCATATAGTCCACATAGTTTTTATTAACGGCAAGACAAAAAATGATTTTTTGTAGAGCAGTGTAATTTGTCATAAATGATGTGCTTCAAAATGAGTACATCTTAAACAATTCATGTAATCAACTCATGAAACATCTGCTGCATTCGAATCGCCTTTTAGAATATAGTGCAGTTTATTAAAATATTCATATTAACACATAATCTCCAATGACACGCTAATGTTAAACTCATTGTTATTTTGGCGTAACTACAAATTTTTTCTAGAGGTGGCAAGAGCTGAATCATTTTTATCTGTGGGGAGGGGTTAAATTAATATGTACATGTATTAAATGTAAATAGATATTTGTTAAAAATTCTTGTGGTTCTCATCAAAAAATTTCCGGAATAGTCTTGTTACTCCCATGATTTTAAGCGAAATCAAATCACTTTATCACCTGTTGAACCCCTCCAAAATTACTTCTTTGTCACAGATTTTTTTGCTGGGTAATCGAAACACGTCTTCTTTAGAATCCAATAGAAAATCATACAGATATAAAAAAAGTTCTAGGACATTCTTTATAAAGGATTTCGTCTTAAAAGTATTATATTCCATGTACATTTTCGAAGATAACCAAAACGAGTTTTATTTTGAAAATATGACAGAAAACATTTGTTAACCCTAACCACAAAAATGCCATGAAAGGTTGTTCTGTTTTTACTATTCTATTTATTGTATATAAGTACATATGTACATACAGTAGACTCGCGGTAACGTGAACTATTAAAAACCGAGCGTGTTCACGTGTGCGAAGTTGTTCATGTCATGACGAAGGTGTAACTCTTTAAAATTTCCAAATAAATTAGACATGTGATTGAAATCAAATTCTTAAATTTTTTTGTATTTCGGATTGTTATGTACATGTGTTTTGTTGAGAAAAAAATGTACGTTAAAATTAATTTAAAAAATGTGTTACCTTTTTTTGGATTATCTTTTAATTTTTAAATTTTAATTGCTGAATGAATTCTTTCTCTCAACAAAGCTAACGGGATATCCTCCTCACAGTCTTCTTCATCTCCTAAAGAGCTAAAAATGTTCAGCCAGCATTTTGCTATTGCTTTCTTTTCAAGATGTTGCCAAGTTGAATTTAAATAGCCAATAGCGTCCATTAATATTTAAAGCTATTTTCAAAAATAACAGCTGTCATCCATTTGGAGCAATTGTAGTCCACAGGAGATTCAAAATTTCTAAAAGAGCGAGGATTTTTTGCCTTTCCAATCACAAGAAGTTTAACTTTAGAATTTTGGTAGTTTTTGTGACATTTTTCACGAAAAATTTTAGATTAGATCATGCTTAAACAGCAGCGCGCACTAAACTAAACCTGTGCAATCATTTACGGGGATACCGCTTTTTATGAAAACGATTTAGACAGCCGACAAAATTGTTCACGTTATAAGGCTTTCTCACTGTGTTCACGCTACAGAGTAGTCAGTGTAAAAAAAAATTGTGTTCATCTTATCCGGTGTTCACGTAAGGCAGTGTTTTTGTTACTGCGAGTCTACTGTACTTAGTTATATACGCAGTGAGAACAGAAAGCGAAAGTTCGCATGCAATTAACTGACTGGCTGTCTGGGAGATAGTTTGAATAACTGTTTACTGTCAGTATTACCATTTTCTCTGTAATCATAAAAAATTTAAAAAAAATATTTCTGAAAGTTTTTTTTTGTAATTAAAAAGTTAACATAAAGAAGAATATTATTAATTGCTCAATTTACACATTGTCGTAGAAGTCGTAGGTTGTAAGAAAACTTCTTGTGAAGAAAATTACACATGTTGAAGAAAAACAGTGATAGTACTTTTTCAGTCATAATGTATTCATATGCCATTCTAAAAGCATAAGTTAAATTATTGTAAGTGGTGTATAAAAAATTTCTACCAAACTCTGATCTTCAGTTTTCGTACAAATACAACACTGTATCACTCCTAATGTAGAAAGTCTTACTGTTTCATTGTATGACTTAATTTAAGGAAATAAATAAATAGCAAATGGAAGTTACACAAAGAAAGTGTTACATATTTTAGTATAAAGAGATTATTTCAGAGTGATTACTGTTAATAACAAAATTATAAATTTTTTGCTATAAAAGTACACACAATTGGTGGTGAGTAAATAAATGGGGACAATTTACTACTACTACTTACTTGCTTGCTACAATGTTGTATTTTTACCGAAACTGATGAGTATAATTTTGTACCCAAAGGTAGCCAAAAAATAATATAAGCTTTGTGTGGGCATGTCACTTCTACTTTTTAAATAATAAAATTAATGTTGAAATTCAACTTAGATAATCCATTACAGATCTTTTTTAATACTCACCACTAAAAAAACGGTGTGGGAGTATATTCATTTTGTCATTCTGTTTGTAACACATCGCATTATTTATTTTAGACCCCATAAAGTATATGTATATCTTCTGAGTCGTGTTTTCATTTTATGACGATCTAGCTATGTCCGCCTTTTTGTCCGTCTGTTGAAAGCACTATAGATCTCGAACCGAAAAAGTTAGAAAATTTTTTATACACAAGGTATTGAAAATGAGCTGAATCGAAATATTAGGAAGAGAGCAAGACTTAATTTACGAAAATATTTTAAAAGGATATCGAAGTTATACAAAGAAAGTGATACATATATTAGTATAAGGATATTATTCCATAGCGATTACTGTTAATAAAAAAATAATAAATTTTGTGCTTTAAAAGTGCATCAAATTGGTGGAGGGTGTGAAAAATTCGGCACAGCCGAATATTGTGCTCTTAAGTTAAGTGTACTTAAAAATATTTTTTTAATTTATCTTGTTTATTTATTTTTACATAAATATATTTTTTAATTTAAGACACTTTGTTTATATATAATTTTTGTCCGCCTCTGGCAACACTGTAGTATTTGTGACAACTGCGGTGGTAACACACGCAGATCTATCTTTTTACACTGCACTCGCATTTTTGTATGAATAATCGTTGAGTTTTTGCATGATTAATCTTTTTTACACGATCAATTCAGTTTATTTTTTGTATCTAGTTGCCATTTAGTTGTTTCATGTTGCAAATATAACACTTAATCATTCTCACAAATGTTGAGAAAATTATACAAAAAATTTCATTCATAAAAAAATACACAGAACCTTGAAATGTTTTAAATGTAGAATGTGACAACAGCAAAATGAGCAAAACAATATTTTACAATTAAGATTTATTACTTAAAGTTGATCTCAAACGGTGGCTTATGTTTGAGTGTATCGCAGATATACTGAATACATGCAGTTAATTGAATGTGTGAACTATATTATTGACTATACATACATACATAAATTTGATAGAATATTTGGCTTTTCGTTAAGGGAATTTTGTGAAATCTAGCAAAAAGGAAATTTGGAAGAAGTGCAAAGTGAATTCTTAATCAATAGTGCAAAAGCGTTCATTTTCACTGACTACCTTATGACGAAATAATTTGTCATAATTTGTCTTCAGTTAAGAAAAATATTTTAAACAATTTATGTAAACAACTAAAATGAACTCATGAACAAGTAAGAGTGCTATATTCGGCCGTGCCGAATCTAATAATACCCTTCACCATAATGTACATAGGTATAATCCCCTATCGTAGCGTAACCCATATTTCATATTATACAAAATTTTTCTTTATTATTTCCGACGCCATTCTTGATTTAGAATTTTTACGTAGTTATCTGTATTCTACTAGTCAAGCCCTTTAATTTGATACCCATATTGATGGGGTTAAAAAAATTTGTTCCCCCATTTTATTTTAGACGGCATCTTGAATTTTACATTTTTTAATAACGTACTATATTCTACTGGTCAAGCCCTTTCATTTGATATCAATAATGAGGGGGTTCTAGAAGTTACATTTTAAAATACCAGATTTGACCCACATATAAATTTATTGTCCGCCATTTTTTAGTGGCGGCCAAAATAAATTTTAATTTTATATAGTGCGTATATTGCGTTACTCATGTTCTTTCAGATAATACCAATATTGAATCTCTCGGTTGTCTAGAAGCTGAAAAAAATTGATTTTCGTTTGTAAATTTTTGAAATATATATTTAAAAAAAAATGTTGCCTATAACTTTACCGATTGGAGCACGCTTTATCCAGAATTGTTCACGAATATCTCTAGAGGCATATTATATCTACCAACAGTAGCAAAGGAAGGTACCTAAAAATTATTCTATGGCTAAAAAATTTTAATTTTGGTCGTAAAAATATGGGAAAAAACAGAGGCAGTCGTGTTTATTTGCTCATATCTCAGAAAATTATAAGGCGATTGTGCTGATTTTCAATAGCGATTTATTCCCGGATATTTCCAAAAGATTGCTACCATACACAGGTCCTAGGAACATATGGTTGCTTCTAAAAGTTGATTTCAACCAACACCCGGACAGACGGGCAGAGCTTAATCGACTCCTCTATTCATAAGCTTTCAGAAAATATATACTTTATGGGGTCGGAAATGAAAATTTTAGAAATTACGGACGGAATGACAAAGCTATACATACCCTTGTGCACCACAGGTGGAGAGTATAATAAAGCTTTAGCTTAAATTCATATAATTTCTCTATGAATAAAGATTTTGGAAGAATAAAGGACTCTATGTTGTATGTATTAGCAGAAACTATATTGACACGCCTACTTTGACGCCCACTTTTTTTTGAAAGACTAAATTGACGAAAACGTTTTAATATCATATCGAAGTTATTCAAAGAAAGTGATACATATTTAAGTATAAAAAGATTATTCCATAGCGATTACAGTTAATAACAAAATACGCAATGGACCTTATTGGTCTCCGAGTGTGGGTGTAGGAGGCAGATACTGCTTTCTGCATCCCCCTTTCCTACCTAATAACAAAATAGTAAGTTTTGTTCTAAAAAGTACATCAAATTGGTACTCTTACTTGTTTCTTCTGGTATACAGCAAATCAAAAGTAAAAAATTATCAAACAGAATTCCGACGTAACGTAATTTCATATACAAATTGGTATTTAAAATACGTTATTGCCATCGATTTAATAGGAATAATAGGATTTAATTTATGCCAAATAACTTTGAATTTAGGGAGTCGTATGGAAAGAATGCTTTTGAACTACTGATTTGGAAGCTTTAAATAAGTAATTCACTTTGCACTACATCCAATTATTTTGCTAGGGAATAATACAATTTTTAGCTACAGATTTTTCTAACTGTACTTTACTATGTAGTTTTTTTAAATATAAATCTAATTACCCCAAGAAAATCAATTGTAAGAACTTAATCATTTTATTGATTACAAATTCTGCATGTTGCAATCTTTTCTTAAGATTCTGACCACACTTTGCTTAATGTAGAAAAAGTCCTACAATCGCTTTTAAAGTTGAGGTGAAAATAATTTACAGTGAACTTTCTACTACAATAATTAAAAAAATACACACTCTCATTTTTTTTTTTAAGCCCTTGACTATTTATTAATGATTCAAAAATGCTTATTTTTCAGCCAATAGAAATTTTTAATCAGAAAAAGTATTTAGGTCACATTTGTTTATAACTTGTTTGCATTTGCAAAAAAAAAAACATTATTTATTAATTGTTAAATTGTGGCGCCTGTTGTTAACTTTATTAAAACAAAACAAAAATAAACAAGTAACAGTGCTATATTCGGCCGTGCCGAATCTTATATACCCTTCACAACGTGTAGTCATGCAATAACAATTGTTTGTATCACCATTCATCCCATATAAAATACGTGCATACGTACACGTTAGAATAAATGTGGCATCGAATCCCAGCTGAGCCACAAAAATTTTATTTTATTTTATTTAATATATTATTTATATTTTATTATTTTTTTTATATTTTTTTAAAATTTTTTTTAAATTTTTTTAAAAAATTTTTAAAAAATTTTTTAAAATTTTTTTTAAAATTTTTTTTAAAATTTTTTTTTTGTAGTTTTTTTTATTATTTTTTTCTTATTTTTAATATTTTTTTTTTTGTAATTTTTTTTTGTTTGGTATGTTTTTTACATGTATGTATGTTGTTGTTGTAATTGTGAAAAAAAACGAGGTGGTCGTGGTTTTTTGCTCATATCTCAGAAAGTTATGGGGCGATTGTGCTGAATTTCAATAGCGATTCATTCCTGGATATTTCCAAGAGATTGATACCATATACAGATCTGAGGAACATATAGTTGCTTCTAAAAGTTGATTTCAACCAACACACGGACAGACGGGCAGACGGATAGACGGACAGACGGACAGACGGTCAGGGCTTAATCGACTCCTCTATTCATAAGCTTTCAGAAAATATATACTTTATGGGGTCGGAAATGAAAATTGTAGAAATTACAAACGGAATGACAAAGCTATATATACCCTTGTGCACCACAGGTGAAGGGTATAAAAATAACAAAAATTATGCCAAAAAACTTTTTCTCTTTAATAGTTCCTGTTGTTATTTCGAAAGAATAAAAATATATATTTGGAGTATTCGTAAAACACTCATATGATATGTACTTGGCCAGTTTAAAGAAAAAAAATATTAACTGGTTGAATGGTCATTCGGTCAGTGTTACCACCATGGATACTTTAAAAGTGTCAATCTGCCCATGTGTTGATGGAAATCATAAAATGATACTCAGACCTGTTTGTAGTAATAAATTTTTAGAAACTTTCAGAAAAAAATTTTAAAAATCAAATTGGTTCTGCTCTGGGAAAATTTAATTATCGGTTATAATTTTTAATATCGTTTGTTTATTTATTACGAAATTTTCTATTTTTTTTACCACTTCATCATACCCATTTCATTTGATATTAATTCATAGTATTTTTTTTTTAATAGTTACCACTGTAACATTTATCAACTGAATTATTTGGATTTTAGTGCTTATACCTCAGTTAGTTTTAAGCCGATTTGCTAGCTTTTTCCAAAAATAATTTAAATGACTACGCCTTGAAATTTTATGTCTTGATGTAATTTTCAAAATATATTTTTTTCAAAATTATTTTTGTCTATAACGTTTCCGATCAGTTAACGGTTTGTCCAAAAGTTTCTAATTACAAAGGTATTTATAAATTATCCAAAGGATGAAGATGTTAATTTTTGTGGTAAAAGGCAAAAATGTGGTAAAATGCGAAAAGACAAAGCTGTTCATAAATTCTTAGAAGACAAGCTTTACAACTTTGTTTTAATAACTGTCTGACACAACAAAACATAGAACAGGATTTTATTATGAAGTCGCTTATTAAAGTTTTAGAACTACTTTTCTCAAACCATTTCAACACTTAAAAAGTTATAACAATACGACATAACTTCATACTATGTGAATACCCCCATTGTATATGTATGCAATATTCATATGTTTGTGATTAGTTATTTAACTGAAATTGCAACCAATTGCGATAACATAAATTGTTTTGATAAGTAAAAATTATGTATTGACAAATAAAAGCGAAAAGATTTGAAAGGAAAAATTTATAGAAAAAAATATAATCAAGACAAATCAATGAAATACGTGCTAATTGTAAAACTTAACATGATACATACATACATACATAAATATTTATACCCTTCACCTGTGCTGCACAAGGGTATATATAGCTTTGTCATTCCGTTTGTAATTTCTCCAATTTTCATTGCCGACCCCATAAAGTATAAATTTTCTGAAAGCTCATGAATAGAAGAGTCGATTAAACCCTGACCGTGTATCCGTGTGTTGGTTGAAATCAACTTTTAGAAGCAACAATATGTTCCTTAGATCTGAGTGTGGTATCAATCTTTTGGAAATATCCAGGAATGAATCGCTATTGAAATTCAGCACAATCGCTTCATAACTTTCTGAGATATGAGCAAAAAACCATGACCACCTCGTTTTTTTCACAATTACAACAACAACCTACATACATACTGGTTAAAGTAAGCGTGGCATCGAATTCCAGCTGAGCCAAAAAAATTTTATTTTATTTAATATATTATTTATATTTTATTATATTTTTTTATATTTTTTTAAATTTTTTTAAATTTTTTTAAAAAAATATTTAAAAAATTTTTTAAAATTTTTTTTTAATTTTTTTTGTAATTTTTTTATTATATTTTTTTTATTTTTAATATATTTTTTTGTTTGTAATTTTTTTGTTTTTTTGGTATGTTTTTTACATGTATGTACGTAATTTACATGAGATGAATGGTGACACAAACAATTGTTGTTGCATGACTACACGTTGTGAAGTATATGAAGAGCCGCAGAACAAAAGGTGCTTTTTCGCTCATATCAAATTTTTGGGAAATCGAGATTTATTTTTTTCGCCCCTTTAAAAAACTGCAAGAACATGAAAATGCTTACAAGATTTTTACTTATCTATAGATGCATCTAACTGTCGTTAGTCACCCGATTAAATGTTAAGGATGTTTGATATAATTCCATTTTTATTTTGGAAAAAGCACCTTTTGCAAAAAAGAAAGCAAAAAAGCACCTTTTGTTAGGAATAAAGTAAAAACACCTTTCGTTAAAAAAAAAGTAAAAAAGCACGTTTTGTTAATAGAAGGAAAAAGTACATTTTGAAAAGCGAATACACATATATGACGATAAAATTTTTACTGAATGTTGTTAAACCTGATCTAATAAAAAAATAATAAAAAATGTTAAGCTAACTATATTATATTTGTCGTTTTATTAAATTAAATTGCAACTTAAACATTTAATTCTTAGCCTTAAATTAAATACATATGAAATTTGTTAAATAGTTAAACTCTTGTTCCAACATCTTCTTCTAGGCAAGAACATTTTCGTCTATTGAATCCTCCATACCTTTATCCTGGTTGTACAAAATATCCTTGTACCAAAATAATGACTGATTTTCACTCCAGTCTTTACCAAACTGTTTTATTAAAAGACTTTCCACAAATACTTTAACATCTGACTAATTTTACTTTAACTGTGGTTTGGTTTGATCATTAAAGTAAAAAGTGAAACTACAAGATTATGGGAAAAGAACCTTTTGTTAAACAAGTAAAAGCGCTATATTCGGCCGTGCCGAATCTTATATACCCTTCACAACGTGTAGTCATGCAATAACAGTAAATTCACGTATGTATGTTAAAAAAAACAAAAAAAAAAATAAAAAAAAAATTTAAAAAAAAAAAAATTTAAAAAAAAAATTAAAAAAAAAAAAATTATTATATACATATATAATATATATAAAACAAAAAAAAAATAAAAAAAAAATTAAAAAAAAAAAATAAAAAAAAATAATAATAAAAATATATATAATATATTAAATAAAAAATAAAAAAAAAATAAAAAAAAAATTAAAAAAAAAAATTTTAAAAAAATTTAAAAAAAAATTTTTTTGCCTCAGCTGGGATTCGATGCCACGTTTTCTCTAACCAGTATACACGTTTGTATGTATGTATCAGGGAATGACAACGATTACAACTTCGGATATACATTGAGTATTATTAGCAAAACATGTATAAGTGCGTACGGTTACAGCTAAAAAAATTACTCTATCCGTACATACTCGTTTGATGTTCGGCATAAGTATATACAAGTAACCGAAATCTAAGTATTTTTCGCATAAATACTCTATATTGTACACAGTACAACAAATTGGACTTAAGTACTTAAGTGTTATCGATTATCCGTAAAAAAAAGCGAGTAAAATGAGTAACCGTTTTTACAATTCAAGCGAGAGCATCAAGTAGAAATTTTGCATGCGTTTTGATTTAGTAAAAATGCACTTGCTTGGGTTATGAAAACAGCACAACCATTATGGTACAAACGCACACATACATAAACATTATTGTTATACATTTATTTGTTGTTTCTTATGATCGTTTGTGTGTATACGGCTTAGCAGCCGTAGTTGCTAGCAGGGATGCCACAAAAAATATTATTCCTAACAAATTTGTCAAAAAATGCACTAAAATCTACCAAAAACTTCAATTTTTGCACATAATTTTTCTAAATACTAACATTTATATTTAAAAAATAAAAACAATAATCAAATGGTAGTAAATGAATATAATTTACCAATTAATATATTAATAATTTATATATATTATTTAATTAGTATTTGAAAATATCCAAAATACAGTTTTGTTTACATCAATATTTAAAGAAAAGTGTTACTAAGCAAAAGTATATGCCACTACTTTGGTAATTTATTCGAATCATAATTAATTTCCTATATAAGTATTGATATAATTGGAATATATGTCCTGACTTAACTTTTATTTAGAATATATGGCTTAAGATATCAAAATTGAAGGCATTTCTACATATTTCCTTACAGCGTTTGTTTTCTTTATTTTGTAAAATATTTTCATTGACATTAAAAGTTATCTACTATAAATTCATGTTTCAAGTTTATATGATAAACTATTTCACATGTAACTTTTATAAAAAAATAAGACGCTTAAATGGAAATATGATTTTTAATTAAAATGTTTATTGGGGAATTATTTGAACTTTGTGTTTTACCACTAAAAATATTGTTCTACAAAAACTTAAACATAACAAAGCAAACAAATTCACAAAATTAAAAAAATTTATACCATAAAAATATCCAGTTTAATTAAACTGGCATCCCTGGTTGCTAGATGAATTATGGACAGAGACATTTTTTTCTGATTTTTAATTTAGGGGTTGATGAAACAACGACATGCGTTATTTTTTTAGCAATGCCCAGCGAGCATGTGGGATTTATTTTAAATTTATAAAAAAGAAAAAAAATCTTATATTAAGATATATTTATTAGTTTTAACAGATATATTTGTTGTTTATTGTTTTTCTTATTAACTTTTTTTAGATATTTTAAGTCCGTCAAGAAAAAATTATATGGTTTTTGTTTGTTTTTCTTTATTAATTTTCCAAAAAACAAAACCAAAATATCGTTTTTTTTCTGCGGGAAAATAATAATCAGATAATAGCATTATGTTTATTTACTTATAAATAACTATTTAGTTGATTAAAACCTTTTAAAATTGACTTGTCTCGTTATACAGCTTAAAATATTAGCTTAGAATGTATAACACGGCATAATATTTTAATATTTGTGTTCTTGTTTGCTGGGTATCAGGTATTTAACAGAAATAATTACACTCTCTTTGTTGTGTTCCTATCCAGCGTTGTCAACTTTGGCTTTATGCAATATTATTTGTGCTTTTTAAAATTTTTGTCGCGCAAAAAATTTGAGTCAGTGCTCGATGTGATTTCTCAAATTCTTTAGTGCATTCTTTTTCTTATCGAAGTAAAAATACTAAATTCAAATAAAGAACAATTTTTGCAAGGTAAATTTCTTACGAAACAACGCAACAAAAATGATAAGAATTAATAATAGACAATGCTTTTGTTATAAAGATCCTTAGCTTACATTTAAAAATGTATAAATAGATTATATATTTTATATTATTATTAGTTATAATTTAAATATATATGTTTCTGATATCTTCTATGGTTAAACAAACATAACTTTTTATAAAAGTAAAGAAAAGAATAATGATATGCATAAAACCAAAAGCTGTAATTATTTTTAAAGTAGCGATTATATGACCAACTGTGAAGTTAAAGTTACAACTTTAACTTGAAATTTATTATTATTATTAATGATATTATATGGAAACTTATTTTAGGCCTAAAGGTTCTAATAACGAAATTTATAATTTTATAAAATAAATAAAATCGAAAATTCAAAATTTTAAGCTTTACGCATATTCTTAAAAGTCAAACGTTTTTTCCTGTTTTGATGTTTTTTGAATCTTAAAGTTGACAACACTTGTGATGTAATAAAACCTCTCACTTCACGATGAGAAGTAGATTTTTATACATAAAAAGCAGGGATGGAAAGGTTAATATCTGACTTTGAATACAATTTATGGTAATAATTATTCATACTCTCAAATCTCACTGTGTGAACACAAATTCGATTTCAAAATAAAGTTTTAAAAATTTTTTTAATGAATGTTCCATTATGTGGTCCAGAACATAAAAACATTAACAGGTTTTTTCTGGCATTAATTTAATTTGGTCAGCTAGGCTGTCATCACTACCTGTATAAGAGCACCCTTCTTAATGATGGATTTTCCTTGGAAATTTGTGTTTTTTTTCAATAATTAAGGTCAAAATTCTTACAGATTTTTTCCTAACAAAAAGAAATGTAAATACATACGTAATTATATAAATAGTAAATCAAAATAAAAAATACATTGTTAAATACATATCTATTGCCAGTATGAATTCAACTAAATTTTCACTTTTATTTTCTTTAATTTTTACTTATCTTTTTCTGCTTTTATATCAAAATAATTTTTTTTAAGTTGATAAGCCATACAAATTTAGGTATAACAGTTGCGTTTCTTAATACTAAAAACAAATAATAAATATAAGTAGATTTATTTTTATTTAAAGAAAACATTTTATTATTATGTGTTAGCTCGTTGCTTATTTAAATTAATAAGCAATATAAATTATGTTATATATATTTACTATACAAATAGTTCCAGCCCTGACCAATTTTCTTTTTGTTTGATAAAAAATGAAAGAGCAGAATAAAGCACTTTTACTTGTTTTTTGCTTGTTTTTTTGTTCAAAAGTACTTATAAGTATGTGGCAATACTTATAAGTATTTTGCCAATACTTGTAAGTATTTTGCCAATACTTATAAGTAATTTGTTTTCGCACATGTATATCCGAATAATACGTATGTATAGAGAGTATTTTTGAAAGTAAGTAATAAATATACTCGTAACCGTAGCAATTCATGCATGTACGAGTAGCTATTTTCTGTGATAAATGCATGGTTATACTTATAACCGAAAAAGATAAGTAAATATTCGAGTTATTTTTTTTTCGGATAACCGAAGTCAGACTCTGGTATGTATGTTGTTGTTGTAATGTTGTTTTTATGAAAAGAAAATCGAGGTGGTCGTGGGTTTTTGCTCATATCTCAGTTGTTTATGTACCGATGTTTCTGATTTTCAATACCGATCTACTCCCGAATATTTCTGATATTTTAATACCTTACCCGGGTCCAACCTATGTCGGGGGGCTTCAAAAAGTTGATTTCAACATACACACGGACAGACGGTCAGACGGACAGACGGTCAGGGCTTAATCGACTCCTCTATTCATAAGCTTTCAGAAAATATATACTTTATGGGGTCGGAAATGAAAATTGTAGAAATTTCACACGGAATGACAAACCTATTTATACCCTTCACACAGTGAAAAAGGGTATATATAGGTTTGTCATTCCGTGTGAAATTTCTACAATTTTGATTTCCGACCCCATAAAGTATATATTTTCCGAAAGCTTATGAATAGGGGAGTCGATTAAGCCCTGTCAGTCTGTCCGTCTGTCCGTCTGTCCGTCTGACCGTCTGTCCGTCTGACCGTCTGTCCGTGTGTATGTTGAAATCAACTTTTTGAAGCCCCCCGACATAGGTTGGACCCGGGTAAGGTATTAAAATATCAGAAATATTCGGGAGTAGATCGCTATTGAAAATCAGAAACATCGGTACATAAACAACTGAGATATGAGCAAAAACCCACGACCACCTCGATTTTTTTTCACAAAAACAACATTACAACAACAACATACATACATACAAACGTGCATACTGGTTAGAGAAAACGTGGCATCGAATCCCAACTGAGCCAAAAAAAATTTTTTTAATTTTTTTTTAATTTTTTTTTTTATTTTTTTATTTTTTTTTATTTTTTATTTAATATATTATTTATATTTTTATTATTATATTTTTTTTTTTAATTTTTTTTTATTTTTTTTTTTATTTTTTTTTTTATTTTTTTTTTGTTTTATATATGTATATTATATATAATAATTTTTTTTTTTAATTTTTTTTTTTAAATTTTTTTTTAAATTTTTTTTTTAAATTTTTTTTTTTCGTTTTTTTAACATACATACGTGTACGTATTTCATATGGGATGAATGGTGATACAAGCAACTGTTATTGCATGACTACACGTTGTGAAGGGTATATAAGATTCGGCATGGCCGAATATAGCACTCTTACTTGTTCACTGTGTGAAGGGTATAAAAATAATCAAAAAAGCACCTTTTGTTAAGCATACATTTTTTAGAACACATTTACTTTGTAAAAAAAAATAATAATAATGCAAACTTGATTGTTTCTACAAGATTTCAACCTAAATATTATAAAAATACCAAAAAACCAATTTTTCGCGAAATGCGAAAAAGCACCTTTTGTTCTGCGGCTCCTCGTATATAAGATTCGGCACGGCCGAATGTAGCACTTTTACTTGTTTTTATTATTTTTGATTTTTTTCTTGTTTGTGATTTATTCTATTTCAAAAGTGTGTAGAACATGATACGCACCTTTTCATGCAAATATGGCCTAAGAGGCCTGGTCAATAAATAAATAAAAAAAAATTAATAAAAATATGTGAAAATATTCAAAAAAAAATGTATTTGGAAGGAACGTTTGTCTTAAGAATTTTTTTTTTGGCATTTTAAACACTACCGGTCTATATCATAAAAATTAAAAGAGCTTTATAAGAGGTTTAAAGTCAAATTTTCATAGAAAATCATAATAATAAACCCTTTATAAACCATTTATAAATTTTATGAATAAGGCAGTACATATTTTTAAATTCTTTAAAAAAATTAACGTACATATATACATATGTATGTGCATACAATATGTCTGGATAACAAAAATATCTTGTCAATATAAAGCAAATGTTATCATGTTGTTGTTTCACTCAAAATTTGCAAAATTTATGTTGTCGCTTTCTGAGCAATGTCTGTAAAGTTTTCAATTGTTTTTATTGTGTTACATTTTTAATTTTGTCAGAGCATTAGTCATGGACAATTTGTTGTTCACATTCTTTAATTGGTTCTTTCAAATTTTTTAAATTGAAAATCATTGACCAGTTTAACCACATCAGCCAATTGAACAAGCAGGCCAACAAACCAAACGTCAGCACTTACGCACAATAAAAATTTTTAATGTACATACAAGCATCAGCAAGCATAATTTCAAACAGATAAATTTACACGCATTTTACTTTTCAGACATTTTATGTAAAAAA